>OZ014507.1:49108573-49446073 GCA_963966075.1 Aphodius sticticus | reverse complement strand
TTACATACCAGTATACAGGGTTGGTCAAAGTATCCGGAGCATCTAAATAATTGACCAACTGTAAACATCTTCAAAAAATCAAGCATAAGTTGTTTGATTTTAAACAAGCTATCGTCTAAATATATTTTTAATATACACAGTGCTTATTTTATTATGGAAACTGGCAACCTTTCCGTTTTCTTATAGAACACATACAATTACATCTTATAATTAAGATTAATTCCATGAATTTTTTGTAAGAATCATTTTTTATACAATGCATCATTTTTTAGTTATAAGCAATTAATCACAACTCAAACTTTTGTTTTAACTAAACGGATAAAAAATAGCAGAACAACAAAGTAGAAAAATAAAATTAAATGTTAATTAAATGTTCAAACAGCAAATTAAAATAAATGTGTGTATGTATGTGGGAAAAAAATCAGTTTCAAAGTTCAGCAGTTTTAATTAATTGCCGATAACTAAAAGTGATGCATTTTATGAAAAATGGTTCCTACAAAAAATTTTTAGAAATAAACTTAGAATTAAAAAATTTAAAAACATACAGTATTGTTCTATTTGAAAATGTTATCAAATTTCGATAGCTAGTTTAAAACAAAAAAAAACTGTTTTTTTCTTTATTTTTTTACGGTTGGAGAATTAACTCTATAGATATTAGATATGCACTATAATATTTGATTTATAACGCAATACATTATACAAAATACAATCGTATTACTATGCCTTATATTATTGTGTTAGTATATGGTATCTAATATAAATGAACAGAATAAGAAATCAATTGCATTTAAGAAATTTTGTCAAATATTTATTATATTTTATATTAAATTTTTATTTACGTTATTCAATTAATTATTAATTAATAATAACCACAATTTCTATGAAAGTATGCACAGCGCCACACACACTATACGCTGAGACGGCGGCTACTTCAGCGACGTCCATTGTAAGTCACCAGCAGATGAACCGAGAATGCACGGCCTTCTTGGCCCGCTATGTCTCAGCCAGCGTCGCCGAGCTTTTCGCCGATTTATTCGGGCTGAGTCAGGAGGTAGCAACAACCTACACACTCGCCTATACCTGCGCGTGCTTATTGCTGAACTCCGGGATGCTTCGACCAGCCAGTGGAGGTGGTCGTGGGTAGAAACAATGGAAAAAGGGCGCCACGAAGTCGTAATCCCTCGGAGGCAACTCTTGACTTCGAAAGTAAGCTGTGATAGAAGCCACACGGAAAATAAGCCAGTGCGAGTTCACCCTAACCATTTATTGCAAACGTCGAGTATACAAGATGATGCACAAGCACACTGATGCACACTCCCAACCCCCAAATCAGTGATATACCCCCCTCTAACCAAATAATAGAATAAATAAAAAAAGAGAAATAAAATATTACCGATACGAACTATCCAGAAGGTTTACGTACTTTTCGTTCCAAATTAAATGCACTCAGAATGGTAATAGCTTAGGGCTATACTATTCAACTCTTGAACGTTCAGGGGTCGCAAGACGACAACCCGAAAATGCTGAAAATAAAAAAGAAAACAAACACCCGAATAGCGACACCCGTAATGTTGTTTGGCCAAACCGCACCCCGAATTCAATAAGGGTCGGTCCCAAAGTAATGATAAAATAAACCGAATCGTTGAAGGTTGATCACACTTTATATAGTGGTAACGTAGGTAAGTTGTTGGAATCAAAAAAAAGTAATGAAAAATGTTAAACCCTGATATTAACTTATAAAACCCCAATTATCTAATAATAAACAAAAAAAAAGGCGAACGTCATACAACGTCGACAATGGCTTCGGCACCCAACTCCCGATTCCCGATAGCCTCGATAATTAATTAAATATAAGTAAAGGTAATTCCAGTAATCCAATTAAATCAAACACAAAAAGAATGAATCTAATTGAAATCTAATTAAATTCAAACTACGCTGCGGTGGGAAGATGTTTTATATATAAAAAGAAACAAAGGACAATTGACTATTAAACACTGTCACAACTATCGAAGGACTGCGGGTTACGATGACTGTTCCGATCAATTATTTATTTGCAAACGTTGCACTGATTTAATGGACTAACTTTGCAACCACGACAGTAATAACATTAGACGTTATGCGAACAGTCAAGAAACTGTCTCTTTCGACACATCAAAGAGGTAGCGCCGTTAGTTAATGCGTTGTAGTGGCAACGGTTGACTACTTCATTTAGTCTAGGAGCCGACCGCTAGAATTCCAGCCGATAAACTTACAGCATGAAATTTATATAGAATGTTAGTACAGACAATTACAAAGAAGATGCACTTTCGGGTGCCTGGGCGCAACGTGTCCTCACCCTCCGTAATTACACATCTTCTTTGTAACTGTCTATACTTACATTTTATACACATTTCATGTTGGTGTAGTGTAGTCAATGCTGACACCTTTCAGTTCCAATATATTTATAGTGCGGCACTATGGTGCACGTTATGCACACACTATTTACTCCGAAAATTTTTCAGCGTTTGTTGTACCTTTTTTTAGGTTACGTTGATACAATTGACATTAATTTTGGAATTGTGCATAAATATATTTAATGATGATCACGAATAAGATACAACAGAAATTGTCTCCAAAATTCTTTCTTTCGCAGAAGCAGTGCCATTTCTGAACTATGACCAATTTACACAACATTTTGGGATGACCTCTTCAACCTTCAAAATTTTGTTAAACGTGCTTCATCATGTATGGCCTGTGCAAACTATTGGGCAAGCACAAGTGGAATTTGGAAAACAGTTGATGATTACTGTTTGGGTTTTGGCAAATAAATTTGTTTCATAAAAAGGATGCTGTTGCAGGCAGTCAGGTCCCGCGCGGCGTGCTTATCTCAACAGCGGTTGCTGTAGCTACAACGTGTGTAAAATGAAAAATAAAGTTGCAAAAATTGTAGCTCAAAATTCCAGTATGTTAACAGAAGCTCAACAAGACCTTAAAACGGACATAGAAGTTCAAGCACCAGGAGACCAGGGTACAAAGCGATCCTCAGTAAACTCAGGGCAGAGCTCACGCCCGACCAGAATGAGATTATGGTTGAAACCGTCTAACGCATCCAGGATGAATATTTTAAGATTATGGTGAAGGAAAAGGAGGAGGGTGCGGTAGATAGGCTGAAAGATAGCATCCAGAAGTGCATGCAAGAAGAAACGCAGCCGAAGACCATGAGAACGGGCAGAGGGATATAATTGTTAGGGGCCTGGACATAGTGTCAAATGAAGCCGAGGTCGTAGAGTCCATCAAAATGGAGGCTGCGGGTATACAATCCAGGGACATAAGGTCAGTGTGATCAAGCATCGGAGAAGAGAAGAGTAGAAGCAGGCGATAGCGGAAATTCATGTAAAAGCTGGCCGAGCCATACTTGCGCTGAAGAGAATTAATGTGGGGTGGTCCATGGGCAGAATCGATGAGATGAACACCCCCAAAAGATGTTTTAGGTGTGGGAAACATGGGCACATAATTAACGAGTGTGATACGCCCAGAAACACCGACATCCGGTGCGGAGAAGAAAGGCACAAAACAAAAGGCTGTCTGAAGATCAAGAAGTGGCTGGACTACGATGATGAAAGCCACGGAACCGGGAGTGTGGCCTGCAAGAGTTACAGGAGACTGGTGAATGAGGCAAAGGAACCCACTAAGCAAGTTCAAATTAGAGAGAAGGACAAACCGGAAACCCCAGGAACCTCAACGGCAGAGAAAGCAGAGGAAACGGCAACGGCATCGGAGAAAAGGGCCTCACAAGAAACCGCTTAATGTTCACAGCTATTCAAGCCAACTTGAACAGAAGTAGGCAGGCCTCGGACCTACTCCTCAAAATCATCTTCGTTAAATAATAATAATAATAATCCTTAATTTTAACCCATAAATGGGTACAATTGCCAGTGCATTAACACATTTACATAACATTTTATAAACTTTATCGTTAACACATTTACATAATATTTTATACACTTTAAAATATGTTTTAAAATTTGAAGTCCATAAACTCTTCTATCATTCTTTAAAAGTATGTCCTTCATTTCTCATTTGAATGTCTTTACTGGGAGGCTCATGGATGATTTCGGTAGCTTGTTATACAAGCTAATACTCATATACCGAAAAATTTACTGAAAAAAAGTATTTATAGTCGTAATTCAGATTTGTCATAAATATGCCAAACATGCCAAACTATTCATATAAATAATTTAAACAGATAAATCGAAGTGGACTAACCAAATATTGATTAAATAGTAGCTATTTAACAATAATCTAGGCTATTTCTCTAAAATATGTTAGTGAGGTACTATCATGGCGCGTTTTAGCACATTAGGCGAAACGTTGAAAATTGTACTTGAACCAATGCGTGAACGGACCGGATAAAGTGTCTACCTCTTAAAAAAGATTCACATGCTTTGCCCTTGCCTAATTCATAAATTATATTTCCAATTTTCCAGTGCTACAAATTTGAGCAATTACATAATAGATTTCGAAACAAAGCTGTAGGCTCGTAAACATTTTCCTAGTGCATTCTTTAATGTCTCGTAGGTCCTCCGGTGGTTCACAATTCCGTTCCAGTTTTATTATCGTCGAGCGGATAAATAAAAGTTTTGTTTTACTACTGGCTGGGTTGGCTAGATGCGAATTGGCGGCGACCGCCGTGCGACCTGCAAACATAAATATTTCAATCGAAAAGAACGAATTAAGTGCTGAACTTCGTAAAATGTTTATGCTCCGCCAGCACTGTTGTGAAAGTTGCTACTTGTGCGAACGTTCGCAGTCAATACTTTTCAAAGTGGAGGGTGTACTCATTTGCGATTAAATACGCCCTCCTTGAAATTCGCAATCTCGCTTTGCTTGGAAGCAGACCTCGCAAACGTGTTCGCATCGCAATGGAAATTAACTTGTATTGTCCAGAAAAATTTTTCTCAATAGACTTGTGGCTTCAGCCAAGAGTAGTATTTGCTACAAAATGACTCAACAACAATGTGAAACAAAAATAATTTGAACAAACAGCAAATAATTCTCAAATTAGAGCCCAAAATCACGCCTAAGACACGATATGTAAATTTGAAATCGCTCGTATGAAGTATTATAAGTTCGATGGTTTGTATGTCACTTTTAAAATAGTACGCGTTGGAAATTAAACACTGTTGAGCTTAAACTATTTTATTTAGAAGAATATACAACTGTATTAGCCAAAGGCTCGAATGAATCTGTCGGTAAGAATGCATATAGTGTAGAACGTGTGTTGGTTACAGGCTGGTTGTGTAATATAAACATCTCAAGTGTTTTGGGGTTGAGCTGGCGTCTAGGCACAGCTGGGTGGTCAGCTAGTCTTCTTGTCTGGTCTCGTAACATGTCAAAAAGGAATGATTTTGCGTGTAATATTGCATGGGTTTATACGATAGTAAACGATACAAAGGTGCTATAATTACGATCACTGCATCTTAATGTACTGTATGGGTTCACGGTTTAGTGTCACTCTTTGAAACGCCTGGTCAAAAAAGCAGGCTATCAAAACTGCACTAGATTTAAAAATAACCTATATTTGACTCATTTCAGTATATTTTAAATGTCAGACCGAGAGAATAAAAAGTTCGTAATACAGAAATTATGAAAACAACCTGTTTATGCCTTATCTACTCGTGGTTAGCACGCAATCCTTAAATTAGTTTAGCTTTTGGGCTGGGTACATAGTGGGTATAAACAGCGGGAAAAACAGCGTTTGAAATCATTGGCTGTGGACTCGCGATTTTGCCGGAGCCACGCTAGTACACACGAAATGGCTTTAATCATTTTAAATACCTTTAAATTGGTTTAGCCCTCTATCTCACTATCAGAACGTGGTTCCTTTTTCGAGTGTCGGGTCTACAACTCGCCAGTGTTTTGTATTATTTTGAAAACCAGTATTTGTGTGCATGGATGTGAAAAGGGACCACTAGTCCGTTTCTAGTTACGCAGATAATCGCTAATAAAGTTAAACTGGTTCAAAATACACATTTTTGTTTTATTCCTTAATAACCCTCTTTGTGTTTTTATCAGATGTGTTCGTGTGAACCCAATCAGCGGTAGGATAGGCATGAAAAAATGCGTTTTTATTGCCAGAGAAAAAGGGACCAGTTGTCGATATCATGCTACGCTCTAGCTCATTAGGCCGCTCCCACACGCCGGGCCAACGTTTACCAACGTTGGCCATGTGTAACGCTGCGCGTAGTGCGCGCATTGACTTCGCCAAGCTTCACGTTGTTCGCCCATTCTCTTCGTCAACACGTTGGGGGCTAGGTATTTCTGTGTATCGTAGTAGGCCTGTAGGGTACCGTATAGAGCAGCGTTTCTCAACCGGGGTTCCGCGGAACCCTGGGGTTCCGTGTGATGTCATCAGGGGTTCCGCGGAAAAATAGTAACAAATAGCGGTGACGGTCGCCGGTTCATGGGTACATTATTCAGTGTTATTTTAGTGTATTATTTGAGCATGAGATTATTATTTGAAATATTGGATTAATAAACAATAATTTTGATTTGGAGCCCTTCTAACCCAATAAACCACTATTATTTCGATATTACATCCAACGGGCAACATTCTAAACTATTCATTAACTTCAATTGACAATATTACTTACAATTATCTGTTACATAAAAACAAAATAACCTCTAGGAAACAACAATCTGGCAGAGTTATTGGCCAAACTCTAACATTATTTGTTTTCATAATTTTTACCTTGCCAAATGTGTGATAAAATAAACCTATAATTTGTATCTGCTGCTCATAATGGTAGGTACTTTAGGAGAAGAACCGAGGTAGGTGGTGAATTTCAATATGATCTTACATTACAGATAAGATAACTAACCTATCACCAAACAAGTTCTGAGCTTCTATGACGAAAATTATGTCGTCCTCATCATAGAAAAGCAATAAATATACAGAGTGAGTTGCAATTATAGACAAAAACTTATGCGGACAGGAAACTGAATTGTAATTTCAAATTTCGTGACTGCATTTAATTAAACAAAAAATAATTAAATTAAATTGAAGTAACTACTAATTTTGACAATGAAACAAATTTAAATGTGTTTCACATATTTTTATTTATAATTTGGTATGTTTTTGCATTTAATTTTCACCTCGAGTTATGAATTACCTTGTATCAGTCTAATTTTAAACATTGTGTATGTATGAGCAAGCTTTTTCTTATTTAACAAACTTTAAGAGAAAATACAGAGATCATCTGTTATAGATACAATTAGTGTGTATAAATATCTTCTACTTGGGTGTTTATTCCCACACTTTCTTTCTCAGAACGTAATTATTGTTCTGACTAAAATGTTTCATAAGGACTTATTTATTTTTTCAATACCTTAAAAAATATTAAAATATTAATGAAACAGTATTTTAAATGGCCCTAACTTCTTAGGGAATATTAACTTATCATCAATAGGTCCATATGAAACTTTTTACTAAGAATAAATGTTTCTTAATTTTTGTATTTTGACCAATGATTTTTTTTAACTTTATACTAAATGTATTTATTTAATTATTTGTAAAAGGTACTTTTTGTATTCTTCGTTTTCGCATTGTTTGATTTGTATTTTCTTCTTCCTTTCTTTGGTAATACTTGAAGGAACTAAAAGGAACAAGAGAGAAATATCTGTAATCTTACAGAAAATGAATGTAATAATCTACCAAAAAACTGTAAAAGAAGAATTAACTGTAACATCGCTGTTTATTGGATACCAGTTAAATTTCTGTATTGTTTTTTTACAGAATTCACATATTCCCCAAACATATTCCTGTGAAATTAGCTCAGTAAAACCTTAATTTGACAGGGCATTTTTTAAATTTTACAGGAAAATAACTTTAATTTCACAGTAGTAAGTAATATTCAATCATTGAACTGCGTTTCTTTACTGGGCTGCGATTCTTGAGCTCATGCGAAAATACACGCATACGCAAATATTCGCATAAAAATTTTTTAATAGAAATCAAATTTGTATTCTTGAAACAGCTCGCAATAAAGCATTCGAATAAGATTCTACTTTTTCGATGCCGACGTTTGCCTAGAAAAGCTATAGCAACATCGTAAATTATGGTAATTGTTGGTATTTTTTGTGTTCTTGAGTTGGTAGTAGCACATAACTGTAGAAATTTGCAAACATCAGCTGACACATCAAGTCGTCGTACAACTACAGAACATGTTGCCCGTTGGATGTAATATCTAAATGACAGTGGTTTATTGGGCTAGAAGGGCTCCAAATCAAAATTATTCATGGATTGACCTTGTTTAGTAATCCAATATTTCAAATAATAATCTCATGCTAAAATAATACATAAAAATTACACTGAATAATGTACCCATGAACCGGCGACCGTCATCGCTATTTGTTACTACTTTTCCGCGGAACCCCTGATGACATCACACGGAACCCCAGGGTACCGCGGAACCCCGGTTGAGAAACGCTGCTCTACACGGTACCCTACAGGCCTACTACGATACACAGAAATACCTAGCCCCCAACATGTTGGCGAAGAGAATGGGCGAACAATGTGAAGCTTGGCGAAGTCAATGCGCGCACTACCCGCAGCGTTACACATGGCCAACGTTGGTAAACGTTGGCCCTGCGTATTCTATATATTATTACCTTTAAGTTAGAAAAAAATCGAATTTAGTGTTTGTAGCCATCAATGTTATAATTAAACACCAGAAGTGAAATTTCAACCCCCTGGAAAAGGGAGTTCATATGAGGTATATCTGCATAGTTAGTTATGAAGATCATGTTCAAAGGTATAATTGTGGAAAATGTGGTCCAAATTTGGACACCGGATTAGCATACATTATTTAAATACCTCACGTAAAGATAGAAAAGTATTTTGCTATAAGGTACCAGTTTGGAGGTTGGTGTTCTCTTAGGGTACCAATTGGGTACTACATTCTTACAAAAGATCAAAGTGATTCTAGTTGTTTTTCGACATGTGGCGTTTTGTAGGCACGCGAGCCGTCTTTACCCCCGGATTTTGGGGTGTTCCTTTGAGGTCCTCATTCGGGAGTTAGTGTATTCTGAGTGTATCAATTGGGTACTAAATGCATACAAAAGTTCAGAATGATTCGAGTTGTTTTAAGATAAGTGGCGTTCTGTGGTGACTTTCGAAATAAGTACGCGTAATTTAGGCGGGTTCCCTTCAGCTACTAATTCTGCGGTTGGTGGTACCAATTGGTACTAATTGTGTACCAAGTATTTGGAAAGTTTCAAGTCGATATACGAAAAATGGCGTTCTGAGGTAACGGCCGTTGTTATCACTATGTTGATATCGCCTAGGTGCTTGTTAATTTACATTTCAAACTCTTTTTCATCGGCCAATGCAGCTCAATATGCAAGTTCTTCTAATGCGGCGATTGACCGCGATCACAACAAACTTATTGACGGCCAAAACCACACGAAAATCGAAGCTGTCAAACACAACGATACGTCAAATACCATACGTAATCTATGATTCCGCACGCTTTTACCACTCGTTGCATTTCATTCGAATGTTTTCGCATTCGTAATATTTTCCCTCACTCGAGAATGCAGTTTTTTAATGAATGCGTAAATTGGTCACTTTTGCATGGGAAATGCTTTTCGAACGGCTCGAGAATCGCAGCCCAGGGCTGCGATTCTCGAGTTGTTGAAAAATACGCGCATACGCAAATATTCGCATGAAAATTTTCTAATAGAAATCATATTTGCTATTCTTGAAACCACTCGTAATAAAGCGGTCGAATAAGATTCTACTACTTTTTTGATGCCGACATTTGCCTTGGAACGCTGTGGCAACATCGCAAATTCTCGTAATTGTTAGTACGTTTTGTGTTCTTGTGTTGGTGGTAGCACCTAACTGTAGAAATTTTCAAACACCAGCTGACATGTCACGTCGTCATACAGTTGTATTCTAAATATTATTACCTTTAAGTTTGAAAAAAATTGAATTTAGTGTTTGTACACATTAATGTTATAATTAAACACGGGAAGTGAAATTTCAACACTCTGGGAAAGGGAGTTCATATGTCTATCTGCATGGTTAGTTATGAAGATCATGTTCAAAGGTATAATTGTGGAAAATGTGGTCCAAATTTGACACCGGATTAGCATACATTATTTAAATACCTCAAGTAAAACTTCAATCCCATAGAAAAGTGTTTTGCTATGAGGTGCCAGTTTGGGAGTGATTTTAGTTGTTTTTCGCCAAGAGGCGTTCTGTAGTGAGGCGTTCTGTTCTGTAGTGTCTTTACCCCCCGATTTTGGGGTGTTCCTTAGAGGTACTAATTCGAGGGTTAAGTTTTCTGCGTGTACCAATTGGGTACTAAATGCATACAAAAGTTCAGAATGTTTCGAGTTGTTTTAAGATATGTGGTGTTCTGTGGTGACGTTCGAAAGAACTTCGCGTAATTTAGGCAGGTTCCCTTGAGCTACTAATTCCGCGGTTGGTGGTATCAATAATTGGTACTAATTATGTACTAAATATTTGGAAAGTTTCAAGTCGATATGCGAAAAATGGTTATCACGATGTTGATATCGTCTAGGTCCTTGTTGATTTAACATTTCATCCTCTTTTTCATCGGCCAATGCAGCTAAATATGCAAGGGCTTCTAATGCCGCGATCACAACAAACTTATTGACGGAAACCGAAGCTGTCAAACACAACGATACGTCAAATACCATTCGTAATCTATGATTCCGCACGCTTTTACCACTCGTTGCATTACATTCGAATATTTTCGCATGCGTAATGCTTTCGCCCACTCGAGAATCGCAGCCCTGACTTGTATCTGGTTACTTGAAATACGTTACACGTTTTTCTGTACGCAAGAAATACTCGAAATGCCATGGAAAGGACATTGTATATTTTTTGTTGGGGTTCCGCCAGGGTCCAACCCTATTTAAAGGGTTCCGCAAGAGTAAAAAGGTTGAGAAACGCTGGTAAAGAGAATTAAAAATGGACAGTGAAGACGATATAATTGCTGTTACCGCAGCTGCTGTTATTTTAAGCAGTGCATTGTTGTGCATTGTGGTGGACATTGTCGATATTTAAAAGTCGTTTCAGTACTTAGATAATAAGTTTATTTCACGTCATCTATTAACCGAAGGACGCACTGTTTAATAAGATTTTCAAATTATTAAACATGTTTTCCAGTCATTATTTATACAGTACGTTCGAGAATATTAAATACATTAAAAATACAAATATACAGCAATACATGAAACAAAATAATTTAGTTTTTTATTTGCCACGTGCCCATAATATAATATAATATAATAATTATATAATAATTAATATAATAATATAATAAAACATAGATAGATAACGAAACATTACATCGGTAGTACGTACAATGCTGAAACTGAATGAAATAGAGCCGACGACGTCGATATATTTGGGTCTCGTTACGCGAAGCACTCCGATGACCAACGTTGGCGCACACAGTGAATAGCATTGCATTGCGTGTGGGAGCGCCCTTACGGTGTTGCCGCATATAGCGACACAAACAAATGTGCGTATGATAGCAGTTTAAAACCTTGTTACAGTTATTTAATATTCACGGACATTTACTACGCTTATATTAACTTTACTTGTTGTTTGTTTGTGACGTTCAAATCTTGTAATCGATATTTTACTTACTTCCCAGTGTCCAGTCGAAATTTTGCATGTGGACAGATTTCCGGTGAAACGAATAAATAAAAAAAGATTGGAAACTTTTCCAAAATTTGACCAGCTTTTCAGAAAATTTGGAAAATTTGTCCAGTTGAAACTTTGCATTTGGACAGATTTCCAGTGACAATACATAAATCAATGAAAAAATTTTGGAAAATTTTCAAAAATTTGGGAAATTTTCCAAAATTTTTTAAATTTGGCCAGTTGAGTTGATATTATGTATGTGGACAGATTTCCGTCGACAATGCATGAAATAGATAAAATGAATACAAAAATTGAAATTTTAGGAAAAATTTTCAAAAATTGCGATTTTGTTTGTTAAGCGTAGTTTTAAAAAAAACTTTCAGCACTTTGTGGAGCGTTGGCCTCATTTCGTTGGATTATAGATGATTTTTGGCTTTCCTTAAACGACTTCCTGAGACCTGGAGAGTTCGCTGTGTGTTATCTCCTGACGTATCATCTCTTTCATAGTCCGCTTGTAGGTTTTAATTGTGTAAACGAGAATAGCTAGAAGCAGAAGTAGAATAAGCAAAACATTACAATAGTCGACCCGCAAAAGAGTGATATCTCTGCCTGTTCGCCACCCGTCTGTGCTATGATTATTTCTTTTCCTGTTTGTTTGATAGTTTCCCATATTTATTGCTCGATTTCAATTTTTTTTTATTTTGCTTCTGTTTGTGTAGCCTGTGATCTTCGCTAACTTATTGTATGCAGGATCGCCATGTATTGTCCTTGATTGATAGGAGCTCAGGTTCTTTAACACATGTTTATTGAATACTCTACATATCAGGAATGAATGCGTTACACAGAATACCTATGCCGCAAGACGTGTGTGTCTTACTCTATTATTAACATTACCTATCCTTTATTATATCACTACAGTACAAATTGGTATCTGGATTCTGATTTTAAAATATACACAACCGTGCTTCACAATTTTCCGAAAATCCAATTAAGGGGATTAAACAATGAGGGTAATTATTCAATGAATACACAATTGTTCTTTACAAGTAAAAAATATGTTTCACCATTTCGAAAAATAAAAAAAACTTACGTTTTCCTAAAAAGTGAGGTACAAATGAGCTATGGTTTCTATGAAAGTAAATAAATCTTAAGAACTGTAAATGTTTCGAACAAGCAAATTGATGAACTGGTAATTGATTCTGCTTTAAAGTTAGCTTTTTTGCGATGTTCATTCGGTCGAATTAATGGGATAAAAAATGTGATGTTACGTTGAACGCATTTGTTGCTTGAAATGCGATATTTATTGCTCGTTTGCAAATAAAGAATCATGTGTTTACCTTTAAATATCGATTTGTTGCTTACGAAAGTACCGCGTGATTTTATTATAATGTTGGCGACAGGCTATAATGGCAGGAGAGACAGATCCAAACAACAAATCGATAGGTTGATAGGTTTTAATATTAAACTAAATGACGGCGGGTGCCGACTTGCAGTAGCACATAAATTTTACATTGGAATGAAATATTCTGTGGTTCCGCAGAAAAAAAAAGTAAAAGTTTTATAATTATAATATAAATAATGACCACCGTAATATGTACCCTGGTCTACAACTTCCCCATCATGAAAAAAATCCTCATTTTGAAAAAATGTAAATGTCCAAAACGTGCTTTTTAGAATTTAATGTTTTGATGTCCTACAAACTGCAAAAGCTCAGCCCAGACGTTCACTTGTGTTTTTCACCTTAGTTCGCAATTATGAAACACACGGCTTTTTATGAAACACTGGCCATTAGGCGGTAGCGGTTTTTATTAATACGTCATGATATGGAACTGCACCCATATACTTAGGCTTTGCACTTTTCATCTTTTTCAATCTTTTTGTGTTTTTATCAGAAAGACATTACCAGTAATAGTTGTTCAGAATTCCCCAAACACCAAATTATAATTATAATATTAAAATTATAATGTTTTTCATAATATTGTTTGTATTATGCAATATCATTTTTCATTTAATCTGGTATAATAGGCCTTGTGTTGGTTCGCGCACACACATAAAAAAAGAAAATAATTATGAGAATCATCATTCATCAAAAATTAACATCCTAATTGACTGGTATTTAACATGGTATAAGAATCAAAATAAAGTTGCTATTCCAAAATTCATTTAATCTGGTATAATAGGCCTTGTGTTGGTTCGCGCACACACATAAAAATAGAAAATAATTATGAGAATCATCATTCATCAAAAATTAACATCCTAATTGAGTGGTATTTAACATGGTATAAGAATCAAAATAAAGTTGCTATTCCAGATTGTTATATGTAATTTAAACTACATAGGCATGATAGATACTAAAATGCAAAATTAATAAACAATGTCGCATTATTGTCGGGTACCAATTCACCGTACAAATTGCAATATGTGATACCTAAATTTTAATGTGGCTAATGACAATGACAGTATATAACAATGCACTTAATTACCACCTACATGATATTATGAAGGTATATTAAATTCTAATTGTTTTTCTTTGAAATCAATTAAGTTCTGACTCGTAAATTTAACGTAAATATATTGCTACTGATATGAAGTGCGTCCTAGTTTTGGTTATATTCTTAATCGGCGTCTCCACGCAGGTGAACTTAGTAAGTTTATATTAGGTTTAGGAAATGGGATAATGGTTATTCGTCAAAAGAAACGGGAATAATATATGACAGATTATATTTTTAGAATGACCGTATGAGTCCTACTAAATACTGCTGTGGAGAAACTTTTGTTACTGATTGTGACGCTGTAGTTTTAATGAAAGCAAAGGATCGGCCTTTGAAATGGAAAAAATGCATGGAGGACCTTACTCGCAGTATCTCATAAGTATTCACTGTGTGTAAAATTTACCAAGAGCAGTAACAGAAATAGATTACATACCGCTGAGCTGATCCCGCTTTTCAAAAATATCTTAAAATACTTTTGTAAACTGGGGTTACAAAATATATATATATATATATATCGGGTTGAATGCTAAACCGCGGCGGTATGACCTGTAGCTATTGCATCTCTTGATAAAATCTTTCAACGTGGTGTAGGATATACGAAATAAGTGCAGATTTTAACAATAGGTATAAGGACATTATTTAATTTAATAAGTAACTTTATGTGTTAAGTGTTTTTATACGTGTATATCAGCCAAGATGATAAGAATTAAGAAATAAATTGAAGCAATATCAACATTTGTGTGATTTAATATTATACAGGGCCTTTCACGACGAGATGACATTAGAAGTATATGGAAATGAGGATTGAAGGAATTGAATTATAGGAATTGAAAATTGGTGGACTTATGTTGTTTGATACGATCCTTTGTAACGTGGCGTTTCAATCGGAAATACAGATATCATTTTCAATCGGCTATTACATATGCATGTTAAACTTTGTACGTTAGAGTGAACTTGGTGTGGTACCTTAGCGAATAATACAAAAAAAAAATACCTGGCTCAATTCTGTCAAGTGTAGGTGACGAATTTTGTGAATAGTGGTGTTTTTTGTTGATTGCAACAGACTACGACATAATAATAATCTTAATATCCATCACCTAGTCCTAGACAGAGCTGAATATAATTTGTATTATCGGCAAAGGCTCCAAGTTCACATTAAGTTATAATTTGACTGGAAATACCTAATCATTTCGGTGTAAATATTATTAGAAAATTATAATGTATATTTGGTTGCCTACTCAATTCTTTCCCAACCTTAACTAACATATTTTCAGTTTTTGTAACTTCCGGTTTAACCGGAAATGGGTTCAACTTTCATATTTCAAATCGAATTCCATGAAGGTGAATTGTATGTTACATTCCCTATAGGCTATACCTAACATGACTGCTGCAATGTCACTTTCAATTATTTATATATTATACCTAGTGGCTATTGGTAAAAAGGTGTTTGGCAAACTTATTGTGCAAGGTAATATATGATCAACACATCTGTAGAGTTTTCTTAAAGTTATACAGGATTTTCAAATTTTAACAACAAAGTTGAACTCGAGGTAAGAACTAAAAGTAGAGTTTTTCAAATGACAACCTGTGTAGAGGAAGTTTGGTGACAGCAGTGATAGTGTGACGGGGCCTTTTTTTTCTTTTTTGGCGCTAGGGAGGAGAAAATGCTTTATGCACCCCGGCCGGGCTGGTGGCGCCTAGGATAGTGGGTGGAAGTTTCACCGGCCGGGACTGTCGGAATCCGCTGACCAGCCGGAACCTGGTCAGCCTCTTCTGGTTACCGACTAAAAACTCCCCCCCATTCCCCTCTCGCCTGGGGTCTTGACAGCCTGGCATCGCTTACGCATTTCTTCGGATTGCCCGCGAACTAAGATGTCAGATCAGATTTAGGCGTCGTAAACTCACTCAGGGTTCTGGTGATCCATCTCCCGTCTTCTCTCCTCCGCCTCCTTTGCTCTCATTATATCGCCTAGCATTAAGATGATGGCCTCCCCTTTCCCTTCTTCCAACAGGATGTCAGCGACGGTCTCCTGGTGAATAGACCGCCCGACCTTCTCCTCCGCTCGAGTTCTCATAGGAATGAACTCCTCACAGTTGAAGACCGTATGTTCCGGGGAATCACTAACTCTGCAGCCGGAGCAGTAGTAGTCCGATGCCTGTCGTTTAATCTTTTTGAGGTACGTCCCGAAGATTCCATGTCCGACGATGGCCGGGGTTGCGTAGTAATTTACACTGGGACCTTTCGTCTGCCACTTTTTCACGTCTTTGATAAAAGTTTTCGCCCACCCATTGTATTGATCCCATCGCTGCTGCCATCATCGGAAAACTTCCTCCCGGTTGTTCCTCTTCTCGAGACCCCCGGACTCCCAATTGCGAGCCCTCTCCCACGCGAGCAAATCGTAGGGAGGGCACCCAGCCAAGGTTCCCACGGCTTCCGTCGACGCAGGTCTGTATGCCGACGTGACTGAGATGGAGGTTTTCCTTTGTATCCTTCTCAGCATGTTCACGTTTCTTTTGTATCTCAGGGCGGTCTCCCATGTCGGAGCAGCGTAGAGCGTCACCGATTGCACAACCGTTGCCAGAAGCCTGCGTTTTCTCTAGCTCGGCCCACCGGTCCTCGGCATGACCCTCGATAGGCCGTTCAGAACAGCTCCTGCTCTCTCCGTGGTCTTTTTTATGTGGGTTGTCATTTTCAGGTCTTTATCAAGGAAGACACCGAGGTATTGGACACCGAGACACTGCGCGCTAGATATCGTATTTCCATCAACTGTTATTCTAATATCTTTCAGTTTGCGTCTACCCTCCAAGATTACGGCCTCCGTTTCCTGGGGAGCTAGCTGCAAGCCAATCTTGTTGAGAGTTCGGCTAATCGTCCTCACGCAATACTCGGCTTTCTCCTTGACTTCCTCCGGGGATAACGCCTGTACCACAACTGCCAGATCGTCTGCGTATCCGACTATCTCCACACCCACTTCTGTTTTTGTTCGGAGGACTGTATTGTAGTATATGTTCCACAGCGTTCCCCCGACAACGGATCCCTGCGGCACGCCGCACGTCATTTTTTCTTGACGCCCATCCGGAAGTATTACTATCCTTTCAGACAAGTATGTGCTTTGCTTACTAATCTTCTTATGGCTGCAGACACTCCGCACCTAATCAGCGCCCTCCGGACCTCCCACCATGGCAGTGTTGAAGGCGTTCTTTACATCCAGCAGGACCATGGCTCGATACCCGTGGTGAGCCAGCGAGACCTTCCTCCTTTCTCTGGTGCCGTTAAGTATATACATGACCGCGTCTACCGTCCCGGTCCCTCACCTGTAGGCAAACTGTCTGTCGTTTATTGCTTTTTTGTCTTCTATCTCTTCTATTAATCTGTTGTTAATAATTCTTTCTAGCAGTTTGCCTACTGCGCTCAGGAGGCAGATTGGTCTGTAGGCTAGGTCTTGGTCTGGTTTACTTGGCTTTTCGATTAGAACTAGTCTAGCATTTCTCCATAACTTCGGGAAGTAGTGTGACGGGGCCTGATCATAACGGAGATCTGTGACTCACGGACAACGGCCAACAAAGAAATGGACATGAATCATTACTAAAAAATTTGTTATACGATACAGTAGTGTATCATAATACCGTTACCTATACTAATATAGTTTATTATTATCCGTAATTAACGTGTATTATTATTGTATGCGTACCCGACTACATCAGAAGTGGTAGTTGCGTTGTACAAGATGCCGAAGGACAACCGAAAAAGAATATCACGCAGACCGGCATGTCGTCGTGGTTTTAGATGTAATAAACATAAGAAAAACAAGAAAAGGTATAGAAAAACGGGGCCAATGATCGATGAATGGGTAAAAATAAGGAATAGAATAGTTAAATATATAATCAGTCGAATAACACAAAAGTTTATCAAGTACTAAATAGACTAAAAGAGTAGACATAATACCTACGATCTATTTATCTCTGTACGAATTTGAATTACACATAACAAAAATCAATAAATTTCTAAGCGAAACGTAGGCACATGTGCAATTTTTAAGAATAAAGACCAATTAGACTGACAAGCGTCTTTTATTCAACCTGAGGAATAAATTTCTTCTAAAATTTTCCGAAAAAGAAAACCGCTAATAATTGGGGCCATTATCCCACACGATGCGAAAATGTCATTTTCGCGCCTCTATGGAGACACGAAAGATGCTATTTGCCCGCCAGGCCCAGCGAGGCCTGTAATGAACAGTTTTCAGCGCTAGCCGCGAAAATAATTGTCCCTATAGGTGGCGACCGAATGGTCTGTCCAATCAAAACACAGCTTACGATTCGGTTTGACGTTTGCGAATAAAACGTCAACGTTTTTTTATTTGTTAAAGGCCTATATGTCAGTGATTATTCTTTAGAAAAGGGTGATTTTATTACGATATTGTTGTGTAGGATAAAAAATTATGTGTGCACCACGCCCAGAAAGTGGTTTTCCGGGCGTCAAGAAGTGCCCAACTCTTCTCTCGGCCCGGAAAAGAACCAGTTTCTCGGCTTGATACACAATATACTATGTCGTTGCGTTCCGTCCTTGTAACTGTAAATTTTGTAGTTGGTGACGCTCACTCGCTGAATCCACTTGCTGAGCATCGTAATTGTACTTATCTCGATCGTATTTTTTAATGAAATTATGCAGTGGCCAAAATTATGTAATCTACATGTTTTGGAAAGGCCTGAATGCGCCTTTCTCCAGTGTGTATCTTGCTTTTTCAGATTTAGCTACAATTTGCAAAGGAATTTTCTGACATTCTGAAGTATTAAAAAAACTGTGTTTCGTTGTCCACAAATTCCTTGTATAGAGTGGCAAATTCCCCTTCTATTGCTCTGTTTTTCCATGCCTTACCCACATTCACTTTTTAACTACTTGCTCTTCGTCTGCCGCTTCTTCATCCAACAGCACAGCAATCATGCAGAGTTCATCCGCGAAAAGTTTGCAATCTCAAACGCACTGCCATACGACGGATGAAATACTGTTCATTATGAATAGAAAGCCATACGAGATCACGGCCGGTGAATTCACGGTCCGGTCGCGGCACTGTCGTGGGTGTAAATCGACCTTAAGCCATCGATTTCAGTGGTTGTTTTGGTGATGCGTTACAGACCATTCCCGTGCGTTAGACAGAAATACCGTGATTTTTGATACGACTGTTCTTACGGTTTTAAGCGATGACTCATATGCAGCTCTCGTGGATTTACGTATAGGGAAAATATTTTATGGCCTTACCTCAGAAAATTTTCGAGAAAAGACAATTGTCTGAATTGAATATAAAAATGCGTTTTGGATAGAATTGTTTGCCCTGAATAGGAATACGAACTAAAAAATTTCCTTCAGTGTTAGATTTTCGAAAATAAATGATGAAAAAAGTTAAAATAAATGTCCAAAAGCTTGATTTCAAAATTTTTTACAAAGTTATGGCAGCTGGTCTCAATATCCTAGAAATCTGAAAAGGTAAACACTCACAGTAAACATTAAACTTTATAAACCTTAACCTTTTACCTGTAATTCTGAAAAAAAGAAAACGCAATAAGATGATGTAAAGCAACTTGCAAGCCCGAATTCATGTCCGGCGCAAAGAAAGCTACCGAAAATGCCAATTCGCAATCGCTTTCTATTCATGAACAAAAGCTATCAATGTTTCCTAATGTTCAACTACTTTTCCTCTGATGTAAGCTCTAGCAAGAGATCTGCGAGTACTATAATTAGCAAGAAAATATGGAGATGCTATTTTAAGAAATTTACGCTGAGATCCTAGTTCAAGAACAACAATTGAAGTGTTTACAATGGATTTGATAAATTTCGTGTTAGGATAATTTAAAGTCTATCTGTCCTAGGATTTTTCTTAATAGCAAATCGTTGCAGAGATTTGTTTGTTTCCACACTTTGCGTGCTCACAGTATCTTAATAATTAATTTTTTTACGGATTTGCTGAGCGTACGCGAAAAGTAACGCGAAATAGCAAACTATCACAACTTTAATCTAGCGACGCAAACCAAGAATTATTAGAGTTATCTCTAACCTTTCAAGTTGGGTTACCAGACGTCCTCTTTTAACCGGACAAGTCCTCTTTTTTAGGGGTCATGTCCGGGTCCGGTATCTTTTTCCGATTTTCCCCGAAATGTCCTCTTTTTTAACAAAATCATAAAATAACGTAATACCGGACAAAAAAATAAGGTAATGTATAGTTTCTTTACACAATTAATTATTTTATAGGGCGCATTGAGAGTAGCGACTTAAAAAAAATTGTTTCTCCTAAACAACCTTTCTAGGAAAAAAAATATCCGCAAAAACTATACTGTCTGAGCGATGTTCTCACGAACAGTTTCTGAGAATTATTCATTTCTTCGTCCATTTCTTATATGCACTGTTGAGTGCTTGCAATTTCGGAATATTTGGGTTTCTAGGGAAATATTTTAAACAATTTTGTCACATTGCTTTAAGTCGTCAGGGAGGACGGTCGTTGTAGTGCATCCCGAGGTTATTGTTTAGTGTTTGTTTACTGTAATATCAGGTAAGAATGTTTTACTTTTCTGTTATTAATTGTCTTAATAGTTTGAAGTAGTAGTTACTATTAATTGAACGGAGATCATTATTTTTCCGTGTCCTAATCTTCTCTTTGACTTCTGATTTCTGAACTTACATTGAAACTTGTAAGTGATAACTAATAACCATTTCCAAGTTAGGTTTTTTACGAGGAGTACCAATATAAATATTTTTAATTTGATTTTTTTGATAACGTTGTGTACTGTGTTTCTATATTTATGTATTACTTGTTATTTTATTATTATTGAAATGTAGTCGTCAAATGGTGTTTTGACCAGGAAAAAATACAGATGTTGTTCTTCTTTCATTCTATATGTTTTTGGGGTGGTGAATTCGAATTTCAACTTTGCTACTTCTCACGGATATGGCTTCACATCGAAAATCTCAAAGAAACTAAAAATTTTCGACTCTTCTTCAGTTTTTTGCCAAGTCATAAAACTGCAGTTTTTGACGTAGACCACTATGTACAAAAATAAAGTACAGTAAATTTCCTATAAAAAGCTCCAAGTGTATTTTTTGGTTGAATGGTTTGGTGCCAGAACGCGCTGAAAGAAGGCCAAAAGTTCCTACTTTATGTAATGTGCGTGTAATTACAAATAAGCTTAGATTCTGATAAAACTACATTAAATTCCCTACAAATTGCATTACTTAATCAGTTATTTTGGCCAAACTGTGTAGCCGCTAGAGCGCGTTGAAATTTTATGTCACATTACGCGAAACCGCTAAGTCAAGGTCCCTTCACCAAAAATCAGTATAGACCTATATTATTACTATTTATTTATTAAAAACTATGTATTTGCTCTTTTTAGTTAATACTTAATGTATTATGTATTTTATGTTTTTTTTTATTACGTAAGTCTGCTACGCTTAGCGGTTGACGGTCCTGGTTTCTCTTCTGAAATTTGAAAGGGAAACACAACAGTAATCGCAGTGAATTGAAAATAAATGATTAAGTTATGCAATTTGCAGGGAAATTAATGTAGTTTTATCAGAATCTAAGATTTTCTGTAATTACACGCACATAAAGTAGGAAAATTTGGCCGTCTTTCAGCGTGGTGTAGCTGCCAAATCATTCAACCAAAAAATACACTTGATGGTGCATTTTATAGGACATTTAGTGTGCTTTATTTTTGTATATAGTGGTATATGTCGAAAAGTGCATAGTTTTATGACTTTTTGTAATTTTGTTGTGAACTGTTTACATACATGAATAAACTAATACCTACTAAAAAGTTCAGTTTATTTTTATCTGACTATATTTCCACATACACACATACCCCCCCCCCAGAACTCGCACACTAACTCACTAACTCGAACCAAGCCGAGCAAAGTTCATAACCTCAACCTTGAGACGCAATTTGACAACTGCTAGAGCTAGCGTTAGAGTCGAGACAACATAGCTTTCTTAGCTTTAGATTTATAAGAGCCACTAACAGAGTTCATACCGTCAACCATTAGACGCAACTGGTAGAGTATGCACCAGAATACTCATCTTTGCCCGAAAATTTATATCTTTTAGAGCCCTGATACAACAAAAGGAGCGAAAAACAAAACGAACAAACTAAAGGCAAACTTAATCAGTAACTATACCGAGTTTTGATGATGGAGCACAAGATGCAAGACTGAACAACACCACATACATAGAGCCTGGTGCAGCCAGGAGACCCAATGACGACAAACATTGCGAGGAGGATATTCTAAGGTTGTTCAAGAAAATCCAACTATTAGCAAGAATAACGGAGCTTTACTGGTTGGTATGTAAAAGTGTGGTTTGGACCAGGCTCTATGTGTCATTGAACAGTACAATTTTCTGCTATAGGTCTGTACGTAGTCTCAAAAACATTAACGAGTAAAACGTGCAGTATTGCTTTACACATTTTTCTTTGTGTATTTTTTCTTCGGTATGATATTGAGTTGTGAGTGAACAACACTGTCTAATATTTTTTTGTTGGGGTTCCGCCGGTTTCCAACCCAATTGCAAGGGTCCTGCAAAAGTAACAAGGTTGAGAAACGCTGACCTACTTAGACTATTAATTCTTGCAGATAGTCAGTGCAGGGATGCTTCTTTCATTATGCAGCGATGTACGGGCGAGTTATAAAAGGTGGAATCCATATTCAACCCAAATGCCACCTTTGAACAAGTTACCGATAATGTAGATGGCCTTTGTCACTTATTTGGTTCCCAGGATATGGGGGTGAACGTGGCAGGTACCTACCAACAATGGTCTCCGCGGTGCCGGTGGATTCCTCAATTAGATAGTGGTCAGGACCACTGTGACTGGTTTACGACTTCATCCGGCAACGCTTGAAGTAGTTCGGACTGTCCTGGCCTCGATCCACTCATAGTTCCTGTGGTGCCGATGCTGTTGCTCCATATATTGTAAAGGTATCAGCTGAGTATACAAGTGAGGTATGGATCGGTGAATTGTATGCTGTCTCAAGGAGTTTTTCCTAACGGGCTGAAACCAGCCATAATTCTTCCAGTTCACAAGCAGGGACCGAAAGATAGCGTGGATAAGTACATGCCAGTGTCAGTACTATCCGCATTTTCAAAGTTATTTGAGAGAGTAATGTATAAAAAATAATAAAGAGTACTGTACTTTTATTTAATTATTGCTCTTGCTTGCCAGCGGATTGCATTATTGTTGTCCAGTGTATTTTACCGTTTCTCCGTCGAAAGCATTTTCTACACAACTACGCACGAGCCTGTTTGAAGAAAAACTCGTCACAACGCCATCGAGTGCAATACCATCAGTAAAAAGTTTATTCCACTCCTACTACACATGATACCCACGAAGATGTTGGTGGGATGCTTTTGAATTAACCGTGAGTTTGTATTATTTTACCTTTGAGTTTGTACCTGTCTGTGTTGATATTCCGATTCGAACGGAGATTTATAATACTCTATTTTGTAATGTAGCAATTTTGTTTATTTCATGATTGTAATTTGTGTGTATTTGTAGATTGGGCTGAGGATGACTCAGTGTGTGAGTCGAAACCGGTACCCAGGAAATAAATAAACCAGCAAAGGAACAGAGGTTTTTAATTTGTCACCCACACTACTGTATAATCGTTTGTATGTTTTTTTGGCCAACATTGTGTCATATCGCCCAGTCAGTACGGGTTTCTGCCGAGTTTGTCTTGTGAGTCAGGTTTGTTCCAGGCAATTTCAAATGTTTTAAACCATGTCGATAAATGGCAGTGGGTAGCGGGTGTATTTTTTGATATTTCTGGGCCGTTTCATACTGTATCCCACGAGCGGTTATTCTCCAAGATGCGTTTATTGGGAATCAGGGGAGTTGCATCGAAACTATTGGAGTCTTACCTAGCAAACAGGAGTCAGACAGTTAGTGTGGTCTATGTGTTCTGAATCATCAACATTGACGGTCGGAGTTTTGCAGGGCCAGTTCTGGAACCCCTTTTATTCTTTATTTATGTAAATGATTTGCAACAATTCATGAAAATTGAAAACGTGTTTCAATTTGCAGACGACACAAGTGTAATGCGAAGCCCATAGGGGCTTTGAGGGACGCTCTCTCTTTGCGACTGGGGTGATAGGCATGATGCCTCGTTGGTGTAAAGTAAACGGTATGTTATTGAACCTTTCTAAAACGTCCATACTTCAGTTTTCATAGGATGGGCCTGACAGATCATTACTAGATAGAAAATCAGGAGTATTGGTGCCATTGTGTTGGTCTACCAACTTTTAAGAGTTTATGTTCAAAGTAATTTAAAGTGGGACATCCATATTAGCTTCAGAATTAAAAAATTAAATCGTGTTTACTACTCAATGTTTAAATTTAAAGATGTTGTACCATTAGAGGCCACAAGAAGCTACTTTAACAGTGTGCAGTCCGTGTTATCCTACGGAATTATTATGTGGTGTTCATCACCGGAGTTCGCTGGCCTGCTTCGTCTCCAGCAGAGATTTCTGCGATGCATGCTGAATTTGGGGGGCTTCTCGCCTTGCGATTCCTCGTCATTCATCGTCAGCGATTGAGGGCGGACCGAGATAAATGATAATTAAATCACATAATGCCCTGCCACTCAGCATATCGACTGCGTCAAAGATCGGGTTTAAGAGAAAGATTAAGAACTATCTGATTGCCCATTCTTTTTACTATGTAGAGGAATATTTATCTGCGACGGATCTTGGCCAGAGATAGTGATCTAATCACATAACTTTATGGCTTTGTCCGTTCTTCGTTTTAACATGTTTTTTTTTTGACAATTGTACATCTTCTTGTACACAGTTGTACATCTCGTCTTTCATGATCGTTCGGCAAATAAACATTTATTCATTTATTTATTTATATTATTCTGTCGTACAATCATATTTTCTGCCATTCTCTAGTATTTTTATTTGTCGTTGGTTACACTATTTTTGTCGTGTGAACGCAGGCATGAATAAAATTATAGTTGGCGTTAATTTATGCAAATACATTTGCAAATAAATTTGTGCAAATAACCTAATCAGGTGTGGCATTATATGTGTATTCCCTGTTAAAAACCCCAATTCGCTCATCTTGGATCTTGAATAATGCGCGACGCAGACACGATATCGATGGGGACTTTTTGCCGAAGTGAAATCATAGTTTGACTGGACTAATAGGTATATATTAGAATGGTTCTTACTGTGAATTTTTGTTTATGCATGAGCCTCTTTATTCGTTCCTCTGTACCCATACCTGTACTAACTCTCTTTTTAATCAATCTTCTTACGCAAAACTGTCCAATATTCTCATAGACTTTCAGTCGGTGGATAAAGGTTGTTACAATAAATAAATGCAAAAGCCTACATGAAATGCATTCAACTGGATGTTGTAAGATCAATAACGGGATGGCCAAACATTCTGAGGCCTGATTTTTCAAAAACCCGATTACAGTAAATGCTAGAGTAAAGTTCTCCTTATTCGCTCCAGCTATAGTAAACAATAAATTGATTCTCTTGGCTTTAGGAAGCTGGAATATCAATTAAATTATGTGTTTCGATATTTGAAGTTCGGTACCTGTAGTGTAAAATGTCCGTCGGCCGACACAAGTTTCATTATAGTTTTAGTTTGAATAAGGTTTCAAATAACACCCAACCGTCAGCGAGAAGGTGACATTGTAATTGACATCCCAGCTCCCAAAAGCCGACAAAATCAGTTTATAGATTATTACTTCTATTTTAATATCCTGGAATTTGACGGTTTCACAGTGCTATACTCTTTAGTAGCCAACAAACACACACACACATATATATGTAGATGCATTAAGATAATTATGACATAGCATAAACAGCTGATAATGCCTACGAGCTGAGACATGTTATTCAAAGCGAGAAGAATGAGTGGCGTGGGAAATGTTGTACATACCAAATAGTGACTCAATTGTTGTAAAGCGAGGCTTTACACCCTGCATTAGTTATTATTGGGATAAGCTATGATTAGGTTCTTTGTCTGTAAAACATGACATCATCCATTCGAGTAATGCTGAATTTCAGAATATAGTATTAACAAGAAAAGTGCCAGTTAAAACTGCTGATTTTGCAGTCGTTTTCTGTGTAATGCCGTGTTTCTAACGGTGTCGTGGTATTTTCCTATTGGCTAAAACTGGTCACCTCATCCCATCAGGAGGGGGCAAAACTCTGGAATTCAGTATCTAATTGTTAGGAAACGCAGTAATAAATTAGTATTCAGTAAGATAAGATAATCATCATCATCCATCAACAAGTTAAGGAATCAGATGTACCGACTCGTCTACAATAAAGGATAAATCCATAAACTTGGCCTTTCAATAAGAAGACCCGCAACACAATGAACAAATTTCCGGCCTTTGTTCATATCACCAATGTTGTACCGGATTGCATCTCAAAAGGGTGAACGGCAATTCATAAAATTTTTTTATTGTTCGTGTGTTTTTCTTAAACTTTTCAATTATTTACTTTGGGTTGATGTGGGGAACAACTGACTATACTGACTAAACCTGAGAGCTGGTTTTTCTCGAACTAATGTTAAATGGTTCAAATGAAATTATCCCAATGGATTCTTCTTTGTTATTACAATGGTTTTGTTCATTACAGGTTGTAGTTTTTTCCGGTTTTCCTCACCTGTTAAATAAAAGATATCTCCCTAAAATTACTTCACGCGGCGTTGGGCCAGTAATTGCAGATGTCTCTTTCCCATTGCCGTACCAACACACGGCGTTTATTTTTGGCATGTGAAAAGCCGGGCTTGTTCCGGTAGCATTCATTAGCAGTAAAAATAAATGCGTTCGGCTTCCGAAAATCGGCACCACGGCAAATGGGCTCCAGTCGCATATCAGCGCCCCCTCTGCTGAATTACAGATTCCGGATGTAGATAGACGCAGTTTTAATTTCCAATTGTCGGAGCAGCCAACATACGGGATCCATCCTTGGAGAGATCGCCTTCCTTCATATAACATTACTAACGGCAACTGTTAGCGATGTGAACGCCATCTACACACATATGTGTGCACGTCTGTGTGCGTAAGTGAGAGAATGGGTGTTTGCCATGAGAGTTTGTGTTCAGAATATCGTATTAAGTAAATACAGGAGGCTTCGCCGCCACCAGGCAAGCGCATACGCTAGTGTGGCTATGGTCTGAATATTGTTTTAACGTCTACAGCAAACGCAGACAGAAAGTAACTGGTTCTTAAGTCTATACAGGGTGATCCACGCTATGGGTGGGCGCGTTTATTTCTTTTTATTAAGACGCTGGACGAATGAAATTTTGTGCTAACAAAATGTGCCATTGTTAGGGATACTCTTGAGGTTAGTATGAGTTCTGGTTCTTCCGATAACGACGTCATCATTAATATTTTAAATGGCACCCTACATTATTTGTGTAATATTTTCAATCAGGATGACGTTCTGAACACAAAACATATCGATCGTCAATTTTTATCACCAGAGCAACGAACAAATAACTTTTCTATTTATTAATCTAGGTGGCTATGAATTCATAAAAATAGTCCAAAATTGTCAAATAAATACTGACTAAATCGATTTTGGCCGATATTGTATTACTGGCGCTCTCTAACGTGAACTTATTGGTGTTTGGCCAATGGGCCCCGTGTACTTTATAGGTACACCTTGATTGTTCGATATATAACATTTTTCCGATTACACCAAATAGTTGGTATTTTGCCGAAAATCGTAGCGTGGAAATTTGTTTAAAGCAGGGGAGTAGAAAAAATATTTAGTTTGATATCAAAATCAGCGAAGGGAACTATGGATGACGCTAACATCAGAATTTGACAATTATCTGTGTTGTGCGTCACCGTCTTGATGGCAAATGAGCTTAATTTGGAATCATCATCACATGTTATCATAAAATTATATGATTAAACGAACTTACCTTAGTGAAGTTCTATCATAATTATATATCCTCTTCCATCCGGAATATGATTAATAATCTGTAGTCTCTTTATTTCCACATAAGCCACGTGTCTTCAAAGCCATGGTATCAAAAAGAAAGTGTCCAGTATGACAGGTATGGGCAAGCTGGCCCTGGTATATATCTGACATTCTCTTGAAAGCACAGTCTCTAAATTGCTCAGGGTTGGGGAAAGTCTAAACAAAGGAAGGGTGGGTTAAATCATATTCCGGATGGAAGAGGATATATAATTATGATAGAACTTCACTAAGGTAAGTTCGTTTAATCATATAATTATATTTCCTTTCCATCCGTTCATATGATTAATAATCTGTAGATGTTTAAAGCACAGTGCAATTTAGAGCCAAATCAGCATTATCGTCTGTTTATTAATAAGAAGCAGAACAAAATGCACTAGCAAGAACATGTTAACAATTCTCAATGAACCATACAGTACAAATACCTCAATATACCCTTGTATGTGGCTTTTCGAAGCATCTAAATAATAAGAAGGTATATATCATGATGGAAACCCTTGTAAATAATCGCTAAATGAACTTCCCCGAAAAATATTAACATTATTGATGAACTGAAAATGTTTAACGACATATTGTCAAAGTATTTTTATAGATAAAGAATCGTAAATACAGCAACGAATAACACACTAGATGTACATGTATAAATAAAGTCTGGAATTAATTTCATATTGTTATGAATTAAAATAGACGTTTAATAATTTGCATTGGGAAAATCTTTGAGCTCGATGACCAGCGGACAAACGCAAAAGTTTAATAAATGTTTTTCCCAAAATTTCATGTTTAATATGTTTTTTCCCAAACAAGATAGGCAAATTGGTCCTTGCTGCCTCGAAAAGTAATATAATTCAATACAATTGCTGAGTACTATGTATAAAATATAAGCTTAGTTGGACCAGACCTGAAAATACCGTTAGTTTCAGATAAGATGACGGTTTAAAGGAATCCACAATAAATATGTATACACAAATTAGAAAATAACAAAGAAAGATATAAATGTTTCTGCTTTCTAGGTATACATTATGTCCAATGAATTCATTAGAGTTTTAATGGCTCAGCATCTAATTAACATTTGATTGACATTAAAGGAAAACTAGACTGTTTTGACTTCAGTGAGGCGAACTGTCACTCAAAGAACTAAACTAGCAGCGGTTGAGCGGTTTATTAATGTCCAGAAAAAATCACCAAATTATTGGTAACGGTTCACAGGAACACATGTTAACGCCAACCTAGGGGTCCGCGGACCCTCAGAAGCGGAGCAGACTTATGAGACTGCCCGCGAGCGGGAGAAGTACATCGGCAGCTGGTTGCCGACCGCTGATATAAGCGGTCCATTTAGCTACTCCAAGCTCACGCCATTGGTCGATCCAAGACAACAAAAAAAGATAACTGCCGCGCCAGCGTAACTTTGGGGATAGATCCTGGACCCAATATGTAGGTATGTTATTGTTATATACCAAATGTAAGAAGAAGATAAAAATATCTTTTAAGGCTTATATTAAACAGACAGCTGCCTATACCGGAGTGTCAGAAATCTTTGATTTAGGGTCGATCTTACAAGTGTACGTATAAGTAGTGGAATAGTTATTCTCAGTATAAATAGTGCTATTCCGGCTCTCATTGGCTAAAATATTTGTGTTGTCATAGTAGTAACAACTTATACTGGCATTTATAACAATATTTAGTTATACGATGGTATAACGTGCTTTGTAAGATCGGCCCTTAGGCGCTAATGAATTTAAATCTTATGTAACTACCCAAACAGGTCAAAATACCTGATAAATGCAGTACGGATCTTTTTTAGAAAAGAGGGGTAAAATCCTATATCTGGACCCAATACGAATTAGGGCATGTATTGTATCCATGTATCGCATGGAACTCAGTGTTTGATAAAAAATACCTTTTCCGTAGGGAAAAGTTGTAAAAACCCATTATTGGCAGACTCCAAAGGGTGTTAATAGTCATGGTATTAATAGTCATATAAAACATATGCCACACTCGCATACGAAGTTGAGAGGACGTTTTAATTTGTGAATTTTAGAATTTCAGAATTTCCAGCAGAACGAGCAACATCTATTAGTTCCAGACCTAATCCCTAGCCGTTTTAATGCTTGGTTGACATCTATCCTGTCAACAGGGAAATGTTTATTTTACACTAGGACAACTGCGGTTGTAACGGCCAGTAAGGCATAACTGAAATTTGTTCTAGGATTACTTCTAGAAAGGTATTCTGGAGCTGCAAATAAAAATGAAAAAATAATGATTTTTCCAAAAAACGGCGACTTCAGCACTATGAAATCCAGGATCTGTAACCAGGAACATAGAAGCGTGCCCCGATTAAATACTTTTCTGTGCAAATAAAAGTATATAAAGCGTATCCAAGCATTGAGTAATTCTCTTAGCGGCGAAATGAATTAGGTGAATTCAGTTATCCGATATTTATCCGAGTCTATTTTTAATGATCTTGAAGCATAATCCGCTTTATCTTATTTTTAGAAAATAATATGCAAAATCAGATTTTACGTCCTAAACATCCTTGGGATGCTTTGTTTAATCTGGGAAATGCTCAGAAACAATTTCATTGATACAAGGTATTGCGATAGGGATATCTAAAAGTTTTCATTTGAAAAATTGTCAGTCTTTATACAGAGTGAACCACTTTATATAGTCATCTAAGGTCACCACTTAAGGTAAGAATATTGAAGCTAAGAAATGTTGCTTAAAAGACTATAAAATAGTCTTGTATAAACTCAAATATATTCAAATTATAAGGCAACATTAAAAATTTTGCCAATATGTTTTATTTTGAAATATTATCTCTGAATTAACGAATTCAAACATTTTAAAGTTAGATCTTAATAATTACTAGAGTGGCCTGGCTATAATTCACAAGCAGAATTTTGCAATTTTTGAAGTTGATGAGAAATCCCAATATCCACAAAACTTCTTTTTACTATTAGAGCCACCCGATTCTTCTTTCTTAAGAAAATTTGGAGGCAGAAACTGATCTGAAGAATTGGGCCACCTTGATACAACACATCTTAGTCGCCCCTGAATATCGACCTAATATGGTCACCCAGATTCTTTGCCCAATGTAAGCATTTCAATATGGTCTAAAGACTGGCCTCCAACGAGAATGGTTTCTGGTTCTGACGGTTGGGATATTGTATACTGGTACCATATATAAAGATGTCTGCCTTAAAAGGGTACTTTAGACCAGACATCAGGGTCCCAGGACAATGCGCCAGAATTCACAAGATGAAATAGTTGACCTCTGGTCTCTGCAAATTGTGAATATTTCGATATTCACAATTAGAAAGCTTCAACAATCAATAACTAATTGATTGGGGTGTTGTTGATGACCTAATTGGAGGTTTGTCTAACCTTACGGTAGGTCGCCATAATTATTGAGAAAGAGTAATAAACTGAGGAACTTCGGTTTGATCCACTAACTTTTAAACTTTGCAAAATACACCATAATATTTTAATGCACCTACTCCTCCCCCAATAACTGAAGACTATTATTCTTTGAGTATTGTGTTGAATCTCGAAACTCTGCTGAATCCGTAAGAAGTGATCTAATTTCTGGACCCAGTCTGGGGAAATTTTATAGTGCTTATACAACCTTGAATTGTGTAATGCGTTACCGAAATTGCAGCTTGGCCAACATCGGAAGGTGGCGCCGACATCTGGGTATCAGCAAAAGGTATACTGGTTGGGACTATTGCCAGATAGATGTATCCGGCGGTACTCAAGTTTACTGGGTGCTCTCGGAGTACACCCAGAGTAGCTTTGTGTCACTTGTGATCATCTTGAAGTGGTGAATGATAGAAACACGGACTTCTGGTATTCACCGTCTTGCCCAACATGGATCAGATGTCAGAATGCAGCTTATTGCGCATAACATTATGGCCCTCTCCTACATGGGTGTAACTGAAGCCTGGCCAACGTCGGGAGGAGGCACTGACATCTCTGTGTCAGCAAAAGGGGGGCCCTGGTTGTGACTACTGCCAGCCAGATGTATCTGTCGGTACTCTAGAAGAGTACGGAGTGGTGTTCACCAAGAGTAGCAGCCGTTTCCTGTCACTTGCATAAGAACACCGCCTTCTTCTAGATGGGCTAAAGAAAATGTTAGTAAACATTAAACAGGGGCAGTACCTGAACGCTTGACAATTTTGACAAAAAATTACTGTTAATGACAGTGACAGTGACAGTCCAGGGGCCATGCTGTTCGATCTTCTCTGTATGGAAAGCGATGGCAAGCCAAAAATGTTAGCCAACTGGTAACATTAGGGCAATCAAATAGATCTATCAATAACTCTATAGCCAACTGGTATAGGTTAAGATTTTGAAGAAGCAGAACGGCAAGCGATGGTAACCAAACATTAGGGCAATCGCAAGCAGACATTGAAGATCTCGCTGTTGGAGTTGTTCCAGTTGATGTGGGTCTTGTCTGGACTTGATTCTTGACGTCTTTATGTATGTTCGTCTTGTTGCGGGTCCGCTCTCCGGTATGTGAACATAATTTTAATGTTCCATCTTCCAAAACATCCTAGCATGACAATCAGCAGGCCTAATTGGTCCCAGGATGCTCCCATGGCTGAAATTTTAAGCTCTGGAAGAGAGCTGATAAAAATCGGACTTGACTTATCACGTGAAAAAAAAAGAATGTCAGATATATACCAGGGCCAGCTTGCCCATACCTGTCATACTGGACACTTTCTTTTTGATACCATGGCTTTGAAGACACGTGGCTTATGTGGAAATAAAGAGACTACAGATTATTAATCATATGAACGGATGGAAAGGAAATATAATTAATAGATAAACGTGTATTACTTGTTTTGATGTTTATGTCTTAATTGTTGTTGTTACATCCATGCTACGTGATAAAATATGTCTGATTCACTTACTCAAAGAATTAAAGTTTTGAGTGAGAAAGGCATGTAAGATATCCGTATTTTTACATGAAATTTTGTTCACTTATACAAGAAGGTGTAACTTAAGTAGCCTTTTCTCAGTTATAAAAAATCGTGAGATCCGTCAACTTTATGTCGATTCAGAAACCAATTTGTCAAAAACGAACGAAAATATCAAAAATCTACCACTAGGCGGAAACTTATATACCTTGTATCTTTAATTTGGTGTATTGCTTTTACGATTCTGTGGACTAATAGCTGAGAAAATCCATCGGATTTTTACTTGTTTTGCGAGGAGATCGTAGGGGATACGGATTCGCCTTAAAATTGCAATTCAAACAAAAACAATCGCGATGTAAACAACAATTATAAGAACCAACTATAACCAAAAATTAATAACGAACAGTTGTGATGTTGATAATCGAAAATACCTGGCAATAACTTCATACAATAAGGATACAGAGAAACTGTCAAATTCGGATATTAGCATTCATCCATAGTTCACTACGCTGACCTTGATAGTTTAATATTACTTTATCATACGCAGTATTATAAAGTATTGTAATCATGCCGAAAAAAATTTTTGAGTTTTGACCGGAAATATGTCCTTTTGGGTCCCCTGAACATATTTGACCAAGGTAAAAAAAAATGTCTGTGTGTGTGCGTGCGTGCGTGCGTGCGTGCGTGCGTGCGTGCGTGCGTGCGTGCGTGCGTGCGAGCGTGCGTGCGTGCGTGCGTGCGTGCGTGCGTGCGTGCGTGCGTGCGTGCGTGCGCGCGGGGTGTGTGTGTGTGTGTGTGTGTGTGTGTGTGTGTGTGTGTGTGTGTGTGTGTGTGTGTGTGTGTGTGTGTGTGTGTGTACCCGATTTTTGTGGCGACGATTCCGGAGAAACTACTAAAGGTATCGGGACGAAACTTCATATTTAGAAGTTTCATGACCAAACTTAGAGCTGAAAAGCTTTTGGCTCAAAAGGGTCCAAAGGAACTGGATGTTTGCTCCAAGCACTTTTCAAGGATTTTGCAAATGAGCCGCCATTTCTGTAATCTCGTCAAAATAGTTAAATAATAAATTAAACTCGAGGAAATTTTGAATAATTTATGTCTGTCATTTTTTGGTAAAATTAAGAGTTTGGCTGCAGGAGCAGATTCAAATTGAGATCGATCGTGTCGGCGTTAAAAATAAGTAGCCAGGATTTTGATTCTAATGACAGTAGCTAGTGTCAAATACTGTCAATAGTATCGAAATAACCGCAAGAGGTTGCAGCGCCGGAACCACCTGACCAGCCTGGGGGCGAGCACGAAAGCGATGCGGATGCAGGACTTCTGAAACTAGATGCTGAGCGGGACGTCAGCGATGAAGATGACGTTGAGCCCGATCAACGAAGCAGACGGCGAAGGCGGTGCGGTAGCTGCGGTGGCGGTAGCTGCGTGTGCGGGCTGTGTGTGTTCGTGTTTTATTCAATCATTTTTAGATCAAAACGTTTACCGTTCTTTTAAATGTTGCTGTGTGTGTGTTCGTGTTTTATTCAATAATCTTTAGATCAAAACGTTTACCGTTCTTTTAAATATATTTGGAAAGCATTTTCATCGTTTTATCGTCGTATGTATTTAAAAATTTACCCGCCAAGCTGTGCACTCACTGGCGGGTAAATCGTAAAGATTTCAAATTTGTAAATACAATTTCGGATAAGCGCCCACGGCGCAAGGCACCGTTTGTTTTATATCATTTGAAATTATATTAATTCATGCAGGATAATGTGTATTTTCTTTAATTAATATATTTGTGTTAATGGTTAATGGAATCTCATGCAGCTAAACTATTAATTTTATATATAGTATGATAAAGTCATTTGCCTGGCCACATCAGATTTTTACTTTATCATACGCAGTATGTAAAGTATTGTAATCGTGCCAAAAAATTTTTTTGAGATTTTAGCGGAAATATGTCTTTTTGGGTCCCCTGAACATTTTTGACCAAGGTACAAAAAAGTGTCTGTGTGTATGTGTGTGTATGTGTGTGTCCCGTTTTTGTGGCGACGATTCCGGAGAAACTACTAAAGGTATCGGGACGAAACTTCATATTTAGAAGTTTCATAACCAAACTTAGAGCTGAAAAGCTTTCTGTTAAAAAGGGTCCAAAGGAACTGGTGGTTTACTCTTAGCATTTTTCGACGATTTTGCAAATGAGCCGCTATTTGTGTAATGTCGTCAAAATACTTAAATAATAAATTAAAGGAGAGAAAATTTTCTATAATTTATGTATATGACATTTTTTGGTAGAATTTATGGTTTAGCTGCATGAGCAAATTCTATCTCATCGAGATCGGTCGTACTGCATTAGAACTAGTAGCCAGGATATGTCAGATTTTTTTATTCTAATGACAGTAGCTAGTGTCAAACGCTAATGTTTTGAAAATACTACTGTCAATATAGGCTGCGTTCTGATATTGAACACCGTTACACTTTTCACACCCAATAACACGTAAGTGTCATTTGGACGGTGTACCCCGTGTCAACGGAGTACAATATCCGAACGCAGCTTTAATCGAGATATCTGTCTAGTTCTGCTAGTTTTATTTTAATGCAGACATAGCCGATCTCGATCAAATAGAATCTCATGCAGCTAAACTATTAATTTTATATATAGTATGATAAAGTCATGTGCCTGGCCACATCAGATTTTTACTTTATCATACGCAGTATGTAAAGTATTGTAATCATGCAAAAAAAATTTTTTTAGATTTTAGCGGAAATATGTCTTTTTGGGTCCCCTGAACATTTTTGACCAAGGTACAAAAAAATGTCTGTGTGTGTGTGTGTGTGTGTGTGTTGTGTGTGTGTGTGTGTGTGTGTGTGTGTGTGTGTGTATGTGTGTGTGTGTGTGTATCCGTTTTTGTGGAGACGATTCCGGAGAAACTACTAATGGTATCGGAACGAAACTTCATATTTAGAAGTTTTATAACCAAACTTAGAGCTGAAAAGTTTTCTGTTGAAAAGGGTCCAAAGCAACTGGTGGTTTACTCAAAGCATTTTTCGAAGATTTTGCAAATGAGCTGCTATTTGTGTAATGTCGTCAAAATACTTAAATAATAAATTAAAGGAGAGGAAATCTTCCATAATTTATGTATATGATATTTTTTGGTAGAATTTATAGTTTATCCGCATGAGCAAATTCTATTTCATCGAGATCGGGCGTACTGCTTTAAAACTAGTAGCCAGGATATGTCAGATTATTTTGATTCTAAGGACAGTAGCTAGTGTCAAACGCTAATGTCTTGAAAATACTACTGTCAATATAGGCTGCGTTCGGATATTGAACACCGTTACACTTTTTACACCCAATAACACGTAAGTGTCATTTGGACGGTGTACCCGCTGTCAACGGAGTACAATATCCGAACGCAGCTTTAATCGAGATATTTGTCTAGTTCTACTAGTTTTATTTTAATGCAGACATAGCCGATCTCGATCAAATAGAATCTCATGCAGCGAAACTATTAATTTTATATATAGTATGATAAAGTCATGTGCCTGGCCACATCAGATTTTTTTTTATATCGCTGTTTTAAATGATATTTCCACGCTACGATTTTCAGCAAACAATTGTATTTGGTGCCATTGTAATCGGAAAAGTGTTATCTATCGAATAATCACGTTATCCCCATAAAGTACACACAAAAATACGTACTGGTCAAAAAACAATTAAATCACTCTAGACTAGAGTGCACCAGTATGGAGGCGTACTAGCGTATGCCGCGTACGCTTAAGTTCTCGGGTTCAAATGTCGGCAATGCTAGAAATTTTCAAATATGAAATTGTCTGGCCAAACTCTACGTCCCTGAACCCATGCTGCATGCTGTAGGTATGCCGACATAGCGATCCCGGCACCAGTAATTCACTATCAACCAAGATCATTTAGTTAGTTTTTATTTGACTCTATAATAAAGCGCTAACGTGATCTGTCTGTCTGTTCAGGCGCCCTAGCGATGGTGGTATAATGGGCGAGGTCGCGGAAAGGGGGAAGGTCGGGAAGGGGGTCGGGGTCGTGGGGGTAGGACCTCTACACACGATGGGGAGTCATATGGAATAAGGGGCTCTGACGGGGAGCGCTGGGTACGATACGGCTGGCTTATGTTATAAATCACGAGTATTATTTTTTTACTGGATTAGCCAGGCAAGTGATAATTATAGCAATTATTGTTCACTCATAAATTAACTAATAATTAATTATTAATATATTATAAATATTCATAAAATTACGTGGGTGACAACTTATTATTATGAAAGTTCTTATGGCTTTCATAATATTCATCATAATTATATTATGACAAAGATTATGTCACGTCTATTTATTTGCGAGTCATAGCTGAATTTATGAATTGTTTATTTTTTGTCGAAATTAATGTTTCTGTACTTTGTTGAGCAGTTGTCCGAGGTACAGTCAATTGCGATCCAAGGTAAGTGACCAGTCTTGTACCTTGCATCACTAGCAATGATTAACAACAATATTTTTGATTACATACATGCGAACCTATATTTTGAAACAATAGATAACTACCCCAATCATTGGCGTTTTTGTGTAAATGTAAAGTAGAAAATAGAAAATATAAAGATTAATCCGAGGTAAAACGCCCTTTCTTGTATTATGCCATCACCAGTATACTAAGCTGTCAAGTTTCAGAGTCAATTCAGAAACACAAACGATTTTCACCTGTATTTGGCAGTCACATAGATGCAAAAATCGTTTGAGTCTCTGAAGTAGCATACGAGGTTATTAAAGATCACGATATGATGAATGATTCCGTGTAAATGGGGTAATACAATCCTTTATATATTTTATTCCATAAATTTTTAAATAGGTAAAATGTCTGCAATATTTGCATAAATGGAACGGAAACGGAAAGTATACTGAACCTTAACTCGGAAACTGTGCAATATTTGGAAATATTGTTTTAAAGTAACGTATAACAAAAAACTGAATACTGAATGAATAAACGGTTTGTTGCCAATGTTACTGACCATAATTGAAATCAAACCTGTGGTGCCACATGCAATCAACTCCCCGAAATCATAAATGATAAACCCACACAACCATCCATTGTCATTGTTTGTAACCAATAACCCATACATCGTTTTAATACAAGTAAATAGTTAATTGAGTTTTCGTCCACTTAACATTTTCGGTGTTGGAAATCACATCGATAAAGCAGAAGAAATGAAACTTGTGTACACTCTCTTGCTCGCTTTCCTTTGTGTTAATGTCGCAGTAGTAAGTATGGGATATGTAAAGTGCGTTACCTGCATAATGTATAATGTAAATTGCAGGGTAAAATAAGGAATCGCGACGCTATGTCCAAATCGGTATATTACAATTGCTGTCAGAGTATGCGCATATTGAATTGCAAGTCAATGATCCTCAACATTGAAGACGCGCCGTATAATTATGTGAACTGCGTGGAAAGTGCGAAGATAATGAAATACATGGCAACGATGAATAATAACATATAAATAATATATCAGCGCCTCAGATATAAACTGTGCTAAGTTACACTTATAATACTGAGCATAGTATTCTTTTGAGGTGCCTAAATGATGTGTACAACAGTACCATGTAGATAATAAATTATAACAAGACAATTGGTTAAGATTTTCTTGAGACCTAAGTATATGTACGGCGTATATGTATGAGTATCGAGTCCTAATAACAAAAAAAAAAACAATAAATGATGCAACTTGCAAAAATGATGCAAAAAATGATCAACTTCGGTGATTTATTGAACAAACGAGCAAGTATCTCACTCCTCCTAAATGTGGTGAATTAGTTAGTTAAACTAAAACCCTATTTTTACATTGATATGTAGTTTATCACTGCAACAAAAATCAAGATTATACAAGAATTAAAACACATATTACATGGAATAAAATAGGTTTGGCTGAAACCCGAAAAAAAAAGTAGAATATTTATAACACCACGACTATATTCATCAATTTAGAATCAGTTTGGAGAAGGATTTTTCATAAGAAGACCAAAATAAAAATCTGATGTGGCCAGGCACATGACTTTATCATACTATATATAAAATTAATAGTTTAGCTGCTTGAGATTCCATTAACCATTAACACTCATATTATTATATTAATTAAAGAAAATACACGTTATGAGTTAACATAATTTCAAATGCTATAAAACAAACGGTGCCTTGCGCCGTGGACGCTTATCTGAAATTGTATTTACAAATTAGAAATCTTTACGATTTACCCGCCAGTGAGTGAGCAGCGAGGCGGATAAATTATAAAAAACAGACGACGATAAAACGATAAAAAACGCTTTACAAAAATATTTAAAAGGACGTAAAACGTTTTGATCTAAAAATCATTGAATAAAACACGAACACACACGCAGCTACCGCCACCGCCTTCGCCGTCTCCTTCGTTGATCAACGTCATCTTCATCGCTGACGTCCCGCTCAGCATCTAGTTTCGAGCTCGTCCCCAGGCTGCTCAGGTGGTTCCAGCGCCGCAACCTCTTGCGGATATGTTGATAGTATTGACAGTGTCGACACATCACCGTTTGACACTACATACTGTCATTAGAATAAAAATCCTGGCTACTAGTTTTAGCGCCGACAGGACCGATCTCAATTTGAATCTGGTCCTGCAGCCAAACTAATAATTTTACCAAAAAATGTCATAGACCTAAATTATACAAAATTTCCTCTCCTTTAATTTATTATTTAACTGTTTTGACGAAACTACAGAAATGGCGGCTCATTTGAAAAATCCTTGAAAAATGCTTCGAGGAATCATCCAGTTCCTTTGGACCCTTTTGAGCCAAAAGCTTTTCAGCTCTAAGTTTGGTCATGAAACTTCTAACTATGAAGTTTCGGCCCGATACCTTTAGTAGTTTCTCAGGAATCGTCGCCACAAAAATCGGGTACACACACACACACACACACACACACACACACACACACACACACACACACACACACACACACACACACACACACACACACACACACACACACACACACACACACACACACACGCACGCACGCACGCACGCACGCACGCACGCACGCACGCACGCACGCACACACACACATTTTTTTGTACCTTGGTCAAATATGTTCAGGGGACCCAAAAGGACCTATTTCCGCTAAAAACCCAATTTTTTTTTTCGGCATGACTATAATACTTTATAATACTGCGTATGATAACAAGAATTTAGATTATTTGATAATAAAGAATCGCCTGTTTCATCAATTCTGGGTTTTTGTGACGGTATTTAGAATTTCGATTCTCATTTAAAAATAAAGAAATGAATGTTTTATCATTTGCCTAAAATTTGCATAAGAGGATAGGTGAAAAATATGTGGTAATCATTTCCATGATAGTAATGGACTTAATGGTCCAGGCAACGAATACAAAAATCAACAACAAAAATCAATTACGGAGTTATGGATGCGGGAAATGGAAATCTTTAACAAATCTGAATTTTATTGAAAAAAATCAAGTTTTTTCGACCCGACTCTGTTTTGAACACGATCTTTTGCTGATGAACGACTGGGAGTGGGGTGCGGTGCGGTTGTCGCAGGCAGAGATTACCTGCTTCAGTGCTAGCAGCGTGTGCCTGTATGAATCGAGCCCCCATCGAAGATTCGATGGATGATAATGAAAATATTGGTTTTGAAGAATATTCAATATACGTCTTTAAAAATAAGAAAAGAGTACCCCCACCACTACCTCTGCTCTAGAATACATTGGCAGGACACCACCTTACAACCTCTTCTTATTTTGAAACAACTCTACATAATTTTTCAATACACACATTTTATTTTTAAGAAAAAAATCTGATGTGGCCGGGCACATGACTTTATCATACTATATATAAAATTAATAGTTTAGCTGCATGAGATTCTATTTGATCGAGATCGGCTATGTCTGCATTAAAATAAAACTAGTAGAACTAGACAGATACGTCGAATAAAGCTGCGGTCGGATATTGTACTCCGCTGACACAGGGTACACTGTCCAAATGACACTTACGTGTTATTGGGTGTAAAAGGTGTACGGTATACTATATCCGAACGCAGCTTATATTGACAGTAGGTTGTCAAAACATTTGCGTTTGACACTACGTACTGTCATTAGAATCGTATCTGACATATAATCTGACATATCCTGGCTACTAGTTTTAAAGGAGTACGACCGATCTCGATGAAATAGAATTTGCTCATGCAGCTAAACTATTGATTGTACCAAAAAATGTTATAGTCATAAATTATTCAGAATTTCCGCATCTTTAATTTATTATTTAGCTATTTCGACGAAATTCCAGAAATGGCGGCTTATTTGCAAAATCTTTCAAAAATGCTAAGAATAAACCTCCAGTTCCTTTGGACCCTTTTCAACAGAAAGCTATTCAGCTCTAAGTTTGGTCATGAAACTTCTAGATATGAAGTTTCGTTCCGATACCTTTAGTAGTTTCTCCGGAATCGTCGCCACAAAAAACGGGTACACACACATACACACACACACACACACAAACACACACACACAGACATTTTTTTGAACCTTGGTCAAAAATGTTCAGGGGACTCAAAAAGACATAAGTATTTCCGCTAAAATCTCAAAAAAATTTTTTGGTACGATTACAATACTTTACATACTGCGTATGATAAAGTAAAAACAGATTTTTTAAAACTTTACTACTTTCCCCCTCCATACCGTCAAAACAATAAAAAAATTAAAAATTCGGGAAAATCTGTTTGAAATTTGTTTTTATAGTCCACGCAACGAAAGAAAAATAGCGGAAAAAATCATGTAGAAGCTAATTTTGTAGCGGAACGCGTTCTGAATAACATAGGTCTTTAAAGGTCTCTTTTTTGAGGTTTTCGCTAATAACTCGAAAACTACTGGCAAAAGACAATTAATCTAAATGAAATTCTCTACATCGAAGGTTCTGCACACTTTTTCAATACTTAAGGAGATATGGAAGGGAAAAGTAGAAAAGTTTTAAAAAATCTGCTTTTTATTCTTAAATTGAAATGTTTATATTGAAAAATTATAATAATAATAATAATATTTATTGTGCAAAAGCATACATTACAATATGCTTACACTAGTCAACACAAGAAAGAGATAGGTACAGAAAATAATTAACCAATTTCTAGATTGGAATTTAATTATTCATTAAAATTAAATTGCGCTAGAGACATAAGAAATTTGCGTCCAATAGTATATTATTTGACGAGCACATGGCTAAGGATATAAGCGATTTATATGCGTTGTGTGCGAGTCGAACACGACGTTTTATCTACGACTCATAAATTCCAATTTATATCAAATATTTTAAATGTATTTGTCAATGATGGCGAGGCGAACTGTCACATAACTGTCATCCACGTAGATTTTGACGGACTTTGACACTAGCGTTGTATAATGATGACAGTTCGTTCATATAATGAACGAACTGTCATTATTATACAACGCTGGTGTCATTATAATCATTGGCGTGTATCATGATGGGGATGATATAGTCATGGATACGTATGCTTATTATACTTATTATATGTATGTGGTAGATAAACACTTTAAATTTAACTGCAGGATACAGACGCACCGAATGGGATAGATGTTATGGCGAAATAATTGGGATAGTGTTATGGCGAAATAATTGATACTGTTTTTTGTTGTATGTAGGCGGCAAAAGGGCTGGTACAAATTTAAAATGTTTCGCGGATTGTAATCATGAACAGTATCAACCGTTGCATACTGTGTTGTTTACCATATGGCAGGCAATGGAATATGTAGAGTGCCGGAAACGTCAGAATATTCAAGCTTTTGAACAGTGGCATGGTATTGTCGCGATAGTGTGCACCAGCCAGGATTCTTTTAAATCTCCGCTGGACAGCAAAAAGACGATCCTCTGATGGGGCATGTCCCCATAAAAGAATACCATACGATAGAACAGACTGAAACAGACTGTAATATACCCTCATTAGCACAGATCTTGATACCTTTCCTACCATGTTACGGAACGGATAGGCCAGAGATGATAACTTGTTAGCTGTGTTATCACAATGATTAAAAAAAGTCAGCTGTTGATCGAAAACAATGCATTACTACAGCCTTGTCGTAAAAATCATATGTTGGGTCTTATTTTCATTTAATTGTAACATGTTAGCATCGAAACATTTACGACTATGACATTTTTGGTACAATTAATAGTTTAGCCGCATAAGCAAATTCTATTTCATCGAGATCGGTTGTACTGCATTAAAACTAGTTAGCCAGGATTTGTTGCCAGGATATTTTGATTCTAATGACAGTAGGTAGTGTCAAACACTAATGTTTTGACAATACCTACTGTCAATATAGGCTGCGTTCGGATATTGTACACCGTTACACTTTTTACACCGATTTTTTTATTGTTAGTTTTCGAGATACCGAGGCGCCGCTGAACTGCCGGCAACTCAACGACGCACTATCTAAAAATAAATGAATTTCAAAAATGTGAGCAGCTTATATTTTTTTACCAGAAAAGATTTCTTTTTGCTTTGTTAGTATCCGAGATATAGGGGTGCGCCGCTGACGTGCCACCAACTCAGCGGAGCACTATGTAAAAGCAAATGAATTAGAAAAATGTGAGCAGTTAGTATTTTTTCCATTGTTTTGTTTTTTTATAAAATATTTTTAGTTTCTAGGTATACACGCTGTCCTGCGCTAGGTGCAAAGTACATTAATGGCGTTAAGAAATCGAAATACACGATTCTTCCGTATCGAAAAGTTGTGGATAATCATTCGCTATACAGACAGAATATATTTTCACAACGACGTACCAACACAAACTTATCAATGGGGTATTCCAATTACTACAAGGAACAAAATCAGCGAGTGCATTGGTAAATATGTGGTGTTTTCTGTAGACACCCTAGTATTTTCGTACATATAAAACAGTGACAGTAATACTGTCATAAGATGAAATAACTAAATAAAAGGATAATTGTAAACTGAATAAATAATAGTTATTTCGTACGATTTTCATGAGTGTTCATTTGCCCTCTCAGGTTAATGTGTTCAAGTCTTCGGATTCTCGGTGGACATATGACATTTTCCATCATTTCTACAGAAATTATTCGATAACTCGTGCTGGCTTCTTGGTTGGCCGGCTCGATTTCGATCCCCTCTGCAGGCAAAAATTTTTAAATTGTGATTTGCGTCTCTACGCTTAGTACTTAACATGGCTTCTAAGTCTTTTTATATATTTATTTTCTTTTTAAAAAATTTTCATACAAAAATTTGTATGCATCTGGAACGTCTTCCTCAGCGTTGGCCGAGGGCCAGTATTTCCTATGCGTATGTCTGTATGCGTTCAATATTTATTTATTACACATCACAAACACAAATCCTTTACGCAGCTAAGTAGGCGTAATCAAAATGTACAGACGAGGCAGAAAGGGCATCTTCCCTTGCCTGTTATAAACTAAACACGTTAAGCGAGATTCGATAACTCTCCCTTATTCTTCATATTTATCGTAGTTGTGATACCCCATAAATTTCTTCCTGAATATGTGTCGACAGTAAGAAATCAAACGGGGTTAAGTCAGGTAATCCAGTTTGCCGGAGCGTTGAACTACCATAAACAATTTAACGCTTTTATAATATTAATTAAACAATTTTGGGGTGGAACAATTTTAAACATGCTGCTTCATGAGGGGAAGAATTATTATATATCTGAGATTGTAGAATTTTGTCGTACCATGTACATGTTTAATATTAATTTATGAATTATTGTGTTATAACTGTCGAATTAGATACTTACTAACTTGTTACTGATTTATCGATCATTTGAAGTATGTTACAGAAGAGATACAGGGCGTTCCATTTCTAATTTCAAGTTGTGACCTTTAATAGTCCTTCAGTTATTCGGGATAAGCCATATAAGAATCTTAAAATAATAAATGTCAAAAAGTACGATATTTATACTGTGAAAATGATTTTTTTGTTTCCTTATTCCTTGTAAGTTACATCAGAATATTTTTGTGAAGAATACAGGCTTTTGACATTAATTTCAGAATTACTCGGAAACAGTTGATTGCTCGGAAACAGCCTAATACAAGTTGTACAAGTCAGAACGATTAGGATACAAATCTTAATCAAAAACTGCAATAATATACCTAGTGTTCCATTAAAACCACGGAACATAGGTTTGTGTTGGTACATGCGCTATTCACGTAGGATAACACATAGAATAACAGCGATTATTGTAATTTGCATGATTTCTTAGTGGTGCGGTAATTTTGTGAAGAGCACATTTTGTACCTTGTGTATGTACGTACGACTGCCTGCAGAAAGTCATCAGATAGGTATTCAACAACATCTTTCAAGAGCGTCCAATTGTTTAACAAGTTAAAAGGAAAAATATCTTCTTCAGCAATCTGAAAGGTACAGATAAAAAGTTCATCCCCGGGCGAAGTTATCAATCCAACATTATACATCTCCTTTCGTTCTTTTTGCCTCCTTCTTTGGAGGGGCTTTTTGACGTCATCATCGCGTTGCTTTATCCTTGCTAATGTATTTCTTCGTGCCGTATTAATTGTGTACCGTTGTGCAGGCCAGTTCGTTCGCCCCACGCTGAGAACCGTTCCGATGTTAACGATTATTAACTGGCCTGCAATTAGAATCGCTTCTCTGGGTTTACTTAGAGAACAGACGGTAATTGTCTTCGAAGTGGGACGCTAAATCGATTATTAGGTTGAACGCGAAAATTTATTAAATATGTAGTTGTTAATTTATCATTGCTTTAATGTGTAAGTGGAGGTAGAGACGCATATAAAATATATTATTCCTACTTACAGTACCTACATTAATGCGCAAAATCCCTATTACTATACTGCCGTCTAAATGTAAATCAACGTATCTACATACAAAAATTTACTACAAATTATCTGTTTTAATGCAAAAGTCACGCACTTTTTTTTTTAGTTTTAGGTATTTACCTTTGTCTATCTTGACTTCTTTATGGATAAAACGTCGTTCGCATGTTTATACAAATATAAATTAAACTCGCGATTTATAACAGTAATTATGTGTTGAATTATGTTGAATTATGTAATTATGTGTCAAATAATATACTAATTATACATATATGGGGAGGAAATAAATAAACATAAGACTAAAAAAATTATGAACAGTTGAACAGAAGCCTCAGTATAGTGAACCTGACTGAATTCTCTGACGATATTGGAAAGCAATTTGGTCTGGAGAAGTATGCCGAAATGAGTAATGTCAAAGGCAGCATTCAGACAACCGCTGACATATGTCTGCATGATCATACTAGTATTAATAAACTTAAAAGATAGTACTTAATATAAATATCTGGGAATGAATGAAGCCTTTGGTCCTGATGATAAAGGGATGACGTGGGTGAAGGAATGATGAAGGCAAAGGTTATAGGCGAATACATTAGAGAAAGAAAAGTCTTAAGGTCTGGTTTAAATGGAAAATATAAAATACAAATGATAAATGCATATGCTTTTCCAATATTTCGGTACAGTGTTGGAGTTTTAAACTGGACGCAGAAGGAAATAGGCGATCTGGACATTAGGACTAGAAAACAGCTAAGATTAAATTTTATGTTTCACCCAAAGTCTGATGTCTGCAAGCTCTACCTTCAACGCCAAGATGGAGGTTGTGGCTTGCAATTGGAAAATATTTATGATTTGGAGATGTTAAATTTTGGAAATTTTGTAAGAAAGTCATTAGACAATTAATTAGGGATACTTCGGGTAAGTCAATAGTTAGTTTTTACAAAATTCCATGTGGAGGAAATTGATAATTTAACAAGATTTTAAACTATTTATTTCATTTATAAATGATTGATGCAAAAAATATTTTCAATGTTACTTTTATTTTGTGTGTTTTAAATTATTCAACAAATCCCACCATAAAATTTATTTTTACAAGATAAAACAATTTACCGTCAGTTGTTTACTCAGATATCTTGATTTTTGAAACTTTCAAACGTAATTTTCTTTTAAACATCATTAATGAAAAATTTTTGAGCTTTTCAGGGCATCCGTTCTATAAGACAGCAAAGTTATAGGAAACGCACCTTTTAAAGAACGCTGTCGAGTGGGCTGGCACTATTACTTAGGACTTGTATCTAAGATTTATGTGATGCACATATGTCCTAAATGTTATTTTAGTATGTAAGTATGCAGGAGTCTGAGATAAAATGACCTTGTGGGCAAATCAAAGGAAATGAAAATGTCTTCTGTTTTTCATATTCAACCAGTTGGAGATACTCAAAGTGTGGGAAATTCTTTCATATTTGCGAATACCGTGTATGAACCTTAAACAGCTGTTGCACTCGTTGTATGGGATGAGAAGTAGCCTGTTAGGCAGAAATTAAATGAGAAAGTGCTAGTGACTTGCATAACAGCCTCTTCATAGATTTATCAAGAACATTTCGGTGAGGATAAATACACCTCAGCTCACCATATGACCTTCGGATGCACTCACCGACGTGGCTCTCAAAACGGAGAGAAGTGTCCATTAATAGACCAAGATTTCTTACTTCTGATGACAACTCCAGTCTCTCCCCATTCAGCAACACCACCACGTCATCAGCATTAACAGGCCCAAATACGAGCACCTGCGATTTATTTGGATTAAGCGTGAGTGACAGTTTATTCGAGTATTCAAAAAGATATTCCAAATCAGAGTTTATTTTTTCGCACACGCTGGTAACATCGCTCGGTTTAAATGAAGTATAAATCCAAGTGGCGTCGGCGTACATATGGAATTGAGCTGTTCTTTATACAATTTGGAATTTGGTACGTATATAAGGAAAACAAAGGCGACCCTAAAATTGACCCCTGTGGGACACCAGAGTCAATTGACAAAGGGTCAGACAATTGTTGTCAATGTCCGTCAATCGCTACCATTTGACTCCGAAGATAGCTCGAGATAAGAGCAACTGAATCTCTTGAAAATGATAGATAACTCAGGATTGCTACCAACATTTTATGATTGACCCTGTCAAAGGCTTTACTGTAGTCTAATAAAATAAGTATAGAACACCTATTTTTGTCCTTAGCCTGTGTCGACTATATATTTTCTAATTTTTGTTTGCTCAGACCAGCTGTACGGTCGCCCCTGTCCCCCTTTTGGCATGATGTATCTATGTAATAGTAATAAATAGAATTTATTTATTTTATCCCAAAAATCTACTAAAGCTAAAACCAACCTTTTTGAGAACGAAGAAAAGCAGAATTGAGCAGAATCACAGAGCAGAATATTTAAGGTTATGTATCACGAGTATCACCAGCCAGAACTCGCTCTAATTTTAAATCGTTTTGAATGCGATTTGACCGTTATTCTGCACTGAATTGATTCCGATTGGCTAGTGTAATGACAGTGGCGGAACTTGTTCATGCCAACATCCCTTCTATTTCAGGCAATTTAAGCAAAACTACGTGTTTTACTTCAGTTTATACGTTTAGATGGATTTATTAGGTAGTCTAACAATGGGACAGCCATGTATAAATAAATTTAATAACTGGAAGATACCGCACAACTCAACGAGAGTCGAAATCCGGATTGCATAGGAGGTAGTATGTTATTATTATACAAACACTCGCGCATTTGATTTTCCCTGCACTTCTCCATGATTTTAGAGAGTGTTGGTAAAATGCTTATAGGGCGCAAATCGTCGTTTTATGTATTCGAAAGAAAACTATTAATCGGGACATAATACCAAACCGACCGAAATTCCGATACCGGTATCTGAACCCCGGACTTTTCCGGCCAAATCATAACGTATAGTATGTTAACTATAACCATTCGCTTTAAATGTTTCGCCTAATTATAGATCATGTATTGCTGAACATTATATTTCTGGGCGAAATATAAAATTCGTACGATTTTCTTTCCGAATTTTCCAGCGGATTCTTAATGTAATATTAAAAACATCCCTTCCCATTAGGGTGGCTTTGTAGTCCGACCATCCTCGACGTCGAACTGTTCCTAATAAACCTTCCCGCAAATGAAAATTAAATTTAAATGACTTGATGAATAAGTCAGGAGTGCCCGCGTCAGTCCTTTGTCGCCGGGCGTGCAGTTGCCTCCTTCGGGTCCCCGTTTCCACGCCACTGGCCGACGCCTATAACGTTCCATTTCTTTCCAACTCCAATCGACTACTATGCAAAGTAATTTCGACAAGATTGGAGCCCTTTGTACACCAGTCAACGTCACTTTCGAACTAATGATGTAAATTTCTTGGATGTAATCCCCCCGGGAATACTACCTTTTATTCTTTTTTTATACGATTACAATTTTGTGAACTTAACTCAATGTTGTTCCTCAATGTTATCTAAATGGAGTTAGTGGCAAAACAAAGTGATGTTATTAGGTAGCCAATAGCACCTTGAGTTGGAAATCTTTATCTGTCTGCCACTAACTCTTCGTTCTGGGCCACTTGGTTTATTTTGTACTGAAAGTCGCTTTTACGTGGATGGCATTGTGTATTTGGGATAGAAATGAGGCAATGCTGTCTGCTCTGATATGCGTCCTCAACAACATCTCAGAGTTGACCTTCATGATCGAGAGAGAAAGTGACAAAAAGCTGAATTACCTAGACCTGACACTAATAAGGGACGATATCAACAACAAGATCCTGTTCGACATCTACAGAAATCCAACGGCAGCAGACGTAATCATTCACAGCTCCTCGGCACACCCCCAGAATGCCAAAATAGCGGCGCTGCGATCGGCCTTGCAGCGCCTCCTCCGAACTCCACTGACGACGGAAAGAACTCAGAGGGAACTCCAAACGATAACACGGATAGCTTGTGAACAACGCATACAACGCTGAACAAGTCAGGCAGATTAATGAAACCATTAAGGTGAAACAACAACTAAAATGCATAAATCCCCACCACACCGCACTGCAATGATATATATCCTACCATATTTGGGCAGAAAAACCAATATAAAACACTACAACACAATTATTTAACAATAAAATGAAAAGGGAGACACTGGATCGTAGTGGAGTATACGGGTGATTCAATTTCGAGGCTCACCATGGGGATCTCGCTTATTAGTGGAGATAGAGGCTATGTTTAAATTTGGCAAAGTTTCGTATTTTTATACTGACCAATTATCTGGAAAGAAATTTTAGCTATCATTTTTCATTTTAGAGATGTCCGCAAAAAACTGAATTGCTAAGATAGCGTTTTTAATTTTTTATTCAAAACCAGACATAGCTAGACATTTGAAACAAAAACATTCTACAGCTACTTTATAACAAGGAATGCAGTGTTATTTTTTAATTTGAAATAACATCAAACATGGCGGCGCAACCATGGCCAACTCTTGTTTTTCTTATGGGCGCCATGTTGAATTTTGGCATTTTCCGATAGTCGTGTTTTTTCTCATTTCCGCAATGTATAACATGTTGGCATTATTTTTTAAAACAATAGTTTAATAATAAAAAAACATTCTAAAAAAAGCGAGTTTATAAAATAAAAGGCTTATTTTTAAGAAAACCTTCCAATTGGTCGCCATTCCCTTCAAGGCATAAAACCGAGCGAGGTTTTCGACATGTTGTTATGCTAACTGTTCTTCCCGGAATAGCATTGACCGCATTTGTTATTCGACCTCGCAGATCCTCGATATTTCTGCGAGTATCGTGATAAATTTCGTCGTTCATAGTTTCCCATAGAAAATAGTCCAGAGGACTTAAATCAGGGGATCTAGCAGGACATTCCACCACTCCACCATTACCAATGCAACGATTTGGAAATTGTGTATTCAAATAATTTCGTACAACTGCAAAGTTTGACTTCGGCTGGGTTTGTACGGTTTCAATTTCTTTGTTCGTAATGCTCTCCAAACACGTGTTTGTGGCAATTCCAAATTAGAGGCTACTTCCCGCGTAGAAATCCGGGGATCGTCATTTATCTAAAAACCAGTAGTTGAAGCATTGCAAATTATGGTAATCTAATGTTTACCATTTGCAAAATATCTCTTTGATCGTTTTCAACATTTCCATGAGGATTATAAGAATTGCGGGGTTTACTAAAAGATCCATGGTCCGCTAAATGTCTGTCCAAGGTTAGGAATTTTGTACGATTGGGCATTTACTTGAGTACAATAATAAACCCTTATCATATCACGCTTTTCGTTATTGGTAAACAGCATTTTACATCCACAATCAACCACAATTAAGCTTTATTTGGTTAAATGGCAAACCCAACGCTGAGCGCGCCGCTTGATCTAAGTGTGACGTTAATGTTGACGTTGCTTGGCAACGAGTCCGGCGGTCTATAACCAAGCTCCAATTCGGTACCTGAAGGTTTTTTGATTATTACACCATTATTTTAAAAAATAATGCTAACATGTGATACATTGCGGAAATGAGAAAAGACACGACTATCACGACGAAAATACCAAAATTCAACATGGCGCCCATAAGAAAAACAAAAGTTGGCCATGGTTGCGCCGCCATCTTTGATGTTATTTCAAATTAAAAAATGACACTGCATTCCTTGTTAAAAAGTAGCTGTAGAATTCTTTAGTTTCAAATGTCTAGCTACATTTGGTTTTGAATAAAAAATTAAAAACGATACCTTACATTTCAGTTTTTTGAGGATATCTACAAAATAAAAATGATAGCTTACATTTCTTTTCAGATAATTGACCAACACAAAAATACGAAACTTTGCCAAATTTAAACATAGGCTCTATCTCCACCAGTAAGCGAGATCCCCATGGTGAGGCTCGAAATTGAATCACCCGGTAAAAAATCAAATTCAATTTCGAGCCTCACCATGGGGATCTCGCTTACTGGTGGAGATAGAGCCTATGTTTAAATTTGGCAAAGTTTCGTATTTTTGTGTTGGTCAATTATCTGAAAAGAAATGTAAGCTATCATTTTTATTTTGAAGATATCCTCAAAAAACTGAAATGTAAGGTATCGTTTTTAATTTTTTATTCAAAACCAAATGTAGCTAGACATTTGAAACTAAAGAATTCTACAGCTACTTTTTAACAAGGAATGCAGTGTCATTTTTTAATTTGAAATAACATCAAAGATGGCGGCGCAACCATGGCCAACTTTTGTTTTTCTTATGGGCGCCATGTTGAATTTTGGTATTTTCGTCGTGATAGTCGTGTCTTTTCTCATTTCCGCAATGTATCACATGTTAGCATTATTTTTTAAAATAATGGTGTAATAATCAAAAAACCTTCAGGTACCGAATTGGAGCTTGGTTATAGACCGCCGGACTCGTTGCCAAGCAACGTCAACATTAACGTCACACTTAGATCAAGCGGCGCGCTCAGCGTTGGGTTTGCCATTTAACCAAATAAAGCTTAATTGTGGTTGATTGTGGATGTAAAATGCTGTTTACCAATAACGAAAAGCGTGATATGATAAGGGTTTATTATTGTACTCAAGTAAATGCCCAATCGTACAAAATTCCTAACCTTGGACAGACATTTAGCGGACCATGGATCTTTTAGTAAACCCCGCAATTCTTATAATCCTCATGGAAATGTTGAAAACGATCAAAGAGATATTTTGCAAATGGTAAACATTAGATTACCATAATTTGCAATGCTTCAACTACTGGTTTTTAGATAAATGACGATCCCCGGATTTCTACGCGGGAAGTAGCCTCTAATTTGGAATTGCCACAAACACGTGTTTGGAGAGCATTACGAACAAAGAAATTGAAACCGTACAAACCCAGCCGAAGTCAAACTTTGCAGTTGTACGAAATTATTTGAATACACAATTTCCAAATCGTTGCATTGGTAATGGTGGAGTGGTGGAATGTCCTGCTAGATCCCCTGATTTAAGTCCTCTGGACTATTTTCTATGGGAAACTATGAACGACGAAATTTATCACGATACTCGCAGAAATATCGAGGATCTGCGAGGTCGAATAACAAATGCGGTCAATGCTATTCCGGGAAGAACAGTTAGCATAACAACATGTCGAAAACCTCGCTCGGTTTTATGCCTTGAAGGGAATGGCGACCAATTGGAAGGTTTTCTTAAAAATAAGCCTTTTGTTTTATAAACTCGCTTTTTTTAGAATGTTTTTTTATTATTAAACTATTGTTTTAAAAAATAATGCCAACATGTTATACATTGCGGAAATGAGAAAAAACACGACTATCGGAAAATGCCAAAATTCAACATGGCGCCCATAAGAAAAACAAGAGTTGGCCATGGTTGCGCCGCCATGTTTGATGTTATTTCAAATTAAAAAATAACACTGCATTCCTTGTTATAAAGTAGCTGTAGAATGTTTTTGTTTCAAATGTCTAGCTATGTCTGGTTTTGAATAAAAAATTAAAAACGCTATCTTAGCAATTCAGTTTTTTGCGGACATCTCTAAAATGAAAAATGATAGCTAAAATTTCTTTCCAGATAATTGGTCAGTATAAAAATACGAAACTTTGCCAAATTTAAACATAGCCTCTATCTCCACTAATAAGCGAGATCCCCATGGTGAGCCTCGAAATTGAATCACCCGTATACTCCACTACGATCCAGTGTCTCCCTTTTCATTTTATTGTTAAATAATTGTGTTGTAGTGTTTTATATTGGTTTTTCTGCCCAAATATGGTAGGATATATATCATTGCAGTGCGGTGTGGTGGGGATTTATGCATTTTAGTTGTTGTTTCACCTTAATGGTTTCATTAATCTGCCTGACTTGTTCAGCGTTGTATGCGTTGTTCACAAGCTATCCGTGTTATCGTTTGGAGTTCCCTCTGAGTTCTTTCCGTCGTCAGTGGAGTTCGGAGGAGGCGCTGCAAGGCCGATCGCAGCGCCGCTATTTTGGCATTCTGGGGGTGTGCCGAGGAGCTGTGAATGATTACGTCTGCTGCCGTTGGATTTCTGTAGATGTCGAACAGGATCTTGTTGTTGATATCGTCCCTTATTAGTGTCAGGTCTAGGTAATTCAGCTTTTTGTCACTTTCTCTCTCGATCATGAAGGTCAACTCTGAGATGTTGTTGAGGACGCATATCAGAGCAGACAGCATTGCCTCATTTCTATCCCAAATACACAATGCCATCCACGTAAAAGCGACTTTCAGTACAAAATAAACCAAGTGGCCCAGAACGAAGAGTTAGTGGCAGACAGATAAAGATTTCCAACTCAAGGTGCTATTGGCTACCTAATAACATCACTTTGTTTTGCCACTAACTCCATTTAGATAACATTGAGGAACAACATTGAGTTAAGTTCACAAAATTGTAATCGTATAAAAAAAGAATAAAAGGTAGTATTCCCGGGGGGATTACATCCAAGAAATTTACATCATTAGTTCGAAAGTGACGTTGACTGGTGTACAAAGGGCTCCAATCTTGTCGAAATTACTTTGCATAGTAGTCGATTGGAGTTGGAAAGAAATGGAACGTTATAGGCGTCGGCCAGTGGCGTGGAAACGGGGACCCGAAGGAGGCAACTGCACGCCCGGCGACAAAGGACTGACGCGGGCACTCCTGACTTATTCATCAAGTCATTTAAATTTAATTTTCATTTGCGGGAAGGTTTATTAGGAACAGTTCGACGTCGAGGATGGCCGGACTACAAAGCCACCCTAATGGGAAGGGATGTTTTTAATATTACATTAAGAATCCGCTGGAAAATTCGGAAAGAAAATCGTACGAATTTTATATTTCGCCCAGAAATATAATGTTCAGCAATACATGATCTATAATTAGGCGAAACATTTAAAGCGAATGGTTATAGTTAACATACTATACGTTATGATTTGGCCGGAAAAGTCCGGGGTTCAGATACCGGTATCGGAATTTCGGTCGGTTTGGTATTATGTCCCGATTAATAGTTTTCTTTCGAATACATAAAACGACGATTTGCGCCCTATAAGCATTTTACCAACACTCTCTAAAATCATGGAGAAGTGCAGGGAAAATCAAATGCGCGAGTGTTTGTATAATAATAACATACTACCTCCTATGCAATCCGGATTTCGACTCTCGTTGAGTTGTGCGGTATCTTCCAGTTATTAAATTTATTTATACATGGCTGTCCCATTGTTAGACTACCTAATAAATCCATCTAAACGTATAAACTGAAGTAAAACACGTAGTTTTGCTTAAATTGCCTGAAATAGAAGGGATGTTGGCATGAACAAGTTCCGCCACTGTCATTACACTAGCCAATCGGAATCAATTCAGTGCAGAATAACGGTCAAATCGCATTCAAAACGATTTAAAATTAGAGCGAGTTCTGGCTGGTGATACTCGTGATACATAACCTTAAATATTCTGCTCTGTGATTCTGCTCAATTCTGCTTTTCTTCGTTCTCAAAAAGGTTGGTTTTAGCTTTAGTAGATTTTTGGGATAAAATAAATAAATTCTATTTATTACTATTACATAGATACATCATGCCAAAAGGGGGACAGGGGCGACCGTACAGCTGGTCTGAGCAAACAAAAATTAGAAAATATATAGTCGACACAGGCTAAGGACAAAAATAGGTGTTCTATACTTATTTTATTAGACTACAGTAAAGCCTTTGACAGGGTCAATCATAAAATGTTGGTAGCAATCCTGAGTTATCTATCATTTTCAAGAGATTCAGTTGCTCTTATCTCGAGCTATCTTCGGAGTCAAATGGTAGCGATTGACGGACATTGACAACAATTGTCTGACCCTTTGTCAATTGACTCTGGTGTCCCACAGGGGTCAATTTTAGGGTCGCCTTTGTTTTCCTTATATACGTACCAAATTCCAAATTGTATAAAGAACAGCTCAATTCCATATGTACGCCGACGCCACTTGGATTTATACTTCATTTAAACCGAGCGATGTTACCAGCGTGTGCGAAAAAATAAACTCTGATTTGGAATATCTTTTTGAATACTCGAATAAACTGTCACTCACGCTTAATCCAAATAAATCGCAGGTGCTCGTATTTGGGCCTGTTAATGCTGATGACGTGGTGGTGTTGCTGAATGGGGAGAGACTGGAGTTGTCATCAGAAGTAAGAAATCTTGGTCTATTAATGGACACTTCTCTCCGTTTTGAGAGCCACGTCGGTGAGTGCATCCGAAGGTCATATGGTGAGCTGAGGTGTATTTATCCTCACCGAAATGTTCTTGATAAATCTATGAAGAGGCTGTTATGCAAGTCACTAGCACTTTCTCATTTAATTTCTGCCTAACAGGCTACTTCTCATCCCATACAACGAGTGCAACAGCTGTTTAAGGTTCATACACGGTATTCGCAAATATGAAAGAATTTCCCACACTTTGAGTATCTCCAACTGGTTGAATATGAAAAACAGAAGACATTTTCATTTCCTTTGATTTGCCCACAAGGTCATTTTATCTCAGACTCCTGCATACTTACATACTAAAATAACATTTAGGACATATGTGCATCACATAAATCTTAGATACAAGTCCTAAGTAATAGTGCCAGCCCACTCGACAGCGTTCTTTAAAAGGTGCGTTTCCTATAACTTTGCTGTCTTATAGAACGGATGCCCTGAAAAGCTAAAAAATTTTTCATTAATGATGTTTAAAAGAAAATTACGTTTGAAAGTTTCAAAAATCAAGATATCTGAGTAAACAACTGACGGTAAATTGTTTTATCTTGTAAAAATAAATTTTATGGTGGGATTTGTTGAATAATTTAAAACACACAAAATAAAAGTAACATTGAAAATATTTTTTGCATCAATCATTTATAAATGAAATAAATAGTTTAAAATCTTGTTAAATTATCAATTTCCTCCACATGGAATTTTGTAAAAACTAACTATTGACTTACCCGAAGTATCCCTAATTAATTGTCTAATGACTTTCTTACAAAATTTCCAAAATTTAACATCTCCAAATCATAAATATTTTCCAATTGCAAGCCACAACCTCCATCTTGGCGTTGAAGGTAGAGCTTGCAGACATCAGACTTTGGGTGAAACATAAAATTTAATCTTAGCTGTTTTCTAGTCCTAATGTCCAGATCGCCTATTTCCTTCTGCGTCCAGTTTAAAACTCCAACACTGTACCGAAATATTGGAAAAGCATATGCATTTATCATTTGTATTTTATATTTTTTTATTTCAAATTAAAAAATGACACTGCATTCCTTGTTAAAAAGTAGCTGTAGAATTCTTTAGTTTCAAATGTCTAGCTACATTTGGTTTTGAATAAAAAATTAAAAACGATACCTTACATTTCAGTTTTTTGAGGATATCTTCAAAATAAAAATGATAGCTTACATTTCTTTTCAGATAATTGACCAACACAAAAATACGAAACTTTGCCAAATTTAAACATAGGCTCTATCTCCACCAGTAAGCGAGATCCCCATGGTGAGGCTCGAAATTGAATCACCCGGTAAAAAATCAAATGCAAAGACTGCCCTGCTATATAATATATATATATATATATATATATATATATATATATAGGAAAGCTGGTTAATCGACGGTAAGATATAAAGGAGAGAGGCATTCGTCGGGCAATATATATATATATATATATATATAACTTTGAAATAGTTAATACAAGATGGCGGTAATTTTTTAAGTTAAAAAAACTACAGCCACGCCTGGGATTCGAACCCAGATATACGGATTGCCAAAAAATTACCGCCATCTTGTATTAACTATTTCAAAGTTTTATATCAATATATGCAGGTTTCTGCAAAGAATTAACATCCATTTTATATATATATATATATATATATATATATTGTTACGAAGTATAGTATAATTGCATTGTACAATTGAGGTCAGGTCATCCAACCCAACCTGCAGACGGTTGCTTGTCCAGAAATGCAGACGTCAGGCTTTTCATATCGGAACAAAGACATTCCTTTGTGGCAAGCGTGCAAATTAACTATGATTTATACCAAAGGCCGTGTGCAACCAAAAATCCTAACTCAGGATTTTTGGGGGCTCAAAACAGGTCATGACGTCTTGCCAAAGTCAATATAAAAGCCACGGCAAAGGATGGGAACGGGATCAGTAGTTTGCAGCACCTACTAGTAGTGTAGCGCGACTATTGTATTTTAGATATCAGCTGTAGTATTGGAATTTTGTATGGTCAGCAATACACGACCTATGTAAACAACACTGCGACTTTTATTTACATCTCCATCCTGACCTAGAGCCGTCCCCCATTAAGAGCTACGTAACAATATATATATATATATATATATATATATATATAACGAAATGATGAGGTTATTCGGGTATTCGATCACTTAGTCAGAAGAAAACGAGAACTCGCTTTATGCAATATGCTATATTTCGAACCGGAAAGGTCCTTCTTCAGGCAAAAAATTACATCTACAATAAATAAAATCAAAACAACAATAAAGTCAGCGTACCTTTGTCTTACAAAACTTACTCGGAGTTGATTAAGGTGGAGAGGCTCTGATACAATTAACATTTCACAATTTTGACGCAAGACATAACTTTAAACAACGTACAGGACACACTATTACAAACACGTGTGCACACAATCGCAAACGAAGAGCACTAAAGCGACCTTCAGCGGTGTCAAACACCGATAGGCGTGGCAGCGTAATCAACCCCACCAACGCATAAATCCACCACAGTGAAGCAATTGTAAAAATATCAAAATCTGAGAGTTGAATCACTCACTTCAGTTATACTACGACGAGCCCTATCAATTCTAATAATGTTGGAGTAAATGATGCTGAGATTTTCCACGTCCTGTCTAAAATTAACCGTATTATTATTGAAATTTATATTGTACATCTCTAAAAACATCAGGTTACGATAATTGGCCTCACTGTCCAGAATCTTCACACCATCAAAGTTAAAAGTATGGTCATGATCATTAGTATGGCAAGCCAGAGCATATCTAGACTTTTTTGTCTTACAGTCACTCTTATGTAGAGTGATTCTGTTTTTTAGCCATTGGGTTGTCACACCAACATACTTGCCGTCACAGTCGTTACAAGCGATACTATAAATTACGTTAGATTTGAACAGTAGAGGTGTTGTATCCTTGGTTTTAGTGAAAACTCTAGCCAGCTTCATCGGGTAATGATGAACCAATTTAATGTTGTCAGAGATGAATGGTTTAAAAACTTTGTTTAATTTATGAGTAACAAGAGGCAAAGACATTAGCTTTATGTACAAAGGTGGTTGATCATTAGGTGGGTCAAAAATGCTGAGGGCTGAATTCTTTGCAGAAACTAACTATTTCAAAGTTATATATATATATATATATATATATATATATATATATATATAGGACAAACAGGTCGATCTCTAAAAGCGAGAGTAAAGGAACATATAAATTACACAAACTCCGCTATGAGCATACATCTGATAACCGGTGAACACATTTTAGACAAAGACAATGCCACCCTCCTGCATGTATATTGCAAATCAACGAAAATGGACCTTTTAGAGAGGTACGAGATTCAAAATAGTGTAACAAGCGAGACTGAAGATCCCACGCATATAAACAACAAAACTTCCATTTTGAATTCGTGATAACGCTGTATCATTTGATTGAAAAAATCTGAAAATCTGAAAAAATCAATGGTCGTGCATATTAATTCTATATTATCGTTGTATCGTCTATTTTGTATATTTTAAACTGTTTAACGTGTACTTCCGTAATTTTCGCTGACGGTGAGTGTACTATTTAATTAACAGCAAACATAACTTGCATTTGTACAACTAAATTATTTAATGGCTAATTGTGTATTGTTTTTCGCAGTTTGACCTGAAGATGTTCATTATTGAACGAAACTAGTAGTCAAGAATAAAATACTGAATGCAAACTATTGGAGTTTTGGATAAACCCAACCAACAATTGCATCACCCAGAAGCAGTTTATTTTCTAAATTGCATCATATTGTTTTCATTAAAGGATGGAAAGCTTTATTCAACATGACTTTTAAGTTATTGGCATTTTATATTTTAGCCGTATGGGTATGGGACAAAAAGTGATGACATCCAGGGTCTTTAACGACGAGCTATTAGAAGTATATGGAGAACCAAACTAAATGATGAATTGAAAATATGTGGGCTTATGTTGTTGGATACGATCTTTTTAACTAAAATATTTTCAGTTTTTGGCTACTTTCAATAGAACATGACAGCTCAAAGACCACTTTCAATTATTTATAAATAATTCGCTGTGGCAGTGGAAGAAAGCTGTTTGGTAAAATTATTGTGCCGACACATCGGCAGAGTTTTTCCAAAAGTTAAACAAAGTTGAACCCGAGAAAAGTAGTAAAAGTCGACTTTTCAAATGACAACCCTACCATATGAATGCATTTTGAAATTCTATGGACTTACATCGATTTATGAACATATCAACGGGAATTGAAAACATCGCCAAATCTACAATCAAGAACAATAAATAAACAACAATAATTAAACAGAAACTCATTGTACAAGGTTATTAAAGTCAGGTTGAAAATAGGTGGATTGCGCTTAATGCACCATACAGATATTCCCCGCGTTCCTCTAGCTCTAAGCCACTGTATTTTCACATTTGAGGATCTATTGAAGATAAAGTGTTTGAGGACCTAGTAGCTGGTAAGGAGAACATGCAAGATAGAGTTCGAGCTGCGTGAGTTATGGTGCGTTCAGATACGCGCAAGTTACGCAACTGTACGGTATGGTGGCGCTACAATGACGCTAGCGTCGCCGTTATGTCTACGCTCGTCCACGCTCACGTAGTTTCTCCCGCGCTCACCTAAACGCTGGAGCGCTCGTAGCGCTAGCCACGGTAGGATCTGTGTCTAATGTCACGTGTTCGGTTTACGTCAGTTTTGATATGGTTTTGAGGTTATCGTATAAATTATAGTCCATATCAGTGCAATAGACACCACGTTTTATTGAATTCTTTATAGCAACATGTTCAAGAAAGAACCTAGATTGTTCTACCTCTGTTTGCGAAGAAACTATAATGGATATAGAGATGTAAGTAGAATATCTGGTGTTTGTTGTTTTTACTAAGTACATATATGTTTATTTATAGCAGGAAAAAGCATAAACTCATTGGGGCCTTATGTTGAGATAATCTACAACCACGAAACAAATATTCTTGCTTGTTGGTAGCATAGAATATGTGAATAATATTATGTTCAGAATGGTAGGTGGAATTTTTATGTGATCTGCTGTGAAGAATGGGAGGTCAAATGCCTCGATTAGTTTTATGGTGTCGGTGTTCCCTGAAATCTTATAGTTTTTAAGTACAGTTTATCTTCTGCGTTTAGTAGCAGCGAATAGATGTTACGATTAAACAAAGTATTTGCTCATACCCACATTGCTTGTGGTTAGTTTGTTAAATTAATAGTGTTGTTCACTCGCTGCGATCAAATGTTGAAGATAGTAGATTTTGTACCAACCGGCATTATAAATCAGTATCTTATTGTCACTGTGATGGTATTGTTGAAAACACTTATCTAACCGTTTGCTAACCATAAATGCAACTGAACGCTGAGTACTTCAGTAGTTCAGTAGATTATGTATTACTTTGAGTACGAATGGTACAGAAGTGGTTCCGTTTAATCGATATGATAAGCTTTGTAATGCCGGTATATATAATTAGAATACACCATACTAATAATTTATTTATGTTGTCAGGTAGATTGTTATTTGTATTTAAAAAGCAATGTATTTCTTTTTATTATTTTAAATATTACATACATTTGTTTTCTGCTCAGCTCAATTTTTAATTTTTATTATGTTTTTGTAGTGTTCAAATTACCAACAAAATTTACTGCTGCAAAATGAGAAACCCAGGATGAAAATAGAGGATGTATTAATTACGAGCAGATGCTCAGATTAAATTAGAACATCGTATACATTCCAGTAGAACCTCGCTTTTTGGTAGCTAATGTAAAAGATAGTATTGTAGTGAGTTTTGGTGATACAATTTGAAATAAATACAAATAAAATGAGAATAAATTTCAATAAAAAAGAAATGTTCATAAATTATGTGAATCAGGAAAAGAAGTGCTGTAAAGAAGTAAGTATAGAACAGTATTGTGGTAAAATTATTTATAAGCTAAAAATAGAAGAAAAAAACACGTTTATAATAAATACCAAATAATTAGACGATGCATATTGTGATCCTCAAGATCAAAACCTGTGTAAAGTAATAAGTGATAACTGAATTTTTCTTATAATCAACAAGACAGAAGCTTACATAAAATAACAAAAATATATAATATGGCGATTGGGGGTCACATATTAATATCTAGGAGAAACAAAGCACTTGCCCAAAATAGTGAAACTTACATTATGTTCAGCTTAGCTTGCTAAAAATTGCTCCAAAAAAGTTATGAGCAATCGGGATTTGAAATTTTTACTTAACTTAACCCAGATAAGAATAAAAAAAATCAATATAATGTTACTGTATAGATACTACTGTATATTGATAGGCAACCAAATATGCATTTTAAATTAACGACACAAATTGCACAATCACATACAAAATGTTTGGTAAAACCTTTTTTGATGAATTATAATAGGCACTCTCGCGATTCCTGTGGTACACTACAGGTGTGGTTCTTCGTTGCAGCAAACCTTATCGTCTTTTATTATGGGTAGTTTTTTTTTTTAACATTGATTTAAAATGTGTTATAATAATAACATGTAACCATACCTAATCGCATTCTTCAGATACGTTCCCATATGTATTTATAAAATAAAGTTCTCTAAATAACAGCTATGGCATTTCTACAGTTTACTGGAACAATTGGATCGTCGGCAAGACATCATATTCGATCATGTACCTCAAAACTCTTTACGGAAAGCCGCGAGATGATCGCCCGATGCAGTATGTTTAGGGGTTATGTATAAATTTTGTTGACAGTAGCGGTCAGGCGCAAAAATACATACGTTGGCATCTTGCGTTCATAACGTGGGCCAGCGCATAGCCAGCGTGGGCCAGCGTTTGGAGCCTAGTCGAGCGCAGGCGAGCGCAGCGCACCGCAGCGCACTGGAGCGTAGCGTCAGCTTATGTGAATGGTACTTTATGTGCTAACGCATTAGGGAAGTTTAGAAACTTTAGAGATGATTAGGAAAAAATGGCAATATTTTTTTAAATATTTACTAGAATAGAAATTATTAGTTTTTGAATTTACTTAATCGATGTTCTTTTATTTTTTAATTTTGTCTGTTTTCTTGTTGCTACTCTTATAATTTTATAAAGACTAATTTAATCTAAATGACTAAAGATTGTACTAATGACTTAAAACCCTTGTTAATGAATTTCTGTTTATTTCTTGTTGTTCAGTTGTTTTCCAACGCAATCTAGATTCGGCAAAATTTCAATTTCTATGATGTTTAAAAATCGATTTTAGTAGGTGTAAATGCATTGTAGGTATAGAACATTATATCTTTTTAGTTTCTTAAATCCATAAAAAGATAATTTAGCTCGCTCAACTCGATAGAGAATATCTTTAGCGCCGAATCTGCGAATTAAAGTAGTTCATTGGTATCCAACTAGGGTTACCACGCCGACAAATTGATTTCGCACGACATGGGTGTAAAAAAAGCAGGACAAACGCCAACAGTCTAGCGTTTGCTAAAATAAAACAGATAATTGTTAAAATGAGTCAAAAAATGCCTGAATCTAGGATATCGTGCAAAATCCAGGACATCTGACAAACCTACATCCAACATATCTGACAAATAATGCACATGCCCTAAATTCAAATTAGCGCAAAGTAGTACTGTATTGCATCTTGATATTCGCGCGTATTTGCTAAATTCAGGGCTTCGTTCAAAAATCGATATTATTTCAGATCGCAGCCTAGATATCGCGGATATTTCCTCTAGGAACCATAAAAACAAATACCTCGTAAAAATAGACTCCTTTGATTCAGAAGCGACAATTGGTGATTCGCGAAACAATTCGCTTATAATCACTGTAATCAGTCACACCTACTCGCATTGGTTCGTTTCGATCGCTCAAAATCGCTTGCAATGTAACCGCAACCTAAGATTCAAATAGTTAATCCAAGTAAGGGTATTTTTTTTTAAATTGCCCTGAATTTGAGCCTGGGACATCCGAAATCTCCACTCCAGAGGTCTAACCAAATGCGCTACAAGGTCGGAAGAAAAGACAAAATTAAATTAATAATGAACTGAAATGAATATAAAACAAAATCTATAATTTTTTTTAATGTGCGTGAACTTTTACCTGGTCCCTTAATTCACATACACGTTTAGCAAAAATTACATTAATAAGTTTTAATAATTTAATTGTTAAATAATTATAATAATAATTATAATAATTATAATTATAATCAGAAATATCTGTTTTTAACAGTTGCTATACACGAAGGGTTGTAGCTGTTTCAGCTTATAGGCTATGCCCTCGTGCCAAACTTTGTAGAAGGCTTTTGCCATATCCAGAAATATAGAGGAGCAAAAATTAATAGTTTTTAATAATTTAATTGTTAAATAATTATCATATTTATAATTATAATCAGAAATATCTGTTTTTTTTGTGGCTATACTCGAAGGGTAGTAGCTGTTTCAGCTTATAGGCTAGGCACTCGTGCCAAACATTGTAGAAGGCTTTTGCCACATCCAGAAAGATAGAGGAGCAAAAATTTGTTTCTTCTTTCTATTATCGTTGTTATTCTGTGGACTTGATCGATTGACAAATTCTTGTTTCTGAATCCAAAATGATGAGCGGATATAAAGTTTCTTTCACCTAAGATTGGCTTCAGTCGTTTTACTAGTAGGTTTTCAAAGAGTTTGGACAATATAGGCAATCAAGAAATTGGCCTCTAGGACGATGCCTCATTTGTAGGTTTTCCTGTTTTCGGAATAATCACTACCTGCGCTGTTTTCCAAACGATATAGTTATATGTACGCCTAATTCCTGCATTGCATAGGTTAGTTATCTCACCGGTTATCAGATCAAAACTAGGTGACATTTTTGTTTTCATAGTCTTCATTTCGTTTAAAACCTCTTTAGGAATAAGGAGGGAGGGGGTAACCTTTATGACAATCTTGGTGATTTGTTGATATAATGAGCCAAAAATCATCAATGCCTGAAATAAGATATTGCTTTTAAGTGCTTTTTTGAGATCCTTTTCTTATTTACGACCCGCAGAAGCCTTTAAACTGAGTTTGATAATACTGTTTTAAGTTTCTAACGTATTTATAAATTGCTAAAATTCAATTTTCCAACAAAGTAGTGTCACAATAATTTATTATTTTCGCGTCTTCAGTTGAAGTTCACGATTCACCGAAGCAGTATGCTGATTATATAGCGCTGTTTCCAAGTTGATGATGTACAGCTCACGCGGACAGCGTGCACTGGGACAGCGACTCGGCCACACGGCTCCAACAAGCGAAAACGTGGTAGTCAGCAAGTCCGACATTGCCGAGAGGTCGAGATAGGTTGGGTCGGGCGTGAATGCTCGCTCTAGATATCCTGCAACTGACCGAAACGGATGTGATGTTTGAAATGAAACTCGGCACCTAAGGGGTTAATTTGCCATGTACAGAATTACAGGGACTCCCTTAACCGGAATTAGCATAAATATGGGGTCCTTGTGTGCTCCGCGTCTCCTATATAGACGCCCTTGCCCGTACTAGTTTGAACTATCCCGTGGGATTAGGAATGGGAACACGGAAACTTGATGGAGAAGCCTCTGAACCGCATCAGTATGTCAATTACCCATTTCTAAATATTTGCGAAAAAGCTCACGCCTTTTCTGAATATCAGTATTGTATTCTATGTAGTCTAGGAAATATCAGGAATATTTTAATACTCTCAATCAAGTAACATTTGCTGCAAGGTTTAAGGTCTTATTTACTTCTGGACAGTGGGCTACAAGTAGCATGCGACATTATTTTGTCATGGCCCTTATCTAGTGAATGATATTTTTATAGTTGTCAACAATAGTAATATATCTGGTCCGATGCTGTTGCCTGTTGCTGTCGTCGTGTGTTGTCCTGATCTAAACTTGGCTTAACTGCATTTCAAAATGCAAATGTTTACATGAAATTCTATAAAAGTCCAGGTATTGAAAAGAACAACCAGCGTTGTAAGAAAATACTTCTGAACTTACCCAAGTTCCTCACTTGTTCCACGAAGTGGATCGCTTTGAAATTCCCGGTATATTTGATGAATTTCTTTATAATATCGCAAATTATTAAAATCGGTTAAAAATTACAAAAGTTATTGCAAATTATTAGTAACGAATTAGTACCAACTGGTACCACCAACTGCGGAATTGGTACCTCAAGGGCACCCCCTTAACTTAACGGTAGTTCCTGTGAACGTCACCTCAGAACGCCACTTGTCGTAAATTAACTCGAACCATTTTTGTAAGGATTTAGTACCCAATTGGTGCCCTCAAAAACCACTAACCCTCAAATTAGTACCTCAACGGACCCCCAGATATCGCGGGCAAAGATAGAGCGCGTCACCTCAGAACGCCACTTGTCAAAACATAAATCGAATCTATTCTAGCTTTTGCAAGGAATTAGTACCCAATTGGTACCCACAGAACATCACATCAGAGCGCCACTTGTTGTAAAACATATCGAACCTCTTTGAAACTGTAAGAACTTAGTACCCAATTGGTAGCCGCAGAAAACACTAACCCAAATTATTACCTGAAACGAACCCCACGATATAGTTCTTTCGAACTATATCGGGGGGTTCCAATTTCAACCCTCTAGGGAAGGTAGTTCATATGCGGTATGTCGGTATGGTTAGCTACAAAGAACACTGGGGATCATTGGGTACTAATTATTTGGAAAGTTTCTAGTCGATTTGTGTAAAGTGGCGTTCTGAGGTGACGGACGCCAGTCATTGACGCGGGCTTTGGTTGCTACGCTAAATCCCGGGTCGTTACTACAAGTGAAGTTGTTCTGCAGATACTTGGCGCAAACGTTCTACCATTGTGGTCAGGTATTAGGTTAACGGTCTTTTATTTCTGGGAGATATTCTGTTTGCTTGTATTTCAATAGCTTATAATCTTCAGGCCAGTTTTTTCTTTTAGATTCCTCGATCTCGTTGCACGCAGTCATGTATTCCTAACATCTGTATTGTATGATGAGTTTTTGTAGATATTTATTCAGCGACTTCGATTTTCGTTTTAAATCTGGACCTTCAGTATATTGGAATTCCTTATACAGTATTCTTTTTAATTTTATAAGACGGAATATTAAAGGGAACAGCGGGAAGGATTTTTGTGGGTGAATGCAGGAGACAGGCTAACGGGGTGGGAAAATATTCCCGATTCGGCGACTACGGAATTCGATAATACTTAATAACATATATCTGGAAAAATTAACATATATCTGGAAAAAAGCTAACATATCTGGAAAAAACTACCTCGCCAACTACGGTCAGCAGAGGTAAGCAGTTCGATGTATTATCATCAGCATGCAAAGGGCCATCGGATAATACTTTGAGTTCTCTCACCAGCATCAAAGGGCCAGCAGCAAGGACTGAGCTATTTTACCAGCATTCAAATGGCCAACGAAAATAGACTGAGCTGTGAGTTCTCCCGCCAGCTACAAGGGGCCAGCTGGGAGAGACTGATCTGTAGAGGGAAATACGCGGGCTTATATACCATCAAAACGACCCCCACCAGTCACGAAACTGGTCTGTCTGGGCGGCTCAAAAACATACGAGATTCACATTTCACATACCAAACCAGTCTCAGAACTAGTTTACGTATCGGACGTTCAGGCGAGTTAAAAAATATATACAAAAACAAGATTCTCCAAAATAAATGCACACAAGTAAAAGTTATACAATCAATAAAAACTTATTACTAACAAAATGAACTTGCATTTCTTTATAACGAACGGTGTTTCATTACACCATGTGCCAACACTACACGAGGTGACAGGTGGGACTAAAATAACCTTACTGAACCTTACTAGTGGACCTGTAGACCGCCTATTAGACCTGCCTATTGTTAGACCGCATATACACTGGCTGTCTTTAAAAAATACTTTTTTTGCAAAATCAAACTTTCAAGTTGATATAAAGTTGTTTCTATGGATTCATATATACAACCAAAAAAATTGGCTCAACAAAAAAAAATAGTCTCGCGCAAGTAAAAGAAAATATAATTTGTCGCAATAAATTTGATTTTCTTTTTATTGTTGCTTTTTCTTTTCAAATTGAATAATTTTAAGAATAAGTATGGTGTGAAATAATAGTATAAAAAATATATTATTAAAATATATTAACAAATTTAGCTTATTTTTATAATCAATGCGAATTATGACGACAAAAAACAATTTTTTTTTTCAGTGACAAACATGATCTCCAAAAAAATGTAAAACAAATTTAGACACCGTGTGGAAAACCTAGATTGCTTTCAATTGGGCAAAATTTGTCCATAGAGTCAACTTTTTATCTTATAACTTATATAATGTAAATTTTATATTTGTAAATTTAACATGAAGTTATTTTTTATATAATGGCTTGTTGTTGGTCCAGTAACTACAATCTACTCTTGTATAGAGAGCTTTATTGAAAAGAATATTTGATTTGGTTTTCTTTTAGATCTTATTAAAGATGTTTGTTACTTGAAAAAGAAATAATTGTTACATGGAACACAAAAGAAGCTTCAATTGTTAAAATTACTAAATTTTATGCCAAGTGCAGGAGACCTAAATCTTGCAGTAGAGTATTATTTTTATACTACTGTCACAACCTATAGTTAACTTGAAAACACAACCATAGTTAACTTGAAAAATACTTTACCCTTACTACAAAACAACACAATTGAAAAAAATTATAAACTTTATTCCTTTTCTGAGACTGTTCATATCATATATATTTGTAGAACAATTGCACATTATTGTATATATATATATACAGAAGACAATAAAATAAATAAAAAATGGAATATTTACAAACCTAAATATTTCTTCATACCATGTACCTGTTGATTTGAATAGACTCTTTTTCAATAATCGCCCCTGAGAAAACGTTTTGTCAATGTACACCTAGGTGTAACCCCACTTTTTAGCCGTAGAAAATGCCACATTTACCTGGCCGTGTGCAAAGACGGGTTGAGATAAATAAATTCTAACTAAATCCAAAGTTTGTCCGAATGACACTTCCGAATGACCAATGTTGATATAACTTTCTTTAAACGAAAATTAGATTCCGGGTTAGATTCCTTGTTCCTGCAGCTTATTTATCACATCATAGATGTTCCTGTAAAAAACAAATTAAACAAAATTCAACTACATACCCACAGACTACTCAGACAGTGCAGTCAAGGTTATTTTGTGTACCTACAAAAACAAGCGGTGCTGTCATAAACCAACGTAGGTGGCGCTCCGGTAGCATTTGCGCGCCAAATTCAAATTATCGATTTCAAATTAGTTCAGTTTACTAAAGCTGTTGTAAGATGCGGTTGAAAGAATTATCATTTATTTTACAATATTATATTGTTATAGTGTAGACAAATATCAATAAATGATACTTGTTTACTATATATTATGTTTATAATATTACAAAATAATTATAACACTGTCACGCATATCTTAAGATTATTAGGAAATATATCAGGGGCCGTGATAATAATAATAATAATCATAATTACACAAAATGAAAACTAAAATTTATTTTAATAGATTAACAACATTTTGCCATGTGACATTTGTAGTGTTCACCGGGGTAAAACACATACCTTTCAGCATTTCTCGGAAAGCAAAACAGCTTTTCAACTTCATCTTCCGAACGACCACATAAAATACAAAACATCTTTATACACTTTGTACACAAAGAATAAAAGAAAATTCAAACCGCCTTTGCCTGTAGATATAGATGATATTTGACAATTTGTCACAAGCACTGACATTTAGGGCTTGTTTTCATCAAATCCATCTGATGGCCGCATCTGTAACTTAGGGTACAGTGCACTGTACAGTGGATTCAGGCACACAGGTTTCTACAGTCGTAAACAGCGCCTCTACATAGATTTATGACAGCAGGGCATACATTTAAACCTCACTGCACTGTCTGTAGTAGTCTGTGTACATACCTATATACTAAAATGAATCTAACCTGAAAATAACAATAAATTGTTTAATTCCTTCAAATTCTTCTACTAAATGTTTGAATAGAGGAACAATTCTTGTTTATTTTCTCTGGAATCATCCCCCAGCTGACATAATCGCGTTGATGTTCACATTCTAAGGCTTCTCTCTTGCGCTCTGTCAATTCCCACACTATTTTAACTTTCGCTTTCTTGTAGGGGTTATGGTATGGTAGAACTTGGTTGTATGCCATATGTGTCTTTTGATATCCTTGGACCTGGAAGATCTTTTGTATTTGCGGCTAAATACGTACAAATTAGTCACTGTACGACAGTTTGTTTACATCCTAAAATTATTAATAAATAAGTAAATGTGTACTACAAATAATCTGTAATAAACTCACCTTATTCTATGTATGCGGTTGTTCCTGGAATTTACCGTCAAAATATTAGGTTATGTGGTGTTTCTTGATGTTGGGGCAGTCCGCAGACGCGACTGTTGTACATTGGTGCCATCTAACATATTTCGTCCCAAGCTGAAATCAATTAGAGGTAAAGTAAACTGCAAAATTTGAATGAGAAGCTAATCATCTCTATTAATTTACTTACTTGTGTTTTCATGCATTCGTACGTAATACAGACAAATGCGAATTAATAATTTGATTAGAGGAAATGTTGTTGTTTATTTTCTTTGGAGTCATCCTCATTTCTGGCATAATGAGCTGATGTTCACGTTCTAGGCTTCTTTCTTACGCTCTGTCCATTCGCACACTATTTTAATTTCTGCGTTCTTGTAGGTTGTAGGGGCTATGGTATGGTAGAACTGAGTTATATGCCATCTGTGTCTTTCGATATACTTTGACCTGGAAGATGTTTTGTATGTGGGGCTAAATACGTACAATTTATTACTGTACGACAGTTTGTTTACATCCTGAAATTATTAATAAATAAGTAAATGTGTTCTACAAATAATCTGTAATAAACTCACCTTATGCTATGCGTGCGGTTGTTTGTGAAATTTCATCATCAAAATATTAGGTTAGGACGTTAGGTAATAGGTGGTAGTTCTTCACATTGGCGCTGTCCGCAGACCCGACTGGTGTACATGGGTGCCATCTAAGCTATGTCTCAAACTGTAATCAATTAGAGGTAAAGTAGGCGGCCAAATTTAAACGAAAAGCTAATCATCTCTATTAATTTACTTACTATGTTTTCGTAGCAGATTAACTGCGCGGTGACATTCGCTATTTGTCAAATTTTACCAGATCATTCCAATTATGCTTGTATGTATTGAAGGTATTAAGTACGTATACAAATTGCTTAGCTCTGTAGATAGGTACCCACTGCAATGTGAATAGGTTATGTTATGATGAGGTTATGGTGGTTGCGTTTTTGACGTTTCTAGCTCGCAGCCATGACGACGCGGAATAAACAGCTACTGAAATGTTGAGGTCCTTTCACCAAAATCGCTCGCGTTTCGGAAAATTTTGAACCAAAAACGCCCGAGAGGTCGTTTTTCGTCGATTTCGAAAACTCACGCAACGTAGAATGGTCCATTTAGGGGGACAGTCGCGCTCCGCGCGACTGAAATACGTTCCCCATTTTTTCCATAAGCAATTAAGAATCGATTTTTTGGCAGGTGAAACACCGATTTAAAATCGTTCAATTGCGTTTACTTAATATAGACTAGTGGACCTGTGACCGTCTAAATAGGTAGATCAGTGAAGTCGGTACATCGCAGGACGATTCCTCATAATAGACAGCATAAATAAATACTGGCTGTCTTAAAAAAAGACTTTCTTCGCAAAATCAAACTTTTAAGTTGATATAAAGTTGTTTCTATGGACTCATAATATATACAACAACAAAAATTGCTCAATTAAAAAAATAGTCTCTCCCGCCAGTGAAAAACAAATATAATTTGTCGAAGTAAATTTGATTTTCTTTTTGAAGGTTGCTTCTTCTTTTCAAGTTCAATCATTTTAACAATATGGTATGGTGTGAAACAAAAGTATAAAAAATTAAGTATTCTAATGCAACGTACTTAAATTGCATAAAATGTAGTAATTTTAACAAATTTAGCTTATGGTGGGTTTAGTCAGCATTCCGTAGTCGCAAATTAGCCGAAATTTAACCGTAGGAAAATATCTCGCCGCTTATACAGATAAATTAAGAATTCCTTAACGTAACGGTGGGTGCGCAGTAGAAACTGTCAGATTTAACCCGCAAAATGTTTGTTTTGAAACTTCAAATGCTACTGAATGGCAACAAAACCATCTTCATCGGTGATCCTACAAATAAAATTGTATCACGGCGTATTTTTATGTTTGTTTTGTCAAATAAATATTTTATATGAAATAAATTCTATTTGAATAGGAGGCGCCATCTTGTGATTTGCACGTAAAGTTTGGTGGCACATGGTGCGTCTTTCTTTCTGCACGTTATTAATGTAATGTTATTAGTTTTTCGCGACACCATTTTGTCCCTGTGAAATGCATCTTAATCTTTATTGTAAATAATTCATTGTAGTAATTTTGTTAGTAGTTTAATGATACTCCGACAGATGGCTCCAAATTAGGGAACGACCTGAAAGTTAAAACATTACGTCCATTTCTAGGAAACATTAATTTAATCCCAGTGCTGTCTAAACCAATATACAAATTTTTCCGTATATTTTAACTTGTTAAGAAGTTAAGACGTTCAATTGCGTTGCGGCTACGAAAAGCTGACTAAACGCACCATTACTTTCATAATCAATACAAACTACAACGACAAATATAACAATTGTTTTTTTTTTCAAGTGGCTAAAATGATTTTAACAAAAATGTAAAAAAAATTAGACCCCTTGCGGAAGACCCAGATTGCTTTCAATTGGGCAAAATTTGTTGGTGGTATACGTGGGTCCATAGAGACAACTTTTATCAACTTATATAATGTAAATTGTCAATTTGTCAAATTAAACACTAAGTTATTTTTAATATAATGGCATGTTTTTGGCCCAGAAACTACAATCTACTCTTATATAGAGAGCTTTATTGCAAAAAAAAATTTTTGGTTTGCTTTTTTATTTTAGATTTTATTAAAGATGTTTGTCACTTGAAAAAAAAAACAATTGTTAGATTTTGTTCCCAATTAATTTACATAGAATACAAAAAACGCTGTAATTGTTACAATTACTTAATTTTATGCCAAGCGCAGGAAACCTAAATCTTGCAGTAAAGTAATATTTTTATACTATTATTTCACAACCAATAGTTAAAAATTTTCAACTTGATAAATACTTTAAGCTAACTACAAAAAAACACAACTGAAAAAAATTAAAAACGTTAGGCCTCTGGTGGGAGACCTATTTTTGTCTTAATTGGGTCAATCTTGAAGTTGTATGTGATGATGTGATATGTGGGTTCATAGAGACAACGTAAATCAACAACACTGATTTTCCAAAAAGTTCTTTTTATACACCCTACAGCTTGGTTGGTCACTACTTATACAGATTGGTATTGTAGTTTAATAACATTGTAGATATATTGGAGAATCTGTAATACATGTATAAGTATTTTTAAATACCTTTTTCTTAGTTATATTGATATGATAACTGGTAAAACAAATAAATAAACAAACCTCTATTAAATTATAGACATACTTTATTGTAACTTCATTATTGTACAAACAAAAGCAAAAATTACCAGTAAAGTGATAATGAAATAAGTATGTAAAACATATGATTGAGGCTAAAAATTAAATTAGTTACTTTACAGAGAATGTTCATATAATATATATTTGTACAACAATTACATCATTGTATAAATATGTATATATTACAGAAAACAATAAAATAAGTAATAAATGGAATATTTACAAATTTAAATATTTCTTCGTAACATGTTGGTATTGTTTTTTTTTTCAAGTGACAAACATGATCTTAATAAAAATGTAAAAAAAAAATTAGGGTCCTTGCTGAAGACCTAGACTGCTTTCAATTGGGCAAAATTTGTTGATAGTATACATGGGTCCATAGAAACAACTTTTTATCAACTTATATAATGTCAATTGTATATTTGTCAAATTTAACATTAAGTTATTTTTTATATACTGGCATGTTGTTAGTTCAGCAACTACAATCTACACTTATAAGCTTTATTAAAAAAAAATATTTTAGATTTTTTTTTGAGTTAAAGATGTTTGTACTTGAAAAAAAATATAATTGTTAGATTTTGTTCCCAGTTAATTTACATGGAATACAAAAAAAAAGCTTTAATTGTTAAAATTACTCAATTTTATGCCAAGTGCAGGAGACCTAAATCTTGCAGTAGAGTAATATTTTTATACTATTATTTCACAATCTATAGTTAAAAATTTTACTACAAAAACCCTTACCCTTACCCCTTACCCTTACTACAAAAAAAACATTTGAAACAAAATATAAACTTTAGGCTTCTTGTGGGAGACCTATTTTTTTCTTAATTGTGTCAATCTTGTTGATGTTATATGTGGGTTCATAGACAACTTAAATCAACTTAAAACTTTGATTTTCCAAAAAGTTCTTTTTATACACTGTACTGCTTGGTTGGTCACTACTCATACAGATTGGTATTGTAGATTAATAACATTAGTATTTTTAAATAACAAATAAGCAATGATAAATAAGTATGTAAAACATATGATTGAGGTTAAAAATTAAATTAGTTCCTTTACAGAGACTGTGCATATTAACATATATTTGTAGAACGATTGCACATCATTCTATACATGTGTACACATATGTATATATTACAGAAAACAATAAAATAAGCAAAAAAATGGAGTATTTACAAATTTAAATATCTCTTCGTAACATATACCTGTTAATTTGAAAAGACTCTTATTCCATAATCGCCCCTGAGAAAACGTTTTGTCAATTTACACGTACCTACGTAGCATCCCACCTTTTAGTCGTAGAAAATGCCACATTTAGCTGGCCGTGTGCAAAGGGGTTTGAAGTAAATACATTCCAACTAAATCCAAAGTTTGTCCACATTTATGGTTATAGCAATACAGACCTTGATTGGAAATTGTATTCTTTGTAATATGATTGGTGCGTATGTATATGAAATTGAAAATCACATTACGGGTGACCGAGACTTACGATTGGCCGAATCATAAATGTAGATATAACTTTCTTTAAACCAAAATTAGATTCTTTGTTCCTCCATGCTATTTTTCACATCATAGATGTTATCCGCAAAAATCAAATTAAAATAAATTCAACTAAATATACAAAAATTAATCTAACCTCAAAATAATATAAAATAGTTTAATTCCTTCAAATTCTTGTACTAAATGTTTGATTAGAGGAAAAGTTCTTGTTTATTTTCTTTGGAGTCATCCTCATTTCTGGCATAATGAGCTGATGTTCACGTTCTAGGCTTCTTTCTTGCGCTCTGTCAATTCGCACACTATTTTAATTTCTGCGTTCTTGTAGTTTGTAGGGGCTATGGTATGGTAGAACTGAGTTATATGCCATCTGTGTCTTTCGATATACTTTGACCTGGAAGATGTTTTGTATGTGGGGCTAAATACGTACGATTTATTACTGTACGACAGTTTGTTTACATCCTGAGGAAACCCCATCCTGAAATTATTAATAAATAAGTAAATGTGTTCTACAAATAATCTGTAATAAACTCACCTTATGCTATGCGTGCGGTTGTTTGTGAAATTTCACCATCAAAATATTAGGTTAGGACGTTAGGTAATAGGTGGTGGTTCTTGACATTGGCGCTGTCCGCAGACCCGACTGGTGTACATGGGTGCCATCTAAGCTATGTCTCAAACTGTAATGAATTAGAGGTAAAGTAGGCGGCCAAATTTAAACGAAAAGCTAATCATCTCTATTAATTTACTTACTGTGTTTTCGTAGCAGATTAACTGCGCGGTGACATTCGCTATTTGTCAAATTTTACCAGATCATTCCAATTATGCTTGTATGTATTGAAATTTGAAGGTATTAAGTACGTATACAAATTGCTTAGCTTTGTATAGATACCCACTGCAATGTGAATAGGTTATGTTATGATGAGGTTATGGTGGTTGCATTTTTGACGTTTCTAGCTCGCAGCCATGACGACGCGGAATAAACAGCTACTGAAATATTGAGGTCCTTTCACCAAAATCGCTCGCGTTTCGGAAAATTTTGAAGCAAAAACGCCCGAGAGGTCGTTTTTCGTCGATTTCGAAAACTCACGCAACGTAGAATGGTCCATTTAGGGGGACAGTCGCGCTCCGCGCGACTGAAATGCCCTCCCCATTTTTTCCATAAGCAATCAAGAATGGATTTTTTGGCAGGTGAAACACCAATTTAAAATCGTTCAATTGCGTTTACTTAATATAGACTAGTGGACCTGTAGACCGCCTATTTAGGTAGATCAGTTAATTGGGTAGATCGCAGGAATCAATTGACAGCATATGTAGAAGGATGTCTCAAAAAAACACAGTTGCAACCGCCAATAAAATTAGGCTTAATAAATGTTGAAAATTGGGTACATAACCTGCCATGAGGTACCAATTTCTCACTATTTGGCGAGTTTGTCGTCAAAATAAGTTGTGATAAACATTTGTCCCATGTGTCAGCCTAACAACTACAATCTTTAGTTTACCCTCAAAACTTTCCTTTATCCCTAAGGTAAAGATACTATTTTTGGAGGGAAACCGCCCAAATGTGAGAGAAAATCCCCCAATCTGGCAACAGTGCACTGCTTTTTTATATAAACGCATGTGGTTGGCCAAGCAACTACAGTATACCGTATATAGATAACATTATTGAAAAAATTATTAAAAGATTTGTTATTTTTTTTCTTTCAGTTCATATGAAAGATGCTTGTCATTTGAAGAAAAAATGTTAGATTTATTTTTCCCAATACCGTGAACCTTGACTTAAATGAACTACAAAAATAAGCTAAATTTGTTCAAATTACTCAATTTTATGAAGTGCGGAAGACCTAAACGTTGCAATAGCATAAAATTTTTGATACTTTATAGTTCTGGTTTTTGTTTTGATATTGGACAAAAACTATACAGCCAGATGCTCAATTTTTAAATAAAAATAAAACATAAAATGTTAAATTTGTATACCAGTGTCTACCTTTCCTCCTTCGTAAAAGAAACGGAAAGTATGTTAGAGTACCCTCGTCAAGCAAGAGCACATAATAAAATAATGTGAAAATATTTAATTTAAAATTTATTTATGTCTACTATAAACCAAAAACTCAAGAATAAGTATCAGCATTTAAAGTAATCATTGAAGAACCCTAATTAATTATTTTATAACTAAATAGTATTATTTACAACACAATATTCATATTTGAATTTTAGAACAAAGTTGGATTCAATGCATAATTTTCAATTTAGTTAACAAATGAAATTGATAGAAATCTTAATGATAGATCTAGTAATAATACAATAGGTATATAATACCCAAAACTAATACCTAAAATTAATATTATCTAATCTTGAGATGATTTCACCCATTTAATTGTTTAAGATTTATCGCCTGCACCTCACTGACACAAATGCATTTGGTTGCCGTGACCACATGAACTAAATTATTACATATTTACAAAAATTTAACGTCATACCGAAAGATATCAAAATTTGCATACCACTTGATATGCCCATTCAAATTTATTTGAATTCATAGGTATTAGAAGGCTTGCAGCTTAGAGGGCTTTATCACCCATCTCCAATAAATCATTCAGAAAACAATGAACTAAAATTATTAGTATTTTTTTATACGCTCACGTAAACATTAAATTCCATACCAGTTAACTTCATGTGGTAAACTGAGTGACGTATGCTATAAGTTACCAGACAGACCTATCTATTTTTAGTAACCTTGCGTCATAGCCAAATCTAAAGTACAGGTAGGCAAAATATATCCCTTTACTGTCAACAATGATTATTATCGACTGCGGCCCCTTGGTCTCTCCGGTACTCCCTTAGTACGCCCAATATCTTTTGGTGTCAAGTTTTTTCTTAAATAAATAATTGTTTGCCAGTTTGTTATGGTAGCTTGTCTACGCAAAGCAAGTTGCTGTTATTCGGAAAGACCTTGAACCATTTCCACTGCGTGTGTACTCTTTTCATCATACCACGTTACCTGCAAAAATATTAAATTAACAAAAGCTACGCATTCTAAACTCAAAACTAACCTCAATGTTGCCAACAAATTGATGAATTCCATGTAATTCTCTTACTGTATTTTAGTTTAATCTGGAGAAACCATTAGAAAGAACCACGGGCAGTTCAAAGTAGTTTGAAGTGGGTGATCAGCCTTTGCAACAAAATTTTGCTGGGGACCATATTCCGAGCCATTGGAGGCTTTTTTCAGGCGCCTCTATCAATTCCACACCCTATTGATCTTCTACTACTTCTTGGTCTTGCAGCTAAATTTTGTATAGTGTTCATCCAAACTTATGTATAATTATAGGTTATATAACGATATTTCACGCCCGCTAGGGGCGGGGCGCTAGTAGCAGAAATATCTTGTGGTGCCATCTAATATGTAACCTCTCAAGAGTTGTATTCGTATTCGGTTAAAATAGGTTCTGAGCGGTGCTTTCACGTTGGGTTTGAGACGCGAACTTTTCACAAATAACATTCATTGGATCGATACACATTCTTCGAACAAATATTAACGCAAAGGCAAATAATCACGAATTAACAATTATTATTATACGTACAACATTGTTATAGGTTTCTCAAACATTATTTGTGGGTACGGACTACGGAGTTTGTGCTTTAGGCCCCCGCAGATAATGAAATCGCTTAGCTTTGTACATACCAATGTGAATAGGTTATGGTTGCGTTTTTGACGTTTCTAGCTCGCAGCCATGACGACGCGGAATAAACAGCTACTGAAATGTTGAGGTCCTTTCACCAAAATCGCTCGCGTTTCGGTAAATTTTGAAGCAAAAACGCCCGAGAGGTCGTTTTTCGTCGATTTCGAAAACTCACGCAACGTAGAATGGTCCATTTAGGGGGACAGTCGCGCTCCGCGCGACTGAAATACCTTCCCCATTTTTTCCATAAGCAATTAAGAATGGATTTTTTGGCAGGTGAAACACCGATTTAAAATCGTTCAATTGCGTTTACTTAATATAGACTAGTGGACCTGTAGACCGCCTATTGAGTAGATCAGTGAATCGGTACATTGCAGAAATTGTTAGACCGCATATACACTGGCTGTCTTTAAAAAATACTTTTTTTTGCAAAATCAAAACTTTCAAGTTGATATAAAGTTGTTTCTATGGATTCATATATACAACCAAAAAAATTGGCTCAACTAAAAAAAAAATAGTCTCGCGCAAGTAAAAGAAAATATAAGTTGTCGCAATAAATTTGATTTTCTTTTTATTGTTGCTTTTTCTTTTCAAATTGAATAATTTTAAGAATAAGTATGGTGTGAAATAATAGTATAAAAAATATATTAACAAATTTAGCTTATTTTTATAATCAATACGAATTACGACGACAAATCTAACAATTTTTTTTTTAAGTGACAAACATGGTCTCAATAAAAATGTAAAACAATTTTACACCGTGTGGAAGACCTAGATTGCTTTCAATTGGGCAAAATTTGTCCATAGCGTTTTTATCAACTTATATAATGTAAATTTTATATTTGTAAATTTAACATTAACTTATTTTTTATATAATGGCATGTTGTTGGTCCAGTAACTACAATCTATTCTTGTATAGAGAGCTTTATTGAAAAGAATATTTGATTTGTTTTCTTTTAGATCTTATTAAAGATGTTTGTTACTTGAAAAAGAAATAATTGTTAGATTTTGTTCCCAGTTAATTTACATGGAACACAAAAGAAGCTTCAATTGTTAAAATTACTAAATTTTATGCCAAGTGCAGGAGACCTAAATCTTGCAGTAGAGTATTATTTTTATACTACTGTCACAACCTATAGTTAACTTGAAAACACAACTCTAGTTAACTTAAAAAATACTTTACCCTTACTACAAAACAACACAATTGAAAAAAATTATAAACTTTATTCCTTTTCTGACACTGTTCATATAATATATATTTGTAGAAGAATTGCACATTATTGTTTATATATGTATATATTAGAGAAGACAATAAAATAACTAAAAAATGGAATATTTACAAACTTAAATATTTCTTCATACCATGTACCTGTTGATTTGAATAGACTCTTTTTCAATAATCGCCCCTGAGAAAACGTTTTGTCAATATACACCTACGTATAATGCCACTTTTTAGCCGTAGAAAATGCCACATTTAGCTGGCCGTGTGCAAAGACGGGTTGAGATAAACAAATTCTAAATAATAAATCCATAGTTTGTCGTCATTTATGGTTATAGCAAAACAGACCTTGATTGAAACCGTCTCTTTGTAATATGAATGGTACGTATGTATATGAAATTGAAAATCTCATGACGGGTTACTGAGACTTACGGCTACCAGTGTAGTTCAATAACACTTCCGAATGACCAATGTTGATATAACTTTCTTTAAACGAAAATTAGATTCCGGGTTAGATTCCTTGTTCCTGCAGCTTATTTATCACATCATAGATGTTCCTGTAAAAAACAAATTAAACAAAATTCAACTACATATATCCTAAAATGAATCTAACCTGAAAATAACATTAAATTGTTTAATTCCTTCAAATTCTTCTACTAAATGTTTGATTAGAGGAACAATTCTTGTTTATTTTCTCTGGAATCATCCCCTATGTGACGTAATTGAGTTGATGTTCACATTCTAAGGCTTCTCTCTTGCGCTCTTTCAATTCCCACACTATTTTAACTTTCGGTCTCTTGTAGGGGTTATGGTATGGTAGAACTTGGTTGTATGCCATCTGTATCTTTTGATATCCTTGGACCTGGAAGATCTTTTGTATTTGCGGCTAAATACGCACAAATTAGTCACTTTACGACAGTTTGTTTACATCCTAAAATTATTAATAAATAAGTAAATGTGTACTACAAATAATCTGTAACAAACTCACCTTATTCTATGTGTGCGGTTGTTCCTGCAATTTACCGTCAAAATATTAGGTTATGTGGTGTTTCTTGATGTTGGGGCTGTCCGCAGACGCGATTGTTGTACATTAGTGCCATCTAACATATTTCGTCCCAAGCTGAAAGCAATTAGAGGTAAAGTAAACTGCACAATTTGAATGAAAAGCCAATCATCTCTATTAATTTACTTACTTGTGTTTTCATATGCAGGCATTATGCAGGAGTACATAGGTATTAACTACGCATTCGTACGTAATACAGACAAATGCGAATTAATAATTGGTACTATATGTACAACATAGGGTATTGGTTTCTTAAAGGCTATTTGTGGGGACATATTTCGTGCATTTAGGCCCCCGCAGATAACCAACAAATCGCTTAGCTTTGTACATAGCTACTGCAATATGAATAGGTTATGTAGGTTATGGTAGCGTTTTTGACGTTTATAGCCGGTAGCCAATGGCAACACGAATCAAACTGCACTGGAATGTTGAGGTTTGTTCACCAAAATCGCTCGCGTTTCGGAAAATTTTGAAGCAAAAACGCCCGAGAGGTCGTTTTTCGTCGATTTCGAAAACTCACGCAACGTAGAATGGTCCATTTAGGGGGACAGTCGCGCTCCGCGCGACTGAAATACCTTCCCCATTTTTTCCATAAGCAATTAAGAATGGATGTTTTGGCAGGTGAAACACCAATTTAAAATCGTTCAATTGCGTTTACTTAATATAGACTAGTGGACCTGTAGACCGCCTATTGGGTAGATCAGTGAATCGGTACATCGCAGAAATCGATAGACCACCTATACACTGGCTGTCTTAAAAATCTAACTTTCAAGTTGATATAGAGTTGTTTCTATGGACTCATATATACAACCAAAAAGAAATTGGCGTATTAAAAAAATAGTCTTCCGCAAGTGACAATAATATAATTTGTCGCAATAAATTTTATTTTTTGTAAGAGACAAACTTTATCACCTCTGAGAAAATGTTTTGTCAATTTATATTATAGCTATGTTTCCCACATTTGGACTATGTTTCAACAATGTTTCCTGAAAATTTCATAATTTCATTGTTGTGTGGTCAAGAATGCCAATAATATTTTGACAACAGGTCTCGTTGGTAATAATATCTCCGCCGTTTTTTAATATTTTTAATGTCATCAAAAAGAGCATATTTTATGTATGTTGCCCTATTAGTTTTTGAAATTTTATTCAACTAAAAAAAAAAACAAAATCTTATTTTAATAATTTCAAACCATTCAAGACATTTAGTCATAGAATATATCCTTTATAATTTTTATTATACATGCAATAGGATTTTTTATATATCATATTCTGTCATGTGTTGATTGCCATTGATGATACCACTGTTGAATGATGAAGCTTTGGATTCTTTAGTACATAGACATAATTAAGTTTAAGGAAAAATATTTTGAAAAACAATTGGGAGAAATCCATTCAACTTCAAAAGTGAATAATGTATAATGTTACCATTAGGTAGTTCTATTATTGTTTTGATATATTGGACAAAAACTATACAGCCAAGCGCTCACTTTTTAAACAGAAATAAATGGTAAAATATTAAATTTATATACCAGTACCTTTCCTCCTTCGTAACACAAATGGAAAATAAAATGTACCCTTGCCTGTCAAGCAAAAGCACAATAAAAGATTGTGAAAATATTTAATTTAAAATTTATTTGTGTCTATAAACCAAAAACTCAAAAAGAAATATCAAAATTTAAACAAAAAAATGGTTGAACAATTTATAATTAAATAGTATCATTTAAAACACAATATTCATATTTAAATTTTAAAACAAAGTTGGATGATTCAATGCATGATTTTCACTTCAGTTAACAAATGGATTGGATAGAAATCGGAATGATGTTCCAGTGCTAATACAATAGGTACGTAATACCCAAAACTTTTGAACCGAACTAATAAAATTTTTAATATAATTAATATTACCTAATCTCGAGTTGATTAAAAGCTTTTTAACATAGTAAATTGTTTAAGTTTTTTTGCCTGCACCTCGCTGCCAAAAAAATGCATTTGGTTACTGTGGCCACATGAGCTAAATAAATATTTACAGGCAAATATAACATTATGATGTCGGCTATGGCCAACCACATTAAAATTTACATGTTGTCTGGCAACTTCGGGCCAATATAAGAGGCCAGCAAAAAAAGGTAGAGAATACGTCACTTAATATGCCCGTTTAAATTTATATGAATTCATAGAAATTAGAAGGCTTGCTGACATGACCCATCTCCAACCTAAAACTATTATTTTTTATACACTCACATAAAACGATGAATTCCATATCAGTTGAGTTCATGTTGCAAACTGAGTGACGTATGCTTATAAGTTACCAGACAACCTGTCTATTTTTAGTAACCTTGCGTCATAGCCAAATCTAATCAACCGGTACTCCCTTGGAAACGCTAACTTTTGGGTCGAGTTTTTACTTAAATAAATAATTGTTTACTTTGTTATGGTACGTTGTCTGCGCAAAGCAACTCGGTGTTATTAAGACCGAAAGACCTGCATCCATTTCCACTGCGTGTGTGCATTTCATCATACCACGTTACCTGCAAATATTTTAAATTAACAAAAGCTACATGTTCTAAACTCAAAAATTACCTCCATGTTTACAACAAATTGATGAATTCCATAGAATTGTTTTACTGTATTTTTGTTTAATCTGGAGAAACCATTCGAAAGAACCACGGGCAGTTGAAAGTGGGTGATACTGTTCGCAACAAAATCTTGCTGGGGACCATATTCCGAGCCATAGGAGGCTTTTTTCAGGCGCCTCTATCAATTCCACACCCTATTGATCTTCTACTACTTCTTGGTCTTGCACACAGGTCTTGCAGTTATACTTTGTATTGTGTTCATTCTAAATGATGCATAATTATAGGTTATGTGACGATATTTCACGCCCGCTAGGGGCGCTAGTAGCAGAAATATCTTGTGGTGCCATCTAATATATAATCTCTCAAGCTGTAAAAATTAGGGGAAAGCAAACGGACAATTTTAAACTAATTATGCTAATTTATATTAATTTACTTACAGTTGTATTCGTATTAGGTTAAAATAGGTTCTAACTGCGCGGTGCTTTCACGTTTGGTTTGAGACGCGAACATTTCGCAAATAACATTCATTAGATCGATACATATATAATTCTTCGAACAAATATTAACGCAAAGGCAAATAATTACGAATTAATAATTATTATTATACGTACAACATGGTTATAGGTTTATCAAAGATTATTTGTGGATACGGACTACGGAGTTTGTGCATTTAGGCCCCCGCAGATAATGCAATCGCTTAGCTTTGTACATACCAATGTGAATAGGTTATGGTTGTGTTTTTGACGTTTCTAGCTCGCAGCCATGACGACGGGAAATAAACAGCTACTGAAATGTTGAGGTCCTTTCACCAAAATCGCTCGCGTTTCGGAAAATTTTGAAGCAAAAACGCCCGAGAGGTCGTTTTTCGTCGATTTCGAAAACTCACGCAACGTAGAATGGTCCATTTAGGGGGACAGTCGCGCTCCGCGCGACTGAAATACCTTCCCCATTTTTTCCATAAGCAATTAAGAATGGATTTTTTGGCAGGTGAAACACCGATTTAAAATCGTTCAATTGCGTTTACTTAATATAGACTAGCTTGACACTCATTACAGACAAATACAACGATTCCATAGCAATGACACATACTGCATTGAGCAATGCCAACACCAAAAAAAATATGTGCTTCTCAATTTTAATATAGTGTATAATTTGATATGCTATGTTTTATAATTTCGGAGATATAGATGGAAACATTTCATGACGAATTTTGTAATCACTAATAGTTTTTAATTAATTTCGATAATAATATCATCAAAGATTTAGTAAAAATTTTGATATGATGTTAAGGACATTTTTCTGAATTAATCGGTATTATTTTCATAGGCGGGCGAATTATTTAACACGTCAAACATAAAATGACTAGACTATTTATTTTCTGAACACTTCTGATGTTGAAATCAATATATTTTAGGGTATAAGGACAAAAACACAACGAGAGATTAAAATTGAGAAGCAATTTTTTTATTTGAGATTGGCATTGCTCAATACAGAATGTGTCATTGCTATGGAATCGTTGAGTTTGTCTGTAATCAGTGTCAAGCTAGTTATTTTGGTTGCAGCGGTCCCAGCCACGTCCCAGCTATCACCTCGTCTAGTGTTGGCACATGGTTGACACTACGCAAAACTTTGATGGAAAATTGTCTTATTTTTGGGGAGGTCGATGGCGTATAGGATAGAGCGGCTGCTATCTACGCTGTAGGTCGGGGTTCGAATCCCGGCACGGGCTGTCCTGGTATTTTAGGCAGGAAACAAATACCTTTGCATGCCACCTTCCATCGGGTGAGGAAGTAAATCCGGTGGCCCAGTGTGCTGTCATGATGCGACGTGCACGTTAAAGAACTCTTACTGGAGGTTGGAATTCCTTCAGTTCGACAAAATTCCTGGGTATGTGTAGCCTGCCTTTAGCGTCGGTGATTGGCCTAAGTTGCGGAAATAGACCGACGTAAAATAAATAAGTTAAAAAAATAATGTCAAAACTTGTATAGTGTAGCTCAGGCATAACAGGTACCCTAAAACCGGTATATTTGTCAAGGGCATGGGGGCTCCAACACGCCACATTTCTTAGCTAGGAGAAGTCAAAATGCAAGAAATGCGTGTTTTTGTAAATGGTTGCAATGGTGGCATTGTAATACTGATGACGTTTGATCAAAGCTCGGTGGGTAACATAGGTGGTTACTAGTTAGCTCACTAGGAGTTAGGTTGGATAGTCGACAGTGACCTTCAAGCGATACTTATCCTTTTGGACGTTTATTCTAGAATTAATGCAAATAAGTTTATAAATTCTTATAAATAAATTCGTCAATATAGAGAGTTGTGGTGGCTGGGTAATACTTTTTTCCATATTTCCGCAATTTTTGTCGTAGCCCGTAGAGTTTACTAAATCCCCACGTTGTGACAAATATGTTCCGCAGTGATATCATTGTACGTAATGTCAGTGTCGAGTATGCAGTCTCAAAGCTGTGACCAACCCATGAAAAATCGTTTCTGTTGTTGACGCTGGAACAAACGTTGTCAATACTACAAGGCCACTAGTGAAGAAATCTTCATAGTTTCAGGTAAAAGGTAACAAACTGGAAGCCGTACAGGCGCTTCGCGCAGGCGCTAGATATATCTAAACAGTGCCTATATCAACGTATTAGAAGGATTTTAGTCGAGTTTAGTGAAAGAGAGTTGACTGGTGGTGAATACTTTCGGTGTATTGTATTTACTTTTACAGTCTACGTTTTACAATCTACATTTTTGCCACATTACTTCCTACTTCACGTTTCGTTCCGAGTTAGACAATACAAAGAGCTTTCTTTTCAATACACCGCGAACGTGATGCTGTAAGTAACACGAGGACTTTATCGTTCAACTTTCTGGTAATTTCAAGCGTCTACATGAGACGAAATTAACGAGGCCTTAAATATTCAACCTTCTTTCAGCGAGCGAGATCTCATTCTTGACATTTTTATTAGCGCTCCGGGTAAAGTTCGTACGACTCGGATGGGTATCTGCACGCGGAATCTGAAATGGCCCCATCCAGCTCCCTTATTATCCTAAATACCCCGAGTTTTAATTCTATATTTAAGACAGTATTCATCTCCCGTCATCTTCCGTCCGTCCGTACGTCCCACTTTTCCATCTACTGGCGTAGAATCAACATCAAAGAAGGCCGCGAGAAAGCGGAAACTTCAATCGCCCAAGATGAAAAGATAAATTTAACAGATATACGATTATTCTTGAAGTTTCGAAACCTGCGGAAAAAATGCTTTCACGTGAATTGGAAATGTTTTGAGTGAGCCGAGAGCATTCTGATGTATGCGCATATTTAAGGAGGCGCGAGAATCGTAGTTTTCTCTGCGTTTTTTGGTATACATACAATAAAGGTTTTTTTAGGGTTGGTGTAAATTAAAAACAAACAGGGCTATTTCTGCTGGGCTACGAGCTGGCTTTTGACACGCGTCCCCAGGCTCGCGACCCCTCACTGAGCGTGGATAAATATGACAATCGCTGGCCTACGCAGGATATGTGGCATGTATCCTGTGGGATTATGTGTGGTGATTTAACTTTCCGATTAACCGTAGTCAACGGACGCGTGAATCCAATTTTATATATGCGTACCTGGATATAGAAAGGGATCCGTTGCCGAAATTGAGTTATAAGTATTTTCATACGGAAGAAGTTATGCTGAAGATAAGCTAATACATTTAAAGCACCATGAAGGGAAAATAATAACTAAAAATAAAAATAAGGGAGTTGTGTCCGAAGAAACGTTCTAAAATGCTTGTAAAAAGAATCTATTCACATATATTCGGTTTGTGAAAGTTTTAAGAATGATTTTAGGTGCACATTAAAAGCCAGCAAACATTAAATTAACTTTGTTATTTAAAAGCTGTCCCACCTTTTTTTTATGAGCGTATCTGTATACCTAGGTACAGTCGCCCTCCGACACACAGAGAAATGGTTGTCTAATGTTAAGAAAATAACATTCTTAATATAATTTGTTTGTTTTAGGAAACACATACTTGTAATAAGAATATTTCTTTAATATAAAACATCCTAAATATTTGCTTTAAATAACTGACTGTTTTGATTTAAGAAATTCGTTGTTTTGAAAATAATGCAGATAGATGACGCTTTAGTTTCTCGTCGAAAGAGGGATCTCCTAGAGGGTATATAACCGCATATATGTCTAACCAGTATCAGTGATTGCTTTATTATACCGTCAATGTACCTGACGTAGAAATGTCCAACAGCTCTAGTATTAGTGTCAAGAGACTAAGAAGGGATCCGGACCCCACCTCTAGTTGGAAAATAATAATATTCTTCTTTGGATGCGTTAATTGCATTCATTGCATGTAAAATATTATTCCTTTCATAATAACAGGTTCATATTTAAAAGAAGTAGGTGAATGTTTAATCCAAGAATATGAGCTGATTAATCTAACTACCTAACCTTCTGATTTAAAAGTTCAAATTCTTAGTTCAAATAAATATGTTATCTATTTAAAATTGTAGAATCTTAAAGTAAGTCAACCGGTCGAAACTAGGGTTGTCCTCCATTGAACTATATAAATTCATGCCTATATATATATATATATATACAACAACCGTTGTTTTGGATTAACAAAGGTTGCTTTGAATTGTGACGTTTCGTTGTGTTTACCAAAATTACTTTTGTCTGCAAATGAGCTTTAAATAGTCGTTAGATATACAGGGTGTGTACAAATTGTCGTTAGATATACAGGGTGTGTACAAATAGTCGACAATCTTTATATTAAAATGTAGCAGCATTGTTTTTGTGTCCTCAGGAGCCATTTGATAGAAACATACATTTAAAAACTAACTGAATCAAACAGAGATATTCATGTTACTGTGCACTGTAACAATCGTTTACATCGTTTACATCATTCACCTTAAATGTTCAAATTAAAACCGTCTGTTTCTATGCACAGCTGTAATCGTTTGTATTAGTCGTTCGTCATAATTGATGCATTAATCCACAATGAAGCATTTTCTTTGATAAAACCACAAACAAACAAAATCTAAGGGTTTGAGATCGGGTAATCTCGCAGCACATAAAATGTTACCGCCTCGACCAATACATCTGTTTGGGATGTGTTCATCTAACCAATGCCTTAGATTCCGAGCACTATGAGCAGGAGCTCAATCATGCATGTACATCATACTGGGTCGAGTGTTGAATGGAATGTCTTCAATAACCAGTTCCATAAGATTAAGGTATTCATCGGCATTAAGACGATCTGGTAGGTAAATTTGCCGAACAATCCTTATTGACCTTATTGACAGTATTCATAAACTTCCGCGGGTTTTGATCAATGTTGAACATTGTGAGTATTAAATGCGCCCTCTCTTGAAAACGTGCACTCATCACTCCAAAGAATACGTCTCAAGAAACCAGCGGATCCAGCGTCGTCACGAATTCTATTTAAAATTGTAGTGCAAAATTTAAACGTTAAATATTATTATTTTCATAGAGGGCTTTGAGCTTTGGAAACATGATATGGATAAAGACGATTTTCTTATAAAACCAAACGAACAGTGTTGGAGGGATCTTCATGCGTTGGGTCTAAAATTTGTTCCTCCAGTTGAACTGTTCTCCTTAACCTTTGTCGACCAGTGTTTACTTTTCTTGGGACAACCGAACCCGTTTCCCGCACGTTGGGTCCGTCTTCGAAACGCGTTTGGTGTAGGATGGCTCCGTTTTCGAAAACGCACACGATACTCTGGTTCTGCTGTGTTAGCATGTCCACTACAGTAACTGTATACCATATAAATTTTAACAAATTTGACCTGATATGAGTTTAAATAGTGTTGGTAACGGGTCTATATTTTCCCAAACGGAGACGCTTCAAAAAAAGAAAAGTTGTTGTTTTCTCTGACGTATAGCTTTTATTGCATTATTGTGAGCACTTTCGCCCTACAATGTAGGCATCATCAGACCCGGCTACAATGAGGAGGAAGAACGGTCAATACAATTAAAAACTGTTTAACCTTAGCAATACCTACTATAGCAATCAGCCATGTGTTGTCTCTAAAGAGTAGGATGTTCATAAAATATCTACATCTAATTCTAGCGAGGTTGGAGTGTGAGCGGCACATAAGCCACGAGGGGCAAGGGTCGTAGAACGGAACAATTAACACAGCTCAACTAAGGCAAATCTAAAAACAACCATATACATCGAAAACCACGACAATTTACAGAAATTAACAGTAATTACCTAGCTGGACAAGCCAGACAAGCAACCATTCGTAATGTCAAACACGGCTGCCAACCGTGTGCAATGACCAGATAAAATAAGTAAAAAAACTCAAGACCCTGCCAGCCGAAAATTCACCAAAAATACCAAACCGCGCAATAATGACAAATCAAATTAATACATTCAGTGTTGCACATTCACACACTCTTACAGACGAGTTCTAAACATAATTCACAGATTGACAATACACTTAACAAAAGATATAAAATAGATCGAGACAAAAAACATGTGACGAATTCATGGGCGCATCAACGCCACAACACAGGCAACCCACACGACTTGGGCAATTTACAACAAAAATGACACGGTCAAGCAAACAAGCTCATTAGGAGAAAACACTTGATAAGTGAAAAAAAGGGGCGGGGGGGGGGCAATGAAAGACAATGAAAGAAAAAAAGAGAAAAAAAACCCTATATTTTCCAACTCTCAAACAGAAAGAAAGTATTATAATTGTGTGCCAGACGGGCGATTCCTTTTTAATAAGTTAGGGTTCCTTAGCAGATAAGAATAAATTCCGGACAGATCGTCCACATCCCGTCTGAAATTCATAGTGTCACCATAAAACACTATGTAGCACATCTCCAAAAAAGATCTTCTTTTATAGTTACTCTCCAATGCCAATATTTTCACACCAACAAAATTAGGCTTGTGACAATCATTAATACTGTGACTGCAAAGGGTAGTATTCTCTTTTTTGTTGTTCAGATCTCTCCTATCCTGTGCAGTCCTTGCCTGTAACCGTTGGGATGTCATACCAATATAAGTCATCGTACAGTCTTGGCAAGGGATGCAATACACTAATTCAGATTGGAGGTCAGGAGGTATTTTGTCTTTTAATTTTGAGAAGAGTAAGTTGTCCATCCTATAAGGGTTGGTGGACACAGCTTTAATGTTGGGAGAAGACAAGATGGCAGTTAAAGACCTTGAGAGATGGGGAACGTACTGTAAGGTGTGAAATCTGGGTGGGGGCTGGGTCTTGAAATCGCTGTCAAATTGGAATGGGGGGCTGGAGAGGAAAAAATTAACTGCTTGAGGAGAAGCGCCGGATAATAATTCTCAAGGAAAATCTGATACAATTTCTTAAAATTCTTTTCTCGGAAGTCACCTGTGGCAAATCCCAGTTATTCTGTGCTTGAACGCCAAAACAGTATTAATTTTATAGTTGATAGGGTGGTGTGACAAAAAACTTAACATCCTGGTGGTGGCAGTAGGCTTTCTATACCAATCAAGTTTCACAATATTGTCAGGCATGTGTATTAATTTAGTGTCTAAGAACGGAACTCCAAAGCTGTCATCCTCTAATTGTAAGGTGAACTGTAAGTGTAGGGCGAAAGTACTCACAATAATGCAATAAAAGGGTGCTGTCAGTCCTGTCAGTCCTGTCAGTCCTGTCCCAACCGCTTCTACCTGCTGGCCCTCTACCTGTTAACCCTACCCCTTCCACTTCGTTACCCCCACTCCTAACACCATCTGGTGACCCCACTCATATATAAAGACCCGTCCCAACAGACGACAGTATCTTCTTAGCACTTGGTTTGATAACTTAGTCCTGAAGATGCCTCTTGCAACAGAGCGCGAAACGTTGACTGCTTCAAAGTCCTCAACGCGGTTTCCACCCGGAAATCAATATATCATTGACTCAGACCGCGGAAGTCTACTATCTAGATATATAAACCTCTACGGGGAGGAGATCCAGAAAAAGACCAAAGAGTTTAGCAAACTCCGCTTGAAGATAAGTCGTCTTCTTTGTTCCTTAACCTTCCTTGTCCGTTGTAGAGACAACAACAAGATCCTAACCTGTCTCACAGTCAAACACCACATCCAATCCTTCTCTGCCTCTCAAATCTTTCGCCGAGCAGGTCAAGCTCTCGTCCGCGAGAGAATTCGACATGTGAGACGTGATTTGAATAAGTTGTCCACCCAACTATTTCTCCTACACCTAGAATTATCACATTCTTTATCACATCATGATTTTGACCACCTTGACCGAATTTCCGCAGCTCAAGCTGATCGAACCCGTACCCTGACTACCGAAACCCACAAACGCAAATTCAACAACCTCTCCGCTCCTAACATGCCCAAACAACCATCCCTGAAACATACCGTTATCAACCACTCCAAACATGTCGTAACCTCAGACGAAGAATCTCTTTTGTCGACAGGTTTTAATTACGCCCTTACTCCAAAACATATTCCCGTTGAAACCATCATTTCCTCAGTAGAATCCTCTATCTTCAAACTTCCACCCGATATTGTCGATCCCATACGTCACGAAACCACGAAAATCCTTAAACATGCCAAACCCCCAACACCAAATTACTCCAAGTCCGAACTAACTGCTCTCAAATCCCTAAAATCCAACACTAACATCGTCATCCACAAAGCTGACAAAGGTAACACCACTGTCATCCCTGATACTCAATCCTATGAGGAGAAAATGAATTTTCTGCTCATAGACCCGTCATACCGTATCCTTAGTCGTGACCCTACTGCCCGCCTATCCCGCCAAATTACTGATCTCATCAAACACTCTCCCATCCCAAAAGACACACAACAAGCCCTAATTCCGAGAGACTCCCGACCTCCTAGACTGTATGGTTTACCTAAGATCCACAAGCCTAACATTCCGCTACGTTCTATTGTCAGTTCAATTGCCAGTCCTACCTATGCTCTTTCCAAGTTTCTTGCCAACATCCTACACAAATATACCGGTAACACGGACTCCTTCATCCTCAATTCCCAACATTTAGTGCAAAGAATCCAAAACATATCCCTTGATCCTCAAGACCTCCTGGTTAGTTTCGACGTTGAGTCATTATTTACCAAGGTTCCAATCCAGGATACCATCACTATAGTTACACAACTCCTTACATCTGATAACCAACCATTCTGTTACGCTGACATGGTAGGTGCTTGTCTATCTTCCACTTACTTCCAGCTCCGAGGCAAGTTCTATGAACAAGTTTCGGGAGCTGCCATGAGTTCACCCTTATCTCCTGTTGTTGCCAACATTTTCATGGAGGCGTTTGAACAACAAATCCTTGAGTCACACAACCTCAAGCCCAAATGTTGGTTCAGATACGTGGATGACACCTTCGTAATTTGGCCACATGGACGGCAATCCTTAAGCAATTTCCTCAACTACCTCAACCAGCAACACCCAGACATACGCTTCACCATGGAAGTGGAAACAGATGGCTCTCTCCCTTTCCTCGACGTCCTAGTTACTCGCACTCCATCCGGCACCCTTGAACATACCGTGTACAGAAAACCCACCCACACCGACAGATACCACCCTTGTGAAAAGAGCAATTTCTATAACCCACCCAACATACGTCCAAACCGAACTTGACCACTTAACCAAAGTCTTATCCCAAAACAACTATCCTAAGTCCTCGATAATTAAAACCATTTCCCGACACCTAAACCCAACCGATAACACACCTCATCAGCATCAGGACGTCCCAATTGCAACAGCTTTCCTTCCTTACGTCCAGGGTACGACAGATCGTATTGGACGCATCCTCCGCAAGTACAACATAAAACCGATATTCAAACCACTTTCCAAACTTTCGGACTTGCTCCCTTCTACAAAGGACAGAATTCCTCCTCTTCTAAAATTCCTCTCCCCCCTAGTGTATACCGGATTCCATGTGCTTGTGGAAGTGTCTATATTGGCGAGACGAAGCGATCAGTTATCGTCCGAGTATCTGAGCACGAGCGCTGCACTAGATTGCGACAAATCGCTGGTTCAGCTCTCGCTGAACACAGACACAACACGGGGCATGACATCCTGTTTACACATACCAATATCCTTGCCCGTGAATCCCATTACTACCCTAGAAGGATCCGTGAATCAATAGAAAGCCTAAAACACCCCTCCAATATCAATAAAGACGATGGTTTTCACTTACATCATACCTGGAAATCAGTCCTGTCCCAACCGCTTCTACCTGCTGGCCCTCTACCTGTTAACCCTACCCCTTCCACTTCGTTACCCCCTCCTAACACCATCTGGTGACTCCACCCCACTCATATATAAAGACCCGTCCCAACAGATGACAGTATCTTCTTAGCACTTGGTTTGATAACTTAGTCCTGAAGATGCCTCTTGCAACAGAGCGCGAAACGTTGACAGCTTCAAAGTCCTCAACGCCGTTTCCACCCGGAAATCAATTAGTATTTTTATGACAATGTTAACGGAAACCCGAAACAAACATATACTTATTAGACAGAAAGATAACATCTACGGAAAGAAAATCTTCAATATTATTCTTTATTCTAAATTGCACCCTCTCCATCAATAGATTTAAAATAATAACACCAACCAAGAGATTGGATATCATGACCTGGTGAAAACTCAAGAAACAAGGTACAGCATTTTATATTATATATTGTTGTGGATTTACAAGTCTGCTGTCTATTGCAATATACTTCATAGTTAGTCATGAAATATTAATATGTATGTAACTATAGAATTGGAATTATTGACTTCTTGAATATTTGTTAAATCCAAACATTTCTATTTAAAACACTGCGTTTGTATTAACCTCAATAGGTTATGGGCCCAGAGATCGCAAATACATAGAATGGCAAGAAGTAACGATTTGCTAGGTTGTGCAGGTGAGCTTGTTGGAAATGAAAATTGAGAATCATGGGAAGGTCTATGCGTATGTTCTTTCGAGCGACCAGTTTTGGATGTAGTAGGCCAATTGGCAATTATAGGCCAATATCTTTAACGCCTATTTTCTCGAAGGTATTCGAAACAGTGTTAAAAAAACAGATAAATGTTTATTTTGAGCAGAATGACTTATTTGCAATGTCACAATATGGTTTTCGTAACAAAAGATCAACAACATCCGCTATTAACAACCTAAGCGATTTGATACTGAGTAATTTTGAGCAGAGGCAGGTCACAACAGCTACTTTTTATGATTTGACTAAAGCCTTTGATTGCGTCAATCATTCATTGTTAATTAGCAAGATAAAGCACTATCAATTTTCCACCGGGGCCGTAAACTTGATTTCGTCCTTTATTGGCGATAGGCAACAACGCGTGCGGGTTGACAGTGACATTTCGCCAAGCCTTGCTGTTCGGTGTGGAGTTCCACAGGGTTCTGTGCTCGGTCCTGTATTGTTCTTGATTTATATTAATGATCTCCCGACAGCCGATCCATTGGGTGCCCTTGTTCTCTTTGCTGATGATACCACAAGTGTTGTCAGTGACAGTAGTGTGGAGGCGCTGAGTGATAAGATCGGAATGACGGATGCAAATATAAAAAAATGGTTTATTTCCAACAGATTAAATGTCAACACCTCCAAAACAAATACATTACAATTTAGTTTGCGGAATAATCCACCGGTGGTGAACGCTGTTGGTTTTTTGGGTGTTAAGCTGGACTCTAAAATGACTTGGGAGCATCATGTAAACTATGTTCGTGGCAAGCTGGGAAAGTCGATATATTTCATCAGAATCTTAAAAAATTCTCTATATATAACATCGCTAGTGCATGCATATTATGGACTATTTCATTCTATAATGGCGTATTCGATTATAAACTGGGGCCATTCTCCACATATGCGGCAGATATTTAAAATGCAGAGGCGATGTATTCGTGTGCTGCTTGATGTGGGTTACACTGAAGAGTGCAAATGGTGCTTTGTAAAACTGGGTATATTCACGGCCCCAAGCGTGTTCATTTTAGAATGCTTAATGTATGCACACGAAAATAATAATAAACTAACGAGAATCAACACCGTTCATTCATACGCCACAAGATTTGGTGACAAATTGCGCCATGAGTTTCTGCGTCTCCATAAATCCAGAACTGGGACTTCCTATTATTCGATAAAATTTTATAACGCCATTCCATCCAACGCTAAAGTCTTGCCAGTGGATGCTTTTAGGAAAACAGTTAGACGGTTTCTTATTGAAAAGGCAGTGTACAGCTTTGATGAATTCATGGATCAGTGTAGTGATTTGATGAATTAATTTTGATCATGTATTTGAAAAATTAAATACTAAATTGTCTTGACCTGTGTAACGTATCTTGTTTACGATTAACATCAATAAATACTATGACTATGACTATGACTATGATGGTTGAAGAAAACAACCGGTGATTGATGGCAATTCTACAACGGACCAAAAAGAAGAAACAGCAACGTATGACGTCGATTGTGCCAGGGCTCAGCTATATATTACACGAGCATTAAGTCAGCAGAACAAGCGTCATGTTCTTGGATGTCGTACTCCTAAGGAAATGTGGGATCGGTTACGGAGAACGTTTGGAATGGGGACTGGTCAAAGACTGGATAAGTTATTGGAGCAATTTTTTGGCTAAGTGTAATATGTAGTGTAATATGCAGTGGATGTGATCACTCATATTGGTGAGGTCCATAATTTATTTATCGACATAAATAGCGAACTAAAACGCAAAAATGAACTTAAAGCTAAAAAACTATTACCGACGCAGGTGGAAATCGACTTCTTCTGTATTCTACCGTCAGGAATTTCAGCTCATGCTTCTAAAGGAACAAACATCTGTTGCTTACTCTTCCTACCTTGTTAAGGCTGAGGGTTGCATCAAAGATGACCCAACAAGGATCTGGAGCTTTATTAATCAGAGAAAGGGTACCTGCCGTAATTCTGCCAGACTGACCGATGGGCATGCCGAATTTGTAACTCCTACAGAAATCGTAGATGCTTTTGCTGACCATTTTCCATTCTCTTCCACGCGCGGCGTTCCTTATGTCGCTCCTGATGATTTTTCCAATGCTTCTGCCTTTAACTTTTCTTGTGTATGCGAGAATAAACTTATTCACCTGCTTGGAAAGTCTCCATATAAAAACACTGCTGGCGACGACTTGATACCAAGTTTTCTGTTGCGTGGTTCTAAGCTAATATTTGGTTATCCCCTTAAACACATATTTCATCTGGCTCTTGAAACGTCCACGTTTTGGGATGAGCGGAAGACTGCACGAATTTCTCGTGTCGAACATTGCTAAGTTATTCGAGCAGAGTCCATACTCACCGGTTGTTGGTCATGAGGCCGGACATTTCCCAGCATCAGCATGAATTTTTCCCCGGTCGTTCTACTGTCACGAACCTGGCAAGTTTTACGCAGTATCCATCATCGATCTTGGAGGATGGCGAGCAAATGGATGTCATCTGCACCGACTTTAGCAAGGCTTTTGAGACGATACCGCACCCTATGCTTCTGATGAAGCTTGGTGTGTTTGGTTTTTGTCCGCCTGCTTCGCGCTTAATGCACTTCTACCTGTGTAATAGGAGAACATACGTCTTTTATAATGGATATAGGTGTCGCGAGTTTATTGCCACCTCCGGCGTCCCGCAGGGTTCAAACCTGGGTCCTCTACTATTCATCATTTTTGTTAATGACCTCTTGACTGCACTCTCCTGTCGTGCCCTTGCGTACGCGGATGACATGAAGCTGTATGCTCCTATACGCACGCCCAGCGATATACGGTTGCTTCACTTGGAACTGGATAGGGTTATTTCCTGGTGCGATACTTATTACTTATGGCCTGCCACTCAACAATTACAAGTGCCAGTTTATGTCGTATACTCGTAGGCGTATTCCAGTAGTATCCGCCTATCAACTATTTTTGAAGGCAGTGCATGCAGTTACCAGCGTAACAGATTTGGGAGTGTGGTTTGATGGGCAGTTGATCTTCTCTCACCACCTGGACTTTTTATGTTCGGGCGCCTCTCGTTCCCTGGGCTTTGTGTTGAGGATGTGCAGAATGTTCGAAAGGCCTTCCGTCTTTAAATCGCTTTTCTGCGAATTTGTCAGGAGCAAGCTGGGGTATGCGTCGCTGGTATGGTCCACCAACTACACCTCTCACCAGGTGGTTATTGAGAGAATCCAGATGAGGTTTCTTAAGTACCTATATGATGACATTTTTCTATGATTGCTCCTATTAGTATTATTTATTACTATTGAGTTATTTGTTTGGTTGCTGTGGATTTATTTATTTTGTCTGTTCTATTTTAGAGTATTTGTAATTTTTGTCCTATAATTGGTACCTGTTGGGCAAATAAATATATTATTATTATTTATTGGAACTCTCTGATACATCTCATTAAATATATTAAACCTAGATAAAATAATTTAGATACAACATATAAATACTAAAATTACACTAATAGATTTTGAAAACTAATGAAGAGCATCATTATTATTATTATTATTGTCATTATAATTACTAATACCTTTATGTGATGAATAATGTATCTAAATGAATAATAATCTGGCAACAATAAACATAAATTGCAATTCTAATTTAAATAAGAAAGGAAATCAAGACAAATAACGAAAATCGAGGAAAGAAAAGCATTTATACTTAAACAAGTCTTAATTGAGCTAAACGACGAAAGCGAGAAAAAAATGGAAAGTTCGTTAAGTAGGCCCTCAAGGCAATGGCAATTATACTGATGGGACGATAAAAAACTTACCCCATGTTAACTAGGTTAAGGAGTAGAAATAATTACCCCCTGAAGGGCTAGTTGTACAAACCATCATTACGTGAATCTATTTTCGATCGGGGTCACTCAACCCCACCTTTACTTACCCTCTAAATCTAACTAATTGCATTTCTAACTATCCTTAAAAATTCGAAATTTTATCCACCACAAAAGAATTATTATAAAAGAAGATTTTTTATCTACTACTACTTTTCGTTAGAAGATGAGGATATTAATGCCAAGTAATTAATTTAAGAGATAAATATGACACTCAAGAACCAGTGCCAGCGGTTGTAGAGTAATATCCACTAGATTATAATCAAGAGCAAATTCGAATGTTTTGCTTAATAGTGAGTTAGTTCGAAACAATATCCTTGTCTCTTGTGACAGCAAACGCGGTTCCTCTACGGCGGATGTTGTACCATGTTTTGCGCAAAGACCCTTTGTAAGTAGGGATTAATTAGCAGCATATTGTATTTTGGTATATTAATAGTGAAACATCTCATGTACGGGTATCGTTATATTAATAGGTTGTAGGTATGTAGAGTAATTGGAAGAATTCCCATCACAGAATATTAACTGGATTTGTAAATTTAGTCAAATTTAAAATTTGAGTACATACAGTGATCGACAAAATAATAACTTTTGTAAATACATCCTAACTAGTCTCATGCCTAAATTAGCTAATGTTTCGTGGAATTGAAAAACGAATTTACTTCTTAATTGAGAAGAAGGACTTTTATGATGCATTCGGTAAAGAAGACGATGAAACTTGCAGAAGGGTTTATTGAAAAAAAAAAATAACCACAAATGAAATAGAAAATATTTTATGTATGCATAACTTTGTTTTGGAGTTTGGTAAAAAATGTGTGTTGGTTAAAAATACGTTCGGTTTTGGTTCGGTTCGGGATCAAGTGTCCTAGGGTTGCCAGTTTACTTATTCTAATATATGAGGCTTCAATCAAAATATATGGGATCAACTTGATATACTTAGTTTCATTGTTGCACAGAAACGCATATTATTATTTTGTGATAATGACAACTCCACTTTTCAGTTAAGTGTTCCATAATTGTTGTGCTTTTATTTTATATGGACTTGATATTATGTATTATATTTTTGGAAATGTTAATAAGGTATTAGTCAATTATGAATTGTTCTTACATATTGGTTTTTTTATGTTATTTCTTAAGAAAAAATTCTTGGATTTGTAATTATACACATATTTGTAACAAATTCCTCCTTCAATTGTTTTTTATTTATGACGTCATCGACCCCGTTTTTTTTTTAAATGGCGGTGCCATATTTTTCTTGTTGATTATGATAGATCTGTTAATTCTTGTCATGGAGCATACAAATTTTATGACCTTACATCAGAAAATTTTTGAGTAAAAGTAGAAAATTAGGAATATTAATAACCTCTGTTTGTGCAGGAAAATCGAATGGCGTTTTACATAGATTTTTTATGGACTGAATAGGGACAGTGGCTTTAAACTTTGATATCACGTCACGGTTTTTTTGTTTTTTTATTGTAACACCTGTGAAACAAATTTCAGGATTTCAGGTAAAAGTACGAGGTTTTACGGTTTACTATGAGACCCTTTGAGGTTTCTAGAACACTGGGTTTTTGACATTTTTATGCCATTTTCAAGGCAACTAATTATCCAAAACGCCTTTTTCATATTCCATTCAGAAAATCTCTATTTCCCACTCTATATCAACAACCACTTAAACTGGGGCACCCACATTGATCAACTAATAAAAAAACTATCAACCGCTACTTTTGTGATTCGAAGACTCCGCATACTACAGCTATTTTCAATCCACAGCGATGTACAGAATACTGGTCTGGGGTTCCTTTGCACATATAGCACGCGTACTCATTTATCAGAATGCAGCCATCAGAGCTCTGATTAACGTGGGACCTAGAGACAGCTATAGACAATTGTTTAAAGATTCAAAAATACTTACCGCTCCAAGCTTGTACATTTTAGCTGCTGTGTCTTATGTTCACGATAATACTTGGAAGTACACTAGTCACTGCGAAGTACATCTTCATGACACTAGGCAGAAGCACCGAACAGTAGTGCCCCAACATCGGATCAGCAGAGCGCAACTGAGTACTAACTACACCTGTAAGGCGTAGTTAGTACTATACGTAAAATGTATAGTATGTATAGTAAAACTATACAGGCATATACTACCATTACGCTTGTTTAGAGACGAAGTCAAGCATATTTTGCTTTGGGAATCCTTCAATTCAATTCAAGAATATTTGGATTATCAATTCAATTGAACTTTAAATAAAAGATACGCCGTATTTATGTTATGTAACTCTTGTAAAACTTACAATAAACATTGTATTCTATTCTATTCTATTCTATTCTATTCTATTCTATTCTATTCTATTCTATTCTATTCTATTCTATTCTATTCTATTTATTCTATTCTATTCTATTCTATTCTATTCTATTCTATTCTATTCTATTCTATTCTATTCTATTCTATTCTATTCTATTCTATTCTATTCTATTCTATTCTATTCTATTCTATTCTATTCTATTCTATTCTATTCTATTCTATTCTATTCTATTCTATTCTATTCTATTCTATTCTATTCTATTCTATTCTATTCTATTCTATTCTATTCTATTCTATTCTATTCTATTCTATTCTATTCTATTCTATTCTATTCTATTCTATTCTATTCTATTCTATTCTATTCTATTCTATTCTATTCTATTCTATTCTATTCTATTCTATTCTATTCTATTCTATTCTATTCTATTCTATTCTATTCTATTCTATTCTATTCTATTCTATTCTATTCTATTCTATTCTATTATATTCTATAGGCCAGTTAGTAGCAGAATAAGTGGATACAATTGGAACAACAAGCCATCGCCTGCCCTCCGCTAGGGCACTTGACGCTATGAAGACGCCTTCGTCTTTTGGTTGACGATCAGAGAAAATTTTAATGAGCGTATCGGCAGAGTTTATGTAGAGTTTGTCTTCGCCTTGTAGATACAGGTTACTTTTGATGACTGTAATAAAACAGTGTGCAGAAAATCTTCAATTTGCGGTTACGTTGTGTCACTTAGCATACATGGGTTTATTGTTAAAATACTCTTTGCGAAATCTGATTGAAGCATAGATGTGACTACGGAGTCATCGAGGGTATTTCCGTTGGAATCCGGAATTTCGTTTTATGTATTGATTGTGTTATTATCAAAGGAAGTTATATGTTGTGTACCTACCATCCACAACTGATAACCTTCTGTTGCCCATTCCTTAAAAAATACATTATATACATACCATATATAATTTAGCATTACATATAGGGTTGTCACCCCTGTTATTTTGACCGGGCAGACTTCGGATTTCACGATCATTCTCCAGGTTTCGGGTTGTTTCGCATCTGGATTAAAGCATTTCGAGTTTGTGATGAGCTGACAGCGGACATATGGTAATTTTTGACATTTCAAGTCTTTGTCTAAAAGATAAAAAATCTTTTGACAATGTGGGTTGCAGTATTTGAACTGTATTTGACAAAAGTGAAAAATTTATTATCATTAATTTTTTTCATGACCAGATATTGAATATTTATATAGCCCAACTCCTTATTCATGTAAGTTGCACTGCATTTTTCATTAATGTTGAACAATAAATAACGTCTTTACTTGAAAACGCGTTTAGAACTGGGTTTTAATGTCATTATAGCTATCTCTTTTGTAAACAATAATCGTTTTATTTAAAATGCAAATAATTAGTATACTTGCCTAATAAACTTCCATGACGTATAAATTCTAACGATATCCAATTTTAAACAAAAATTCGTCAAAATGTTTTATTGCCGTTAATATGAAAAATTGAAAATTTGACTCGATCAAACAATTTCTGTTGCCGCGACTCTTCTTAAAATATTTTACAACAAATTAAAATCTTTGAGCAAATTGAACATACAAGAGCAAGTTCTAATAGAGTTTAAGTTTTGTTTATTGTTGATGTAAATGCGCACACTTTGACACCTTTTACCTTTTAAACCGATAATTTTGGTTTTCACTTGTAAGATAAAATTTGAAAACGGTGATCAATTTTCGTGGTACCTAGGACCGACAATTCACCGGTGGAGAGTCGGTAATTAGACATATTCATAACCACTTTGTCCACAGTTGTAGATTTGGTCACAATATGAATATTAATTTCTTAGTAGACAAACTCGGGTGTATCACGGAGTAAGTCTTTGTGGAAGGATGCTGGTCAAGCCCATAGAATATGTATTGACAATTCTGGGATTAGTAGACGTGATCATAAATTTTACTGTCGTCACATTATGGAATATCGCAGATTATTTGGATGCAATAACATTAAACTATCATGGGTATATTAAATTACAGATATTTTTTATTGGAGCTATTAAAACTCTCAAACTATTCCGCATAAACTTAACTAAAATACAAAAGTTTTAATGCACACACAACCAAAATGGCACCGTCATTGTAATAATGAATAACGTCGGTAAAAATAATTTTGTCGAGTCGATAAGTATGATCGTTGGAACATTAGCAAACCGACCTCCAGCGGTAAATTTTCAAACCACGTCGGCATACCGGGAGCATTTTAATTTCCAACCTCAATTTGAATAATTATGCGATTTTAATTTAATTTTCACCAATCTTACCGCTTACTGACAACGGTCTAGTTGCGATATGGCAGCTCGCGGCGAATTAATCAAGAATATACTGCTCACTGGAAGAGCACGACCGAAACTTCTTGTTTCGGACGCAAATTACTCAAAGCAATCAACAAAATGCATGTCGCAAACACATTGCACTTTATTACTGGAGGATGACTTGTCCCGGATATACTACTGTTGTAGTACATGACACGATGTTTCCACGAGTAAAATTGATGTTGGGTTGATTAAAACTTGACAATTATGGAAAATATTGTTGCACTGCAAGGTGATAATAACAGTTGTATAATAATAAATGGCAGATCGCATGTAACGTTCTACAAACTAACGTTAGAGACAAGAGACCATTCTTCAATTTATTTGTAAATTAGATAGCCCAATGCTGGTATATGCGACAGTTATCGGGTACTTTTATGTATTTAAATATTAAGTATTTTTGTCATTTCGATTATCAATTAATGTTTAGGTTTCTGTACCATAAGAAGACCATTTTTGAGACAATGTATAGCTTTGGCCCGATTTTTAGACTCGAATTTGTATCGATATGAAATTTATACCATTTTTCTAATGTAATATCAAACTTCGGAAAATATATAAAAGTAACAAAAAGCCATTAGAGTATTTTTATTTTTTAGGTATAATTTGATTTTTTTAAATTAAAATTGACTTTTCGGCGAAAACATAAATAATAGGATGGTATTACCTATGAATTTAGTTAGAATTATTGATGATTCTTTTGAAATTTGAAACCTAACAAGTATTATGAGTATTCTAAATGAACAGTTACTTGCTCCATTTAAAATACTAACAAAACAATGATAAATAAAATCCATATCAAACAATGCAAAAACAAAGAAAGAGCATCAATGCACAACAATAAAAAGTGAATACAGTTAAGTACCTAAATCCAAAATATTAAAAATAAATTTAATAAAGGAAATAAATGAAGAAGCAAATAAATCCATATGAATCGTTTTACAGTGTTATTTACTAGAAAGTAAATGTCATTGTGAGTAAAACGTTTTATATGAATCGGTTTCTACAGTTCTACAGTTTTGTTAATATTTCAAGCGGCTGCAACTTAAGAAGAGAGAACAGTGAGTAGGTACTTACATTTTAAAAACAAAAGAAAACTGTCAAAACTTAACAGTTTATGAGTTACCTACCTTGTTATTTTGCGGATCAGTAATTGCCGAGACAAGTAATCTTTCAGTACATTTCAAAAGATAATTGCAACAATATAACAATTGGATATTCCCAAGGTACCTGGAGGCAAAATTAAGTTTTGCCTACATGTTTATCGTTTTTTGTTCATCAATTGTGATACTAACCCTTAAAATATTGTGAACGCAAGGCGACACAACCGTTGAGAAATTAGCCATAAAAGATATTGTTACGTAGCTCTTAAGAGCTACGTAACAGTTAGTTCAGCTTGTTCAGCCTAACTTCAGGTCAGTTCTGGTGGTCCCCTATTGGTCCAATTATTCAAACTGTTCAATGCTCCTGTGGGTTAATTATTGAATAATGATAGCATCTTATAAGATTACAACAATCTGAATTAACTATTCTACTGCGCCAGATCTCCATATTTATTATACCCATCCCCAATTTTAAACAATTGCTGCTCAAATACGTAAAATTGGAGGACGGGTAATATCCTGATTTCAGGAATAACATTTCAATTATGTATTTTTGCGATTTGCCGCGGTAGTTCCACTTTACGTCAATGTACAATTTGAAAAAAATCCAATAAATGAAAAGAAACAGAGTCACACCATTAAAGAATCGGCGTCGTATTTTCCCAATTTTTCCATCCATGATCGAGTCTGAACAGTGTGTCCATCTACGATGTTCTCGAGAACTAGTCGTCATTAGACGAAGATAATAGTAATGGGTCTATCTCTATCTACCATATACCACAAAAAAAGGCTGTTACTCGGTAAAATTCACATTTATATTTACTGGGACAGATTTCGAGAGTTCTAACGGTTCTAACATGGTTCTAACCTACAAATCAGATATAATCTGAAAATGTAGAAAACTTGGGAACACGGCACAAAGAAGTATTCTAATCGAAATTAGGAGATTACATAAAAATTCTACTATTATATCAGACATCAATCAGGTTTGTGCCTAAAGAAGTATACTATTATTTTATTAAAATTTCCATGTCAATTGTTAGGTTAGTTAGCAGAATATACATATAAACAGTGCTGTTTTATCCATTCTACTACCAGAGAATTCAAGCTCCAAGTATGGTATGATGCAGAAGCTCATTACGGGTTTTGTAATTGGATTCAAATCACATTACGAGGAATCAAAATCCTTACGTACTATTTTGTTGATCGAAGAGGATTTCTAGACAAGAGATGTGATTACTAATTTTCATAATTTCCATGAACTGACACAATAAAATTATCGAGGTATGCTGAAGATTACCGATTTTTATCAAATTTTTTGGTAATATTACTGGAAGACGTCTATAACATTATGATATGAGAAATGTATAATGGGACATAGTCGACTTGTCAACCACTGATTCCAGATGTTTTCTTCTCAAGTGCAAAGTGTATGGAGAATTACGTTTAAGACAACAAACCGCAGATAGTATTGCAATTAGCCTCGAAGAACCGAACAAGCATTACGACGCGTATGCGGGTCGTCTGATGATAGCGAGGATCAACATTTTTGTGATTTTGATATTATAATATAATATTAATAAAGCTATATAATATTATAAAGCTTATGTTGTCTAATTGTCTTTTATAAATAATATATGAATTACAAATTGGTAAATAAAGAATAACTTATTAAGTGTTTTGTTTTTCTTATACGTCATCAGATCCCTGTGCTGTTGATGTACATACGTATGTAATATCGACCCATGCAACAAAGACTATAGTAACTACATTTAGTTTGTTAGCTACGATAGTCTTCGTTGCATGGGTCGATATGTATTTGTTTTTCAGTAGCTAGGCATAAGTGTATTATCGGCTGAGAAATGAGTGCATAATCTATCGTACCAAGAGTAAGTAATCTGTGACCAAAGTTATTGGTACGGGGTTAGTTTTTTAGGTGGTATAAATGTATATGGGCGCATAATCTCAATACTCTTTCATATATTCCACATATTCATAGCACGTGTGCGTGTATTCAAAGTACGTGTGTTTTTGCAGATATCACTTCATAAACCGTAGACAAATGTTGAAGTTATTTATCATATAAAGATATGATAAATATCTCACATTCTCCGCATAGGTTATGTCACGGTTATGTTACCATGTTATGTTGGTAAGCGTTGTAAAATCACTAGACAGCCAGCAGCCTGCTTACGTGTGCAAAAATAAATTGAAACAGCGTTAAAGACGTTAGATTATATAATGTTGACCGCACGTCGGCGAAGTCTATCTTGTTCCAAAGTAGCTTTAGCGAAAACGTCGATATCCCTACGCAAAGACCAATTCTCGACTGATTTTTCCAAACTCATCAAAAACAGCCGAGCTGCTGTCGATCAGCTGTTGGACCGTACTCTTAATTTGGATGGGTGCAGGTCAGCGTGGATGTAAATAAAAAACTTACACTGGTTTTACATGCATGTATGAAATTCCAAAAATATATATGATAACTCAAGGAAACAACGATTATGTGAATGGAAAATGAATAGGCGCTTTCGATCCGGATCTGTATATCGGCCCAAAGAAATCTATAAATAGAAAAAATTCTGTTTCGATTCACAAAATCGTTGTTATCTAATCGTCTTATAATAACTTTTTTCTTTGTGTATTTAGCTTACTAAAAGTAATATCATATTGTTGTTGTTTTTTCGAGTTTCTCTACTAACAACATATTCCTCAGAATGTAAAAAGAGCGAAGCGGGTTCGAATAACGGATCATTATTAAATTTGATCTTACCTATACCCTAATGTCGCGTCCCTTACTAAAACCCATATTAATTGTTGTCATTAGTAGACAAGTATTTGAAGTTCAAGAAAAATTCAGTTACAAAGCAAGCATATTAATATGTACCAGAAATTAAAAAAATTTACTCACGACAAATCGAATTTAAGAATATTTATGTTTACAATTTGTCGCGTCCGTAACCGTAACACTATGGGGCCTTTAGACTTTTTTCGTTGAAAAATCATTACCTTTGATTTAACGAAAATATTTAAAGAATTTAAATTGCATCTGAAAGTAAAATATCTAAGCTTTAAAGTAAATGGAAATACAGGGTGCTACAGCAACAGGGTGCTTTAAAATTGATTGTCAAACATCAAACGATGTAGTAAAATGCCAACGTTTATTAAATATTTTGTTCTATTGGCTACATGTTTCGCGTTCTTAACACATCCTCAGGCCAAGCTAAAGGTACAAAAATCATTAAAAATGAGAACAAATGAGTCGGATAATGACCGTAGTAAAAAGAACGATTACAGAATTAACAAATTTTCTTAAATAGTGTAGGTTATACAAGTTTTGAAGAAATTAGGTTTCAGCCCCGAGATGTCTGTGCATCGTGGCCATTGTCCAATATAAATATATCGTCCACATATCTGCTGTAATAGATAATATTTTTATTGACGAAGACATATTTTTTGGAGAACAATTATCGTTGCAGATAGTCGACATAGTCTGCCATTTGGCCTGTTACAGGGGAGGCCATAGGCAACCCATACTGCATGCTGTAAAATTTATCTTGGAATTTTAAAAAATTCTGCGAAAAACTCAAGTTGTTTGTGTTTGTGTACATTATAATCATTAATTATGGCAATAGTTTTAGGAATTGGAATGTTTGTGTACAAATTCTTTATGTCGAAAGAAATTAATTTGTCACATCTATAGGAAGCCCACCAACACAGACACTATTCTACTACACGATTCATTTAACAGCAGTGTCTGATTTAGGATAAATCGAATATACCGGGTGACCCACGCCATAGGTAGTCCCCTTTATTTTTTTGTTTGCAAAGCTGGACGAATGAAATTTGGGAAAATGTTAATAGACAAAAAATGCCATTCTTTGAGATACTCTTGAAGTTAATATGACTTCCGGGTTTTCCGGAAATGACGTCATCATTGAAATTTTAAATGGCACCGTATATTCTTTGTGTGATATTTTCAATCAGGATGACATTCTGAACACAATAACATATCGATCATCAATTTTTATCACGAAGTCAACGCAAAAATACCTTTTTTGTGTATTAATCTAGGTGGCTATGAATTGGTGAAAATAGTCGACATTGCATTACTGGCGCCCTCTAGCGTGGATTAATTGGTTTTTGGTCAGTGAGTCATTTCTTTCACGGGTACCCAATGGCCACACCCTGATTATTCGATAGAAAACATCTTTCCGATTACAATGATACCAAATACTTGATATTTTGCTGAAATTCGTAGCGTACAAATGTTGTTAGAAGCAAGGAAATCAAAAAAAAATTAACCTAATGATCAAAGTCAGCGTACATGTTAAAGTCACTCAATGGACTACTCGAATGGAAGTACCCTTAAACGTCATTTTCACACTACGATTATCAGCAAAATATCAACAATTTGGCATCATTGTGTCGGAAAAATGTTTTTCCTCGAATAATCAGGGTACTTCCTTCGAATAGTCCATTGAGTGACTTTGACTTACGGTGACTTTGATCATTAGGTCAATATTTTTTTTGATTTCCTTGCTTCTAACAACATTTGTACGCTACGAATTTCAATTTCAACAAAATATCAAGTATTTGGTATCATTGTAATCGGAAAGATGTTTTCTTTCGAATAATGAACATTTTTGACCAAGGTACAAAAAAATGTGGCGACGATTCCGGAGAAACTACTAAAGGTATCGGGACGAAACTTCATATTTAGAAGTTTCATAACCAAACTTAGAGCTGAATAGCTTTCTGTTGAAAAGGGTCCAAAGGAACTGGAGGTTTACTCTTAGCATTTTTGAAAGATTTTGCAAATATGCCGCCATTTCTGGAATTTCGTCGAAATAGTTAAATAATAAATTAAAGATGATGAAATTCTGAATAATTTATGACTATGACATTTTTTGGTACAATCAATAGTTTAGCTGCACGAGCAAATTCTATTTCATCGAGATCGGTCGTACTGCATTAAAACTAGTAGCCAGGATTTGTTAGATTTTTTGATTCTAATGACAGTAGGTAGTATCAAACGCTAATGTTTTGACAATAACTTCTGTCAATATAAGCTGCGTTGAGAGCATTGTGCTAGCGGCACAAAGGTCCCTGGTTCAAATCCAGGTTGTGGCTGTAATTTTTAATTTATTTAAAAATTTACATCCCGCCTGTATATCACAATTCACGATACATTGATTAAACCAAAAATGTCATATAGGCAATGAACCTATTTTAAGTAAAATTCTGACAAATGGCGTAAAAAACATTTTTTACACCTCATGGTTGTCCTGGTATTTTGACAAAAATTAAATTTTGCGTATATTTCTGTTGGCAATAACCTAAAAAATATAATACAAGGCATAATACATCTAAAGTAAAATAGTAGTTATGATTAATTAAGTAGCAAATCAAAAGTTAAGTACCAACGTCTCTGTCGCCAAATGACATTTAAACGAATAAAATCAGAAATTTATGCAAAATTGGTTAATTTTTATGGTCCATTACTGTAACGTTGGGACGCGAAAATCTCGACATCGAAACTGTTTGAATATTCATAGCTTTAATTAAAACGCCCTCCTTAAACCACCGAATATAAAAAGTACTTTTCTTAATAACCGAAAAAATACTTTATTAATTACTTTACTTGCCCTGGGGAACACTTTAAATTTAATTAAAATAAGAACCTCGCCAGGTTTTTGGGACTTTTTAGACATATTATTTTATTTCATGGTATATACCAGCGCAGTTACCAAGATGTGATACAATTAAACTATTGAATTTTGCTATTCTATATCGATAAATAATCCTTGGAATGATTAAGGAAGTATTTAGTAAAACGCACGTAGCAAATTACGTATAAATTACATGCTTCCTGACCACTACAAAGAATCGTACCCTCAATTTCCTTTCTTTTATTCCGCTTTACATTTCCAAGTAAATAACTTGTTCCTGTCGGGAACTTTAGCAATTAAGATATCAAAGTTTCCTTTGGAGTTGCTCATGATAGTATCAGCAGTTGGTTTTTAAGAACTTCCCATACGCCCAGTATTGATTAAATCATTTGTTATACGGCTCTGCAAAATGAGGTTAAATTGAACGAACATTCTAAACTTGGTCATAGATACTAACTTTGAGTATGAACTGAATATACAAACTATAACAAATGATTTTCTTGCATGAGTAGTTCTTGTATATTGGAAAAGTACACGGCTGTGCGTATTTTTGGCGTTACACACGGTAAGCAAGAAACCACAATACAATACCATTGTTTTAATTGTTTTAGCTACTTATATTATTGCTACAGACAAAATTTTCAACAGGTGCTCACAACAAGACATGTGGGGGTTTGCTGTAGGCAAAATGGTCGGGACAAAAACTGAGCGGGCCGCTTGATCCAAGTGCATTTTGTTGACGTTGCTTGGCAACGAGTCCGGCGGTCTGTAACCAAGCTCCAGTTAGGTACCTGAAGGTTTTTTTATTATTACACCATTATTTTAAAAAATAATGCCAACATGTTATACATTGCGGAAATGAGAATAAACACGACTATCGGAAAATGCCAAAATTCAACATGGCGCCCATAAGAAAAACAAAAGGTGGCCATGGTTACGCCGCCATCTTTGATGTCATTGCAAGTTAAAAAATAACACTGCATTCCTTGTTAAAAAGTCGCTGTAGAATGTTTTTATTTCAAATGTCTAGCTACGTTTGGTTTTGAATAAAAAATTAAAAACGATATCTTAACAATTCAGTATTTTTTGCGGATATCTTTAAAATGAAAAATGATAGCTAAAATTTCTTTTCAGATAATTGATCAGCTCAAAATTACGAAACTTTGCCAAATTTGAACATAGGCTCTATCTTCACTAATAAGCGAGATCCCCATGGTGACCCTCGAAATTGAATCACCCGGTATATATATATCTATACAGTGTCTCCCCGGATAGGTGAAACGACTCTTATAAGGGATAAAATTTTTTCGATATTAACCTTAATTTTTTAGCCGTGCTTGGTTACAGACTAATTACGAACATATTTTCAATGTAATGGCTGTTTTTCTTTTATATATTTTTTAATTATATACACTATGTATAGTATAATGGAAATAGTTAATACAAGATGGCGGTAATTTTTTAAGTTAAACAACTATAGCCACGCCTGGGATTCGAACCTAGATGTACGGATTGCCGGTCCGACGTTTTACCAATCAGACTAACGTGACCTATGACATTCAGTAAGTTAATTGTCACTAAAGGAATATGAGTAGACGTTTCTACCTTTGGACACGTTTCAATTGTGACACCTATCAGATGTAATTGTCAAGTATTATCTAGGTTATTGCTTTGAATGCTGGATGAATTATAAAGGATGTTAATTCTTGCGGAAACCTGCATACATTCATATGAAAATTGGAAATAGTTAATACAAGATGGCGCTAATTTTTTAAGTTAAAAAACTACCGCCACGCCTGGGATTCGGCGCGGATGTCGGTTCGCCGACGCGCCATTGTAAATTATGGGGCGTTGCAGTACTACGCTGATCATAATCGCGCTGAGCAGTTTTTTTTTCCACTGCGCAAATATCAGCAATAAATAAATGTCAGTAAATACTTGGCTGGTTCTTATCTATAACTAGTAAATGTTTTTATCCTCATAGTTTGTTCTGTTATCCATCCTTAATTCCTGTGAAAGTAATAGGGTTAGTCAAAATTACCGGAACACCTAAATAATTCCCCAAACGTAAAAAAATTAAAATAATTCAGACAAAATCTTTTAGTTTTAAACAAGCTATCGTTTAAACATATTTTTAATATGGTAATTTAGTAACATTTCCTTTTTCAAATAGAACCCTATATATTTTTAAATTCTTTAAAGGTGAGTTTAATTCTAAGAATTTTTTGTAGGAATTTTGTAGGATTTTTTTTTTATAAATCATATTTGAGTTCAAGCAATTCATCAAAATTAGTTAAAATTACCGTAACACCTAAGTAAGTCTCCAACTGTAAAAAATTTCAAAGGATTGTTTGATTTTAATGTTACTATGGAAGTTTGGTAACTTGTCCTTTATCTAATAGAACAGTTTCTATAGTTTAATTTTTTTTAGTTTTTCAGTTAATATTAAGAAATTTTTGGAATCATTTTTTAGAAAATGCATTATTTTGGAGTTATAAGTAGATAATGAAAGCTGCAAACTTAAAAGAAACTTAATTACATTTAATTGTCTTTGTTATTTTTTCTTGTTTTGTTTGCTTTGTCCGTTTGGTTAAAATAAAAGTTTATGTTTTTTGTTTAATTGCTTATAACTGAAAAATGATACATTGTTTAAAATAATGATTCCTACAAAAAAATCGTAAAATTATACTTGGAATTAAAAATATACCTACAGGGTGTTCTATTTGAAAAATGAAAAATAAAAAAATATATTTAACCGATAGCTTGTTTAAACACAAAAAAAAAGTTATGTTTAAAAAAAATTTTTGAAGATGTTTACGGTTGGTGATTTATTTAGGTGTTCCGGTAATTTTAACTAATCCTGTCTATTAAAAAAATTCTCTACAGGCAGAACGAAAACAGTGATCTGAAATTCAGACACCCCGTAAAGAACCCAACGAACTAAACACTTGCTCAAGTTCTCAAATTTTCTGTTGCAAAATCTTATCTATTCTAATAATTTTGATTTTTGATTCATCTCACAATGTGATTTTTTTGTACTGTGTAGACACAGTTGTAAGTAAACCTTGAAACCGCCCATTTTAAATGTTAAGTATGAATTAGGGCTCATAGCTGGATGCACAGAGATCGATAACTATTAACGAACGATTAGTTAATACAAATATTATACGTTTAATCGATCGTTAAAAGCTGAGAAGGTGTTGAGATATTAATACCGGATCCACAGTCAGCGCTGAGCGTCAGCGTTGCTCTGCGTGTTTAAAAAGCAACAGTGAACCGCGACGCTCCGCGGCGACGGCGACGGTCGGTACCGACCGTCAGCGTTGCACTGTAACCGGCCTAAAGCGTATTACCTGGGCGTTTTAAAATCTCTGTACAAGAGAAAATTGAAATGGTGTTCATTTATGGAGAATCTGGCAGGAATCTTAATGATGCTGTCAATCTTTATGGTCAGCATTCTCCGAACAGGGTGCGGTCACGCACTTTGTTCTATCGTACTGTCAAACAGTTTACTGGCGAGGGAAGTGTTCATACTAAAAAACCAACCCGGCGAGTAACAGTCACTTCAGAAAATGTTGACATTGCTGTATTAGCTGCAGTAGGTCATAATCCCCATGTCGGTACGCGAGAAATAGCTCACGGTTCCGGATGATTTCGACGAAATATCATCCTTTTCATTCGTCCTTGCACCAAGATCTTCATGGCGATGATTTCCAAAATCGACAGCATTTTATCAGTGGGCCAATATTTATCATTAAACAAATACGAAGAATCCCGAATTTCTCTTGTAAGGTAGTGTTCTCTGACGAGTCGTCTGTCACAAACCATGGATCCGTTAATCGACATAATATGCACTTCTGGAGTTTTGAAAACCCACACTGGCTGTGCCAAGTTGAACATCAGCGTCCTTGGACTATCAACGTGTTGTGTGGATTAAATGGCGACAAACTTAACGGCCCCTACATTATTGAAGGCAATTTGGACGGTCAAATGTACCAAAATATTCTGGAAAATAAACTACCAATGTTACTTGAAGACCTAAGCTTGGAAGTGCGACAGAATAAGTGGTTCCAGCATGATGTTCCGAATGAAACAGAAAACTGCTACGTCCATGTCGTTGTTCCTGGGTTACGCTAAAAGTAGTTTATTTACCAGCTATCTAGATTGTAATAGGTATATTCAAGTGTTTAAAACAAAAATATAGTATTTTTCATGCAAATGTATTGCAGAATCTATTGATTGGTTCAAATTTGAAGAAATCGGAAATATTAAATTTTGTTGATTTATCATGAATCGAAACAAAATTTTCGATTTTCGATTTAGATTTCAGTTTACAGATTTCCGTTACCCGCGCACAGCCACAAGGGGGTAGAAGGGGGCTAATTTGAGCACAAATGAATTTCCCCTCCCCAATAATATTAGGTAACATTTTATTGCAAAATTTTTTTCGTACACTCTTCTTACTACAAATATTTATACATTTCCGGTTAAAAAAAACACCCAGTATAAGGTCGAATAAACAGGCCAATAAATTAAATTATAATAAATATTACTTACATGTATAATTACCTACATGATCTACTTACAGCCTATATAGACACCACGACCACGACACCACGACGACTACAATCCACTATTAATATTCTTGTTCATAAAGTATCAAATTACTTATCTGCAACAAGCACTAAAAGGGAATATTCACAATGATATTCCGAATTTCCTGGAAATCTTTGGCACCTTCTTCCAACCAGTTCCGTCAATTCATGCAGAAAACGTCCAACCGCATCTTTTGGTATATCCTCGTAAATCACACTGAATGACATGATAAGCGCTAAACACAAAGAATTATTACAGTATTTGTAGAAATCAAAAGTAATAATTATATATCTGTACTTATCAAAGATTCAGTATTTGGAAAAACGTAAAGCTCTTTAATTTTCTTGCACACCACATTCGTGAATCCGTTTTCTATCATTAATTTTTCAATCCACTGCTGTGGTGCTAGTAGTCGCGTGAACGGATTGCCAGCAACTTCTTGAACCGTCTTCATGTATTTGGCCCACTTTCCTTCTTTAGATTGTTTTACAATTTCCGCGCATAGCGGATTCTGTGCTGCAATAACTAAGAAGACTTGACCACCTGGCTTCAACATAGTGTGAATATTCTTTATCCAATTACTAAAAATCAAACTTAATTTTAAAATGGATAATAGCGCAACTCCCAACTCAACATAAAACAATAATTACCTATAATTTGGCACCATGTGCAAACAGAAAAACGAAAATATATTATGATACGCCTCTACAAAGTATTCGTCCAGATTGCTAGTAGCTATATCAAGTTGACGAAAGTTGATATCTGTTGATTTACAAGTATTTTTGGCCTTTTCTAGCATGGTGTTCGACAGATCGCATCCAGTGAGCACAAAATCTTGTATATGACTCTCAATTAAAGGCTTCAAAATGTTCAATGTAGCAGATCCGTCTCCGCAACCAACATCTAATATTGACGCGCGGTTATTCAATCGAATTAAGCCTCCATAAGTCTTGATGGCGCTCCTAGTGCCAGATTTTACAAAGTCGTTAACTTTCGTATAAACATCCACGTCAATCATAGTGATGATTTAATATAATGGTTAGGAATGTATAACTATTATACCTTATTATACCACAGTGCTGTTTGAAGACAGGACTTGACTGAAATATTGTTGGTACTTTATACATGTCATAACTCAGTATCAACTTAATATACTGTTGTGAAGTTTAAATATTTTTTATTTTAATCATAACTAAAATTATGTAAGACTATTGCAATATGCCTCCACACAATTACTTACGCCGAATTGGTAATATTTAAACATTCCAATGCATGCGTCAATAATCTACAATACATACAATCGACCAAGTATTAACTAGGTCCAACATTTTACTACCAAACTGACTAAAACTAAGTCTGCATTGAAAGCTGGTATCCATAATCTAATAGGTAATGATATATGCCTTTTATACAGGGTGATTTTTTTCTTGCACAGGATGAAAACAATGTTTTTTATTGTCTTTACAAAAAGGGCGGCGTTGGACGTTTATAACAAAACATTGCAACAGCAACAGAAATGTGTAATGTGTAATTGTGGGTAAACCATTGATCTTGTTGTGGGCGGCATGTTTGATTTTAACATATCACGTGGTCTTTTCGTCAGTTTCAGTTATGATGTATCACACTTGCAAAAGACGAATATTACTTGTATTTGTTCTGTTGTTTATTTTCGATTGAATCGGAGCTGGAATGAACGTTTTTTGAGTATGTCACATCACTTCAAAATTCTTCTATATTTTATATATTTTCTATATGTCATGTTTCAATGAAGAACACTTCCAACATCAGCCTGAACCCTGAATACATTATGTAGCATTTCTTTTTTTTTTTCGGTATTAGTCATTTGAAGGTGTTTGAAGGAATTTTTACGTGAAAAGCGAACAGCAAGCCCTGACCGTCAGACAGCTGAAAGCAAAATGTCACAATTTTAGATCAATAAAAAAATATATTGTTTTTAGTATCAAAACACTGCAGAAACAAGAAAAATGCAAAAAATCCACACTACAATATGTAAAACAGGTCAGAAAAATCTTTAGAAAATTTCAAAGCCAACATTTCGCCCATAAGAAAACTAAAAGTTGGCCATAGTTTCGCCACCATCTTTAAAGATAACTCAGTACGCAATTGCATTTGTCGTGCCTATGCAATGTGATCCTTGCAAACGTCCAACTCCACTGCTTTTTTGATTAAAAACAGCAAAAATTTTACCTTGTATACCAAAAAAATCACCCTATATACGATGCTATAATAAAATCTCCTTTTGACCAAAAGAAAACAAATGTCAATACCTAGTATGTTAATACACCTTTCATTTCAATTAAATTGACCCGATATTATCAGAAATGTTGCATAGCCATACATAAAGCAAAATAACATTGGATTGAAACGTCGAATCATTGCGAATACAGTATGTTTTCAATCTTCTCAATATAAACAATTGGGTTTTCAAAGAAATGCTTGAATTTACTTAATATCTTTGGAAATATGAGTAATTGAAAATTTGTACCGCTTTTTTTTTTGGCCCACAGCGTATAGATGATCAGAAGTGAAAGGAACACAGGAGAGGAATAAAAACTAAATTAATGCAAAAGACGGCACCTGGATGAATTTTTTTTTATGTAATTAATTGGCTACTTGTCTAAAACAGTCATTATTCAACGTATTTTCCCCCACTGCACAAATATCACATAATTTTGTAAATATTTAGAGAGTAGCTATGAATTTCTCTTCCCAACTATATTTTACACTATCTTACACTTATTATTACTAAATGGCTGTACCTACCCACATTTTGTGAATGGATTTGCTCAACATATATCTTTTTATCCTACACTATGCGAAATAGTCACGCATCGATAGGGACACGAAAGAGGATATTTACCTGCAAGGCGTGTAATGAACAGTTTTCAAGACAGTCCAGGGAGTCTATTCTCGTCATCTTTTTGAAGCGAATGCGAGACTTCTCGAATGGTTAGGTGGACGGAGTGGGGATATCAGCGGTTTCCCTCTGGAACGTATCTATGAGCAAATTTACTTGTCGCTAAGTACAATAACGCACGGGCCACGCCCATACGAATGTATCTATGAGCAACTTTGCTCGCCGCTAAGAACAATAACGCACGCGCCACGCCCATACGTTCCAAACACAGGGCAACCGCCGATATCCCCACTCTCACCTAACCATCGAGATGTCTCGCATTCGCTTCAAAAAGATGACGAGAATAGACTCCCAGGACCTCAAGATGTGCCCAGGCTCGATTGTCGCCTGTGTATTCTCTTCTCTCGGCTCGGAAAAGAATCATTTTCTCGGCTTGGTACACAATATACTACACTCAGTTCCAAAAAAAGTGCGGCAGTTTATTTTTGACCTAACTTTAATGTCTTATATCTTTTAAACCAGGGGGAAGATTTTTATTTCTCTTTATTTGATGGTAGGCAATTTCTTTGTCTTTAAAAAGCAATTAAAGAGGAGGAAATTTTTTCAATGTATCCTGGATAGTAGTGGAGAAACTGGAGCCATGTTTATTCCTTTTTGACTAACCCTGTGTATTAATCAAGCAATGGTACAGAAAGTGCGGACACTCTATATGAATGACGCTTGTTTTATGTGCGTCCCTGTCTTCCACTTACTTCTAGTTCCGAGTTCCGAGGCAAAATCTATGAAAAAGTTTTAACTAGTTTTTTAGAAAATATGTCTGAGAAATTTTATCTCAAGGCAGCAGCCTCACTGCTCCCCGTTATGACTAGTAATGAAACGGACATGTCAATTAATTGATTCCATGGAGTTATATGCCAGTATGCTACCAGAACCGTCTCATTTATTATTAATCCTTTATGTGTTAAAAACAAAGCTCAGTGCAAGTGCGAAACTAAGATTAATTTCGACTTACACGTCAGTAGATGGTATGGTGGATGCATGGAGGGTGGATGCAATCAAATTGCATCTATTAACATAATGCATAATAATAATAATACATAATGCGCTACAGAACGAAACATCTATTGAACATTTTGGTAAGAAAATTGAAGAACTAATGGTAAATTTGACTATTGCACAAACTGAAGGTAATGTTAATGCGAAAGATATTCTTAGAGCTGTACAAGAGAGAATGGCAATTGTAGCGTTTGCTAATGGTTTAAGACATTGCGAACTATTGTAAAGGCAAGAAATTACGGTACGTTAAGGGAAGCTATTACGGGTGCAAAAGATGAGGAAATAACTAAAGTAAAAAATCTGAACGTATTTCATTTCTAGCAAAAATTCATAGGTCAAAGTCGGAATTATACCACACAAATAATTCTTTCGATCGGAGGTTTAGAAATTTTTCGCAAAATACGAATTTTCATAATCATAATGATCAAAATATGTCTCAGCGAGGTACGAGGCGCGAACATTACGGAAATTCCACACGGGAATTTCGTAGTAATAGGAATCAGCTTGGCTTCCGTGGTAGATCATTTTACAATAGGAATAACCAACCGAGAGTGTATACAGTAAGTCCGGATGATCACAATGAGGTCCTTGCATAGCAAGGCCAAGAGCAATCTAACACCAGACTAATGCGCGACTAATGCAGATGCAGTGTGTCTAATGGTGGGTTTAGTCAGCTTTTCGTAGCCGCAACGCAATTTAACGTCCAAACTTAACAAGTTAAAAGTTCAATTAATATTCCCTAGAAAAGGACGTAGTGTTTTTACTTTTAGGTCGTTCCCTAATTTGGGCCATCTATAGGAGGATCATTAAACTACTAACAATATTGTATCAATGAATGATTCACAATGAATATGAAGATGCATTTCACAGGGACAAAACAGGGTGTCGCGAAGAAACTAATAATATTACATTAATAACGTCCAGAAGGAAAGACAGAATACAATGTACCACCAAACTTTTCGTGCAAATCACAAGATGGCGCCTCCTATTCAAACAGATTTGATTTCATATAAACTATTTATTTGACAAAACAAACATAAAAATACACCGAGATACACTTTTATTTGAAGGATCACCGACGAGGATGGTTTTTGTTGCCATTCAGTATCAAATGTAGTTTCAAAACAAACATTTTGGGGGTTATATTTGACAGTTTCTACTACGCACCCACCTGCGCATCGTTACGTTAAGGAATTCTTAATTTCTCTGTATAAACGGCGAAATATTTTCCTGAGGCCTGCATTGATTGTAGGGTTAAATTTCGGCTATTTTACGACTACGGAAAGCTGATTAAACCCACCATTAATATTAATGGTATGAATACATTCAAAATGAGATATGAAACGAAAGAATTGAAATTTTAAATAGATAGGTACAGGTGCTTCAATAAGCATAATTTTTTCAGTTAATTTTAATAGACGTTGTGACGTAAATAAAAACGATACTATAAAAATAAGTATGATTGATTAGTGGCAGCACTTATTCTTCAGGATCAACAATTTTAGATTTGATAGTAAACAATATTTGTCTCTCTCATAAATTTGTAATAATCGATAAGTCCGGAGATGATTTTCATGATTTTAATAAACACTCTATTCGAACATGTAGTTTGTATCAGACGTGACAAAAAAGTCTAAGATCGCCATGAGGTGGCGCAGTTTTTATGCAGTTTCCTACTTAGTAACCCACGTGGTAATTTATAGTGAAATTAGGCCGCGTGTTCTTTGGTTGTATTGAAGGAATTTATCAAAAACAACTTATTTGTTTACAAAACATGTCATCAGCTGACAGAAATAACAAAGTCGATCACAGCTCTTTTCGTGTAGAGGCGACTGAGAAATGTTCTCACGAAACTACTATTCCTCCACGGGCATGCAAATCATTTCCCAGTTCTCCACCCCCTATTGTGCACGAGTCCAATAGAAATTACAAAGATCACGTCAAAGCAATGGATCGCCACCTCCCCAAATTCCACCAATGTTACGAAATGCTACAACAGAACGCAAGAAATAGACAACATCTATGGGACATATATAGTCGAAAATACATCAGACTGCATGTTTACCATTAACAACAGGATTCTACAAGTATATGAATCAAAAACACAGCAAATAAGAACACCCCAATATTCCGCAGCTCAACCTAAACCGGGGACTAAAATCAAAAAAATTAACTTCACGATTTCGAAAAATACAGCAAATCTACCGTAAAGATTTTACGAACATCCACACCGGACTGAACAAATTAAAAGACGAGGTCCTACACATAACGGTACCGAAACTGCATCAACAATCTATAAATATTTGGACTATAACCTTATGTTTCATATTCCATGGAATAGCAGCCAAATAGTCCATCAGACGTCGGCGGTCCATGTCTACGGCACTACCTCCTAGTTACAGTACTACACGGTTTACACATAAATGGCGGACGCTACTTAGATGCTAAAGCTATTTATCAACTTTATCTTAATGCTAACTTGCAGTTCCTTTGTTCTTCTATTTCTATCTTTTCTACGCGTCTTCATATGTAGTGGCACATAACTTACATACCAAGTATCAGTAGGGCGTTGTAAAGTAAACTCCTTTTATCTTCGTTCAAATTTTCTAAAAACTTCAGGAAAAAGCTACATTTAACAAGAATCAGCAAAGTATGAACCCGTCGCATACATAAACAGACACCAAAAAGTTACACTTACAAAAAGAGTTGGGGTAAAACTACCAAGAGAAATCAACGTCATCGGAGGCAACACGCCAAAGCACTCCATCCAATTAACAAATGAAGAAAGCTTAAGCATCAAGCCGTTGTTAATATTTGGACCTTTATAGAACACGCATTCCGCATGTTACCTAGCTCTTAACGAGATGGCATCGGGTCAAGGTAGAGATGTAAATGAAACACACGCAGTTGACGAGCCTTTTAATGCTAATTCTAATTATAATAAATGTTTCCCGACCGTCTAAAGTACTCATGATTAACATGGTAGCATTGTGCACAAGGAAGGAAGTGACGCTTCTGTCAAGTCTCGTGACAGTAGAAAATTTAGGGCAAAACTTATGTGTTAAAAGAACTATCCTATAAAACGTCCTTGTTAAGTTAGCACCATATAGCTAGAACCTCATGATAATAATAATAATAATCCATGCCTTAACATCCCTCAACAGCTTTCGCCACTACGGGGGCATCGGCAGGCCCGAATTATCATTATTATGACCCGCGTCTGTGGCACGTCTTGAGTTGTTTGGCTTTCAGCATTCGCCGAGGAGTAAAGGTACGGACACACATGCTTATTTATAAGCATGCTAGTGAGCATGATAAGCATGCTAGTGAGCATGCTTAAATCGAGCATGCTTGTCAGCTGTTCACATTTGCTAGTAATAAGCATGCTAGTTTTAAGCATGCTCCCCAAATAAGCATGCTTAAACGCTGTTCACACGTGCTCAGAGTACGCCCCCTTCCACCGCACCGCAGGTAGCGTGCTCAAAAATCAAACGACTGGTAATTTTTCAGCATGCTCGAAATAAGCATGCTTATTACTAGCAATGTCTGGACACACATGCTTTTAAGTAGCAAGTGCTCGAAATAAGCATGATTTCGTGCTTTTAATAAGTATGTGTGTCCGTACCTTCAAGGAAAACCACAGAAAAACCTTTACTCTGAAAGCAGGTCGTGAAACTCGAACTCACGACCCCCAGACTGTTAGCCAAGCTCTCTACCACTGGGCCACAGTCTGGCTCATGCTTGATATGAACTTTTCTTCCTATCCGGGTGTAGCGAACACACCCCAAAAGTTTTCCCCCTTGATTTAGTTATGCTCTATATAACAGAGAATCAAATGCTTACACGTTTATAACCATTTACAATATAAATCTTGAACTAGCAATTAATTTAGCACGTTGGTTCTCACATTAAACGCAAAAGTTATATAAACTGCTAGTATAAAACTATCGTCAAACACGCAAAACAAATGATTTTAATAACACCGCTCATATACCGGTAAAAGGCAAAGTTTTCATGTTTTCATGTTTTCACAATAACAGTTAAAACAAAATTGCAACGTACTATAGTCGTGTACATTGCGGGGTCTGACGCGGTCTACACTTATCACCTTCTCTAATTATTCACTAGGTGTCGTGTCTGTCGGGTATATGTCGTCAGCGACGAATAATTGATGACGACACGGAACGAGGAGAAATTTCAGTTGCAACACTAGGAGTGTATAATAGAAAGTCTGCTGAACGCAAAATGCGAATTCTCAGTTTTACAATGGGCGTTCGCACAAACGGATCTGGTTTGACAATCGTGGGAGTTCGAGTGGTCGACAATGTCTGACGCTCCCGCCCTCTACCGGTGGATCCGGGCGAAAATCTCATTGAAAATGGTCTCGTGAAAGCTTGTTTACAGAGGAACCGCAGGGACGGTCGCATTATCCCTTCTATGCTAAGTAGATGCTGAGTATACACCCTGGTCGAAAATGCGAACCTATTTTTGTGCTGGGTAATTTGTGATGCGAGAAGTGCGGGTTGAAAACGTGTTAAACGTGTTAAAATAATGTCCTTTTATTTATTTAATGAAGATTTTAATGGATTGAAATGTTTAAATCGGGTTTTTAATTGTTCTACATTTTGGTAGAGGCACAGAAAGATCATGAAATTAATTGCAAAAACAATTTAAATTGATAAATGTTCAATGTAAATACATATTTAGATATTACGAATGAAATCTTTTACAATTAATTATTGTCTATGAATGAACCCGTTCTAAGTTACGCTAGGGTCACGCCCAAAGCTACGGAATATATTGTATATTGAATTGTATATAGTAGATAGAGAATTGGTCCCAATATACTACCCTGGGGTACTCTAGCTTTGACTTCTTTTAGTTCCGAGTATTCATCGATCTGTTTTATTCTGAATAGTCTATCAGATATATAGGATGTTAGCAGCTCGACGTATTGTAAAGGTAGCATACTCTTTAGTTTGTGTATCAATCCTTCATGCCAAACCTTATCAAAAGCTTGTGTCACATCAAGAAAGATTGTTGAGCAAATGCTTCTAATGCTTTCTCTATGATATCTGTTATTCTATGGACTTGATCTATAGTGGAATGCTTTTCTCTAAAACCAAATTGGGGATTAGGAATTAGTTCTTTTCTCTCAATGATAGGTTTCATTCTCTTTAGAAGCAACTTTTCAAAGAGTTTCGATATCATTGGTAACAGTGATATTGGGCGATATGATTTGGCCTCGGTCGGTGGTTTGCCTAGTTTTGGTATCATGATAACTTCTGCTACTTTCCAGACATGTGGGACGTATTTTAATCTGAACGATGCATTTATTAGGTACGTCAGCATAACAATACCTTTCTTAGGTAATTGCTTAAGAACTTCTCCTGTGATAAGATCATATCCAGGTGCCTTCTTTGGATTCAGGTTTGTCTTGATTTCTCTGGCAACTTCCTTTGGAGTAACTAGCTGTATGGCTTCTTCATCATAGGTTATATCTTCATTCGTGATTGGCTCTAATTCGATGTTGTGTGGCTGGAAGATTTCTGTTAGATGTTCTGCAAAAATTTCAGCCTTCTGTTTATTGTCTCTTGCCCAGGTACCGTCTCTTCGTCTTATAGGTGGGACATGGGCCACTGGCCTCTTGTATTTCCTCACTGCTTTCCACAGCGAGTAATCTGTTTCTTTATCGGGACTCAATTTGGTTAAGAAGGATTCCAATGATGCCTCTTTTAGTTTTTGAATTTCGCGTTTAAGTTGTTGGGATTTATTATTATGTATGGTTTTGTCAGCTGGATCTCGTGACTGTTGCCATCTTCTTCTAGCTTGTCTTTTTTGCTTGACCATTTCTCTAATTTCCATAGGATAATTATTTCCAATAGTGACCCGTGGAAGTTGTGCTCTATGTTTTATTCAGGCTGCCTCAAACACCACCCATGCAAACCAGAAAAAAACTCAAGTCAATCGGGAATTGGATAGCGATGTTGAGGTTATGAGCAAGCATGACGATCAAAAAATTAGAAATGGAAGCTACGCTAATGAGCGCATTATTAAGGAAATAGAGGAGAAATACTGTATCCTTCTTGATAGAAACAACGTTTTAAAGAAAAAGATAATTATTTGGAAAAATCTTGCCCCAATAATAACAAAAGCAACGCCACCTATGCGGTAAACCTACAATAAAAACACCCACAAGAGGTAAAATTGCCTTGATAACATATGTATACCAATAAATATTGCCGATTATAATTCTAAAGTAGTGGAAAACGGATGGTCTGGTCACGATGCCCAGGAATTGACGTTACTTATAAACTCCACTAAAAAAACTATTACTGCACCAACTTTTTGCCAAAGTATTAAAAATATAAAAAAATTGGTTTATTTTGGGGCTCTTCTAGCACAAGAAAATTGGGAAGATCTAAAAAGTCAAATAATGCTGATGAACCGTATACAATATTCAATAACACGCTTAGTTATTACTTGACTTGGCATTTCCACTTAAGAGAGTAAATTTTAAGAATCATAAAGACAAGCAATGGATCACTAAAGGAATTAAAATCTCATCACAAAAATTAAAATTATTAAACAATTTACAATTTGGAAATGATCCAGAAGTAAAAGAATATTACAGGAAATACAAGACAATTTAAAAAAAAGTCATTCGCATGGAAAAAAAGAACTATAATAATAACTTCATAATTAATTCTAACAATAAAGCTTCCCAAAACCGCAATTCCTTGAATTTCCCAGGGCGAAATGTTGAATGGCAACTCCTTCACATGCTTATTATTATAATTATTATTATTATTAGTAATGTCTTATATGTTTGTAAAGGTTAACACAAATGATATGTACAAAATAACCTCAACTTTTCTTATACCCAGGTGCCGGCACGTATATTCCCCGTACATAGTTAAATAACTTCCAAAAAGGCGGAGAATAAAATGCGGCTGACTTCGGAAAACAGTGCGGTTTATGTTTAAAGATATTACCTTCTTCTTACTTTATTGAAAAGTAGGTAATGGCAAATACGCTATTCTGAACGTACGCTAAGTAATTGAATCAGTGAGTGGAAAAACAGAACAACTCAAAAATTTGTCATTTTTAGCTAAGATAGCCCTTTTGTGCAAAATGTCTCGATCTTTACGAAAAGCATATTTTTAGCATATGTTTATACCTATTACCAGTGCTGCTGTGGAAGCACCGTGGTCTGTACAATGAGTAGCAGAACAAAGTAGGCCATGGACATAATAATAACATTGATTTATCCCCAAAAAATTTACTCCCGAAGGATTTCCCACGTACGGATTTCCCAAAGGACAAGTCACAGATTACAACGACACTTTATAATACATGAAACTATTGAATAATGCATATCAATCAATAGAACTTTCACTATTCCCGGGAGCACCAAAAATATTCAATTATATATCAAACATAATTCAAAAATAAACTCTTAATTTCACCATTAAATTTTATACTATTTTTGTTGTTGATTTTCTCAGACAGCTTATCAAATATTTTTGTTCCAAAAACGTTCAGAGATTGGTCGAGCACGCGCAAATTCGTTCTTTCCTTGAGCAACTGTTTACATCTTGTTTCATAGTTGTGGACAATTTTCTTATTAAGATGGAGTTTGTTTTTGAAAATGTACTTTCAGTCTTTGTAAATGTGCAGGCAACTGACTTTAAAATGAGCAGGCCCTCTACAAGACGATTGCAAGTCATTTGCGATTGCACCTCTGCGAAGTAAAAACTAAAATACATCACGATGCGCAGAGTACGAATGTGATATGCAGCGCAGTTCAGCCTGCTGACGAGGTTCCCATGATAAAGTATCAGTCAGCTGCACTTTAAAGAAGGACACAATTGATCTCATTGCCAGTGGTTGATCATACAGATCAACTGATATGTTTGGCACAACTGTCCAGCGCAGCGCCCAGTATGAAAAATTAGTGCACTTGTTTTCTCGGTGTTCAAGTAAAGAAATTGACCTAAACCACTTCATCAGCCCATCCGCAAATAGCCGACAGGCGACGGGACTCCTCGACGGAATTCAGTTGGGGTGACACGTTGACCCATATATCATCGGCAATCGAAGTGGCAATAATAGAGTTGACTAAGGTAAATACAATAATGATAGGTACGTACAAGTATTTTTTGACAAACTGGAATATCTCTTATCCAAGTTGAAGATGAAATATCCAAACAAACATATTCAGTTTGGTGGAGATTTTAACATTGATATATGTGATAATACACGAGCTAGCATATCACTGATAGACAATATGACAGAGTTTGATCCTGCACCATGTTTCACAGGACCATCGAGGACACAAGGAGATTCCGCAACATGTATAGATGACATATTTTCGACGCAGCGGCAGTACGATAGCAAAACCTTTGATCCGCATATTTCCGATCATAAAGCCCAATGTCTCACGATAGACGCCGTAGCGTGTCGCTTAAATTTGTTACCTAAAAAGAATCAAATCGATTGGTCGGAAGTACTGTCCTTTGGTTCGTCAGAGTTCGCTTTCGATCGTTTTTTTGACGTCCTGAACACTGAATTCATCACAGCATACCCCTTAAAAACAATTAACCTCAATCCGGGAAATAAAAGAAACTAAAATGGTATACTGAAAAATTAGAAAACCTGAAAATAATGCTGGATGCAGTGGAGGTAATAGCACGAGTAGAGCACAGCGCAGAATCAAAGGATATGTATAGAATATTAAAAAAAGTTACCACGCCAAATAACGAAGTGTCTGAGGTGGATCCCGAGAGTTTCAACAGGTTCTTTTCCGAGGTGGGACAGAGGGTCCAGGAGAGTATCGGCAAATCAAACATTGCTGCAGGAGAGTACCTGAAGGAACCGAGCAATGTTACGTCAATATTTTTCCATGAAGCTACGGAAGAGGAAATTTTAAAAATTTTTCAACGAATGAAGGCAAAAGATATGTATGGACAGACTTAGAATTAGGACGATTATCTCCATTTATAGTGCTTATAAATAGATGTTTTCTCGATGGAATATTTCCAGGCAAGATGAAGATCGCAAAAGTCTTACCTATACAAAAAAGGGCGATAAAGCCGATCCGCAGAACTACAGGCCGATATCTATTTTGCGTGCACTGTTAAAGGTTCTGGAAACAGTCATTAAAAACAGACTGATAGGATACTTAGAGAAAAGTAGTCTGCTTAGCAACGATCAGCACGGATATAGAAGCAAAATGTCAACAACTACTGCAAGGCTAAACTTGATGGAAAAACTTTTAGAGGCATTCAACAACAAGAGTGTCAGTCAAGTTGCCTTCTGTGATTTGGGTAAGGCCTTTGATAGTGTGGATCACTGTATTTTAATGCAAAAGTTGAAATTTTATGGAATTCGTGGAGTTGTGTGATGGGGCGGACACCCTTCTCAATATTTAGTATTATACTTTAATCAACTCTAAAGTGAAGGTGGCCCCTGTTAGGACTTTGCTCAACTACCTAACCTTAACCCCACATGTTGAAGGTGGTAACTCGCCCCAAGCGACGCTTGGCGACGCTAACTGACTTAACAACGCAATCTTAATTAATCTTACGGTAGCGTGAATTAATTATCTCTCTCTTACGGAGGCTTCAAATGCTGAGTTCTTTCTCTGAGACTTTGTCAGAGACGTTTGAACTCACTAATTATTAATCACTATATGCAAGGCTAAATACTTTACTATAAAAGGGACAGGTTTATATTATTCTAAAATGAATATGCCGAAGAAAACCACAATAAAATCTATTAACAAAAATATATACAACAATGCAGAACTGCTTACATGAAAATTTGAATGTTACCTCTAAACAATGATATTCTTAATTTGGCAGAGATGGACAAATCAGCAAGTACAGACAACGAATAAATACCTTATTATTTCAGTTGAGCACAAGAAACACGAGACACCACAGTTATCTTATAGAGCTCCTGCTCTTAAGAAAACACGTCTTTACCCCATGATGGCTAAAATAAGAAGGAAGCATCGTTCGCTTAAACCTTTGGTCGAACCCTCTCAAGTCGACCGCAGCGCCACCCCAAACCACTGTTTGAGAATATGGCCCTTTCCGATTGCCGCCAAATTTCAACTTATTACAGTTGTACTGGATCTTCTAAAATCCTACCTAGGGGATAGAAGCCAATTTGTGGTTGCTTACAACAGAACATCAGAATGGAGGATTGTTGCATGTGGTGTGCCGCAGGGCTCGGTGTTGGGACCTCTTCTGTTTCTGATATATATATCAACGATCTTGTCCCATCTATGTCAAGCGATGGTATTTATTTGTTTGCGGACGATAGCAGCATTGTAAATCATGGTCAAAGTATTGAGGAGATGACGGAAAAAACAAGGACAGCAATGAGAGATGCAAAGGAGTGGTTCTGCAGCAATAAATTGCAGTTGAATGATGGAAAGACAAACATAATCACTTTCACACCTAATACAACTGCAGGGGTCTATTTGCAACAAAGTCTAAAATGGCAGCTGCATATTAATATGTTAAACAAGAAGCTGTCAAGTGCAATCTTCTCCGTACGCCGAATGATGCAAATTGGTACCAGGGAGACAGGTCTTGCTGCATATTTTGCCAACTTTCACAGCCGCATATCATATGGTATAATCATATGGCGCGGCAGTCCTCATGCAGAATCAGTCCTGAAACAACAAAAAAAGTGGATTAGAATAATAAGTGAAGCCGATTACCGTAATAGCTGTAGAGAATTATTCAAGAATCTAAAAATACTTACCGTTACACCGGTTTACATACTTGCATGTGTCTTGTATGTTCACGAAAATAGAGACAAATTTCGATTAAACAGCAACAATCAGCATCATAATACTCGAAATAAGGACAATGTAGTAATTCCCCATCATCGTTTAAACTCCTGTCAGCATGGTGTAAATTATGAATGCATTAAACTAGTTGCCAAGTGCGGTAAGGTAGTCCAGTGTGAAGGTTTTTAAAAGATATGTGTCGGATATTTTGAAACAAAACACCTATTACACTTTAAACGAATTTTTAAAGAGCAATCAGCTGATGTGATGACTAATTATTGTACGTGTTATTTTTCTTGTTCGTAATTGTCTGTAAAAAGTTTATTTTTATTGTGTTATAGATTATATGACAAGTGACCATTGTAATGTTTTTGTTGGTTTGAACATAGGAAGAGTAAACTAAAGTTAACAACTTTTATTTTAGTTGTTATTTTATTGTGTAAAAATGTTTTTATTTTGACTTGTGTACACTTTCTGTAGTAAACACCAATAAATATGACTTATGCCTTATGACTTATGACATAGATGACCATGAAGTAATCGGCTAGGAATTTTACTATGTTGTTTTCAAACAACGACAATAGAACGGTCCAAAATTGATCCCTGGAGTACCCCAATCTTGACCGGAAGTACAAAGGCTTTGTAGTGTTCACTGTACCACGTTTAATGGCAACCTCAACATTCTAACTGCAGCCTGCGAGACAAGAAGAGATCCAGTTCGCGGCATGTCTCCTTATAGCGTTTTCTTATTAGCGGTGTGTGTGGTACGCAGTACGCACTCAAATGCTTTGGAGTGATCGCAGAAGACGCCCACGGGATCTTCTCTGGCTTCCCTTCCCTGGATATTGTTATAAAATTGGAGAATTGCGGTTGTAGTAGATTTTTATTGGTCGTTTTTATTTGGGCGAAACCGATGTTTGTTATCATGCAAAATCTGATAATAATGCAAAATTGATATGTTGCTTATCATGCAAAATCTGATAAAAATGCAAAATTGGTTCAAGGCTATCTAAAAAGGAACAAGCAACTTAGATCAACAGTTGCTTAGTGTTGTCTTCCTGTAATTTCTGGCCGAAGTCTTGTCGCCTTTTTTATACAGAGGTCGTACTAATGAAAATTTTGAATCATCCGGAAAAACTATCCAGATCAAAATATCTGTTAAGATCTCTTAATAAGATAGGTAATCGGTTTGATTATGCACATTTTGTATTCTCAGAGGAGGTTTATAGCTTTTTCATCTGAACATCACATGGTTGTAATTTATTAAAAATTGACACAAGCCCAGCTCTGAAAATTCAGACAAAAACATGGTTGAAATACAACTGGATATTGGAGAAAGATCACATATGCTATTCTTGCACTCAATGAATAGATCCTGGCAATAGGTAATGCTTAAGACATCAGTCATTAGGCAAGTACCTGCTTTGAAGTGAAAATATCAATAAATAATAAAATTTCTTGTGCTAACGCCATCCTTAAAGTAAAAAATCTGATGTGGCCAGGCACATGACTTTATCATACTATATATAAAGTTAATAGTTTAGCTGCATGAGACTCTATTTGATCGAGATCGGCCATATCTGCATTAAAATAAAACTTCTAGAACTAGACAGATATGTCGATTAAAGCTGCGTGCGGATATTGTAGTCCGTTGACACCGGGTACACCGTCCAAATGATACTTACGTGTTATTTGGTGTAAAAAGTGTAATGCAATATGCGAACGCAGCTTATATTGACAGAAGTTATTGTCAAAACATTAGCGTTTGACACCAAGACTACCTACTGTCATTAGAATCAAAAAATCTGACATATCCTGGCTACTAGTTTTCATGCAGTACGACCGATCTCGTAGAAATAGAAGTTGCTCATGCAGCTAAACTATTGATTGTACCAAAAAATGTCATAGTGATAAATTATTCAGAATTTCCTTATCTTTAATTTATTATTTAACTATGTCCACGAAATTCCAGAAATGGCGGTTTATTTGCAAAATCCTTAAAAAATGCTAAGACTAAACCTCCAGTTCCTTTGGACCCTCTTCAACAGAAAGCTTTTCAGCTCTAAGTTTGGTTATGAAACTTCTAAATATGAAGTGTCGTCTCGATACCTTTAGTAGTTTCTCCGGAATCGTCGCCACAAAAAACGGGTACACACACATACACACACTCACACACACACATACACAGACATTTTTTTGTACCTTGGTCAAAAATGTTCAGGGGACCCAAAAAGACATATTTCCGCTAAAATCTCAAAATTTTTTTTGGCATGATTACAATACTTTACATACTGCGTATGATAAAGTAAAAAATCTGATGTGCCCAGGCACATGACTTTATCATACTATATATAAAATTAATAGTTTAGCTGCATGAGATTCTATTTGATCGAGATCGGCCATGTCTGCATTAAAATAAAACTAGTAGAACTAGACAGATATGTCGATTAAAGCTGCGTTCGGATATTGTACTCCGCTGACACAGGGTACACTGTCCAAATGACACTTACGTGTTATTGGGTGTAAAAAGTGTACGGTATACTATATCCGAACGCAGCTTATATTGACAGTAGGTTGTCAAAACATTTGCGTTTGACACTACGTACTGTCATTAGAATCATATCTGACATATAATCTGACATATCCTGGCTACTAGTTTTAAAGGAGTAGGACCGATCTCGATGAAATAGAATTTGCTCATGCAGCTAAACTATTGATTGTACCAAAAAATGTCATAGTGATAAATTATTCAGAATTTCATCTTCTTTAATTTATTATTTAACTATTTCGACGAAATTCCAGAAATGGCGGCTTATTTACAAAATGTTTCAAAAATGCTAAGACTAAACCTGCAGTTCCTTTGGACCATTTTCAACAGAAAGCTTTTCAGCTCTAAGTTTGGTTAAGAAACTTCTAAATATGAAGTTTCGTCCCGATACCTTTAGTAGTTTCTCCGGAATCGTCGCCACAAAAACGGGTACACACATCCACACATACACACACACACACACACACACACACACACACACAGACATTTTTTGTACCTTGGTCAAAAACGGTCAGGGGACCCAAAGACATATTTCCGCTAAAATCTCAAAAATTTTTTTTGGCACGATTACAATACTTTACGTACTGCGTATGATAAAGTAAAAAATCAAAACGGCGGCGCATTGGCATTTTTTCTTTCGTTTTGTTCAAAAAAAATCTGATGTGGCCAGGCACATGACTTTATCATACTTTATATAAAATTAATAGTTTAGCTGCATGAGATTCTATTTGATCGAGATCGGCTATGGCTGCATTAAAATAAAACTAGTAGAACCAGACAGATATCTCGATTAAAGCTGCGTTCGGATATTGTACTCCGTTGACACCGGGAACACCTTCCAAATGACACTTACGTGTTATTGGGTGTAAAAAGTGTAACGGTGTTCAATATCCGAACGCAGCCTATATTGACAGTAGTATTTTCAAAACATTAGCGTTTGACACTAGCTACTGTCATTAGAATACAAAATCTGACCTATCCTGGCTACTAGTTTTAAAGCAGTACGACCGATCTCGATGAAATAGAATTTGCTCTTGCAGCTAAACTATAAGTTCTACCAAAAAATGTCATATACATAAATTATCGAAAATTTCCTCTCCTTTAATTTATTATTTAACTATTTTGACGACATTACACAAATAGCGGCTCATTTGCAAAATCTTCGAAAAATGCTATGAGTAAACCACCAGTTCCTTTGGACCCTTTTCAACAGAAAGCTTTTCAGCTCTAAGTTTGGCTATGAAACTTCTAAATATGAATTTTCGTCCTGATACCTTTAGTAGTTTCTCCGGAATCGTCTCCACAAAAACGGGTACACACACGCATACACACACACACACACACACACACACACACACACACACACACACACACACACACACACACACACACACACACACACACACACACACACAGACATTTTTTTGTACCTTGGTCAAAAATGTTCAGGGGACCCAAACAGACATATTTCCGCTAAAATCTCAAAAAATTTTTTTGGCACGATTACAATAGTTTACATACTGCGTATGATAAAGTAAAAAGTATATTTATTAAGAGCTGTCGATTTTGAAGGTGTAGATACCCATTTTTTTGCAAAGCAACTGTACCTAATCACCACACCCATCCAAAACTCGTCCTCCCTGTTGTAGCGGAACATTAAAGCATTCACTTTGAACTGGCATATCACAAATTAAGAAAGTGATGCCAAATTACTACATCTGTTAAATATTCTATTAATTGCGAGAAGAGACGGGACGGCAAAATTTCCTTTCACAGCATCACCGCTCCAACCCTTCCTTACCTACCTGAAGTCTAACTTTCTAATTTAATTAATAACCTGTAGGTACGTAAAGGTTCAGTAATAGAATGGCTGCTGTACAGGGGCGTTTCTTTCGCAGTGACGAAGTGGCGAGAATCGGCAAAGAATAGCTCGTTATTTTCGGCCGAACATGGTAAAGCGGCGGCGCTACCGGAGACGACTTGCCATTGTTACCAATGCCGAAGAGTTCATATAATAGATGAGGCTATTATGACCTAGCACCGCACCGATATTACTGGACTCTATGGGGACAATGTGCTTGATCGCCCATAATGAAAAGTCGACGAGCAGAACGTTCAAATTACATGAATTATTAATTATCGTCGGCCTATCAATGGGCCGACAGGGAATACTGTGTATACTTTCTATTAGAGACCCTTTCACTTCACTTTATAGACACGAGATAGCTGCTCATAAAATTATTTTAATTAATAATCAACTTTGCTCTATTCCAAATTATATATTGGGCAATGTGGCCGACCGCGACGTCTAGAAAAATAATTTAAAGAAGAAAAATCTGATAATAATCCAATGCTTTTGAATATTTAAATAAAAGCAACCGTAGACACGTGTTTCGGACTATTAGTCCTGATCAGTACGGTATAGCCAAGGAACAAGATGGACACTCAATGAAAAAACAAACACTCAAATGGAGACCATAAAGGGGGTGACCAATGTCGCCAATTTGGTGCTTCAGTCCCAACATCTTCAGGATTCGACGACAAGAACTGACGTCGCGCCGGAGGTGGCTGGTACACCCCAGGTACACCATAGACTAGATTTATGGTCTCCATTTGAGTGTTTTTTCCATTGAGTGTCCATCTTGCTCCTTGGCTATACCGTACTTATGAGGACCCATAGTCCGAAACACGTGTCTACGTTGCTTTCTTCGTATGAAGGAATTGCCCGACAAATTACCTTTTCCCTCGCTTATCTCACCGTCAATTAACCAGTTTTCGATCTTATTCCCATGATCTATTGTGACCTGGGGTGTACCAGTCACCTCCGGCGCGACGTCACTTCTTGTCTTCGAATCCTGAAGATGTTGGGACTGACACTTAAATTATCAAAAGCAAATTTAACAGTAATTTCTTTCAGTTTTTAAGTAATCCGCAAAAAAAAACGTTTAAATTTTCTTAACAAAACCTTTACCGAAACACAAACGGTATTATACAGTGCGTGATCTGGATGAAGTAGTGGTACGTACAATAGCTGGAGATCTCATTGTAGTGTTAATGAGAGTAGATTAGTGGAAGAGTGATAAGCACATCTTGTGTTGGAATACAAGGCACACGAAAAGTCAAACAACAGCAGCGACGGGATAATATCTAAGGACAATAAAATGAAAAGGTCTGGGAAGATTAGGAAGACGCTTCCATCCAAGTGAAAGAATTCAAAGAACAATTCTAAAGGAAAGATGTAACAAGGAAGGCAAGAGGATGTTGTTGATGGATATTACGAGGGCATAAAGGAAGTAAAAAGGAACGTAAAAGAAATGAAGCATGAGCAGGAAGTATATAGAGAAGAGATCATAGGACAATAGAAGGAAAATGAAAAATTAAAAACTGTAAATGACGAAATTAAAGCTGAAATTATGTCTATAAAACAAAGCGTGGAAAGGATGGAGCGGCAAAGTAACAGGAACAACGTTATTGTGACATGCCCTACAATGGATACAGAGGTTACGATGAGAGTTAGTGATAGTCTCGAAAATTACTACACAAAAAACTAAACGTGGAAATAAAAATTAAGCAGACGATTAAGTTGGGACCGAAATTATATGCTACAGAACCTTCAGGGAAATGAAATAATAATGCAAAATAAAAGCAAACTTACAGAACTAAAAGAAAATGTGTAAATAACGATTTAAAAAAGAGCGAATTGATAAATAATTTAGCGGAAAATTAAGAACTGGGCTGCAGATGAGAAAAGTGAACGCAAAATCGTGAGTACTGGATATCAGAAGTTGGTAATGACGGCGAGGAGTGGAAGTTTGTTTGATTGGAGGGCGGATTAAAGAAGGGGAATAATGGGGGAAAATGGATTGTGCAATATGGAGAACGCCGAATGGAGAGAAGAAGGAAGGCAAAGATGGATGATACTGATAGAGGGAATGCAGGAAATATGTGAGTTAATGGAAGTTAATGAAGATGGCATGGAGTTAAAGGGACCGGAAGAAGAGCGAACGGAAGAGCTTGCGAAACTTAAAATCGATGTCGCGGGAATTACTGAAACTAAAAATAATCAAAATCGGTTCAATGTTCACAAGTTGACGATCCTTAAATAGAAAATTGCAAAGTTTTGCTTATAAATCTGCATCTTTTAGGAAAATGTTGAGATGAATAAGAAAAACTAAACTATTGCGAATTAATACGGTCATGTAACAGTCTACTTGACACCCTGAGCAATTTGCCTAATTACACCATAGGTTGCCTCAAACTTCGACCACCAAAACATCATGTTGCTTCTCCTGGTGTAATAAGCTCTGCGAATTTCTATTTTTGCAAATACCGGTGATAATTTTAATCAATTTGCTTACAATATTTTGCAAAATTATCTCAGCCTATTATTACAGAAGTTTTGAAAAACTCATATTTTGTCAAAATATTAGTTTTGTGCGTTACATTTTATGAATTTATGTCAAACTATTGAGCGAAATCATCAGTGTTCTGTTGTATCTGTATTTGTCATATTTAAGACCTTTGGGCGGTAGATGTGCAACAATATTACTTTAGAGTCAAGTATCGAATGGGTTCTATGAACGTATTAGCAGATTCCCTATCCCGCAACCCGTTACCGTATACGCCGACTAGTCTGAAGAACATCAACACAGAAATTTCAAATTCAAATATTCCATATCTTAAGGCTATTTTACACTGCACTACTTTCGTCTTTTTCTAAACTTTTTAGTAACTAGACAAAAGTTTTAAAGTAACAAGAGATGGGTATATTAGACACACTTCTTTATTTATTCCAGAATAGACAACCTGGTGCATTTAAGGTTATGTTGCTTGTTTACTTTATACAGGTTTATTTGTGCAATATTTTACTGTAAATATGTTAGTACAAATTAAATTACATAAATTAAACCAACTGTACAAAGCGTAGCCCGTCACTGTGACGTTAAATGTAAACTTTTCTGTGGTATGTCAAAACAAAACAAAATGATTCACGGTCGCACTGTTGGCAAACCTTACAAATGTCCACACTGCGCATGCGTCTATACTGAGAAAAAGTTTAGAAATATAATAGCATGGCATTTCCAACTATACTATTATTTAGAACTTTTTTCTAGTGACTAAAAAGAAGTTTAGAAAAAGACGAAAGTAGTATAGTGTAAAATACCCTTTACTCTACGACACTTATTAACAACATCAAGAGTCTAACAATTGCAAAAGAACACAAATTGATATCCTTTGACAATATGAATCTTTATAGAAACATCCCTATAAAAGTAACTATTTCGCACCCACGCACCCACGCACGCACCCACGCACGCACCCACGCACGCACGCACGCACGCACGCACGCACGCACGCACGCACGCACGCACGCACGCACCCCCACACACACACACACACACACACACACACACACACACACACACACGCACACGCACACGCACACGCACACGCACACGCACACGCACACGCACACGCACACGCACACACACACACACACACACACACACACGCGCACACGCACACGCACACGCACACGCACACGCACACGCACACGCACACACACACACACACACACACACACACACACACACACACACACACACACACCCACACGCACACGCACACGCACACGCACACGCACACGCACACGCACACGCACACGCACACGCACACGCACACGCACACGCACACACACACAGACACAGACACAGACACAGACACAGACACAGACACAGACACACGCACACAGACACACAGACACACGCACACAGACACAGCCACACGCACACAGACACACAGACACACAGACACACAGACACACAGACACACAGACACACAGACACACAGACACACAGACACACAGACACACAGACACACAGACACACAGACACACAGACACACAGACACACAGACACACAGACACACAGACACACAGACACACAGACACACAGACACTCAGACACACAGACACACAGACACACAGACACACAGACACACAGACACACAGACACACAGACACACAGACACACAGACACACAGACACACAGACACACAGACACACAGACACACAGACACACAGACACACAGACACACAGACACACAGACACACAGACACACACACACACACACACACACACACACACACACACACAGACACACACACACACACACACACACAGACATTTTTTTGTACTTTGGTCAAAAATATTCAGGGGACCCAAAAGACATATTTCCGCTAAAATCTCAAAAGATTTTTTTGGCACGATTACAATACTTTACATACCGCGTATGATAAAGTAAAAACATAAATTTAACATATACAGAAAACCTACTCAAAACAAGATTTGATAATCCCCAAAAGCTCTTTTGACTCTCCTAACAATATTAAGGCTCTGTGGAACAAAAATCGAAAGTGGCCACCTTTCGATTTTTGTTCCACAGGGCCTTAACAGTTTAACCCCTTGATACTGAAAATTTTAAAGCTGAGATAAACAATGTTCTACACATAGACTTTAATAATGGTTTTGCTTTGTGTGAGATGCAGGCTATAAATAACAAGGTGCAGTCCAACCTGGTTAATAAAGAAATTTATTATAGTAATAATAATAGATATGTTACACTCAACTTCCAGGGGGAATAAGGGCATTACTTGATAAGCACTACATTACTACAGTATTCAAAACTAGAACAAAGCTAGGCAACCAACTCAACAATACTAAACCTGAAATCGATCAATTGCACAAGTCTGGAATATATAAAATCACTTATTGTGACTGAGATAGCATATGCATTCGACAGTCGGGACAAAAAATAGAAAAGCGATGCAAGGGACATATTTCTAACAGAAACTCTAATATATAACGAACATAATTACCACATAGACAGGAATAGCATGTCATTTTACCTGAAATATACAATGGCAACAAAATAAACATCTTGGAAGACCTAGACATACATAAACATCTTTTAACACAATCTGGCCGACAATATTATAACACAAAAATCTCCTAGACTCCTCACTTCACTAAAAACGCGTTTCCTTCCACTCGTGTAAAATTTAACGTAATTTAAGTATTAATAACAATGTATTCATAGATTAAACTTTTATAGGTTATACAGGGTGAGTTATTAGTATCCCGGCGTTCGATAATTACTAAATCGTTTAAGAAAGAAATAAATGTTTTATACAAAAGTTGTTTGACGCAGTTTCTATAACGTAAAATTATTTTCATTTATACAGGGTGTTACATTTAAGCGTGGCGGAAAGTATACAATTTTTTTTTAAATGGAACGAATCTGAAAATTTTTTCATATGAATAGGTACTAAGTACTAAATTTGTTTATCCAACCGTATACGTTGATAACTCACAGCGGTATGTAAAAACGAAATTTTTGCTGATTTTGCCTTTAAACTATGTCAGACAATAGTCAAAGCCAGTAGGTAGATGATAGAATCCAATGATATTTGATACACTTTACAGGATATCTAGATTGTAGACTTCCGCGGTCTGAGTCAATGATATATTGATTTCAGGGTGAAAACACTTTACAGGATGTTCACAGAACTTTGATGCTTTCTTCAGTTTTTTTAATAGTACGCACTGTTAAACCCGTTTTAGCTTTAATAACTGTTTACTACACTCCAATTTATATCTAGTATGTCATACACCGAATGTTACTAGTTTTTGTGATATATGCACTTTAACGAAAATGTAATGTAAATACTAACTTCAATATTGCTCTGTATACTAGATATTTGGTATTTGATTTACAGTCTTTAATTGGTGATAGAACTGGTAATGTAGAACATATTTAACCAGATTTATCCTTGTAGTCCAATGGATTTGTTACGTTATTTATAATCAGGGTAGAACTTTCAGAATCTGTCCCTTGTAGCGCAACAATAAGATAATCGCAAGTCTGGCAATCTTCCGGGGGGTGGCTTTTGTGCCCAGAGATTTTTAAAGGGAGAAAAAAAAATAAAAAAGTAAAACATTATTATAATCAGTCTGTCGCTTTGGGATATAAAGTTGAAAAAGTTTCAAGTAAAGAAAAAAATCGCAAGACCGGTGGTTCGGTGAAAAGTGGGTGCAAGAGGAGGCCGAAGTGGGGCACAAAATTGCACTATTTACAGTAAAATAATCAAGTTGGGTGTGAATGATTAGCCTTAAATACATCTCCACAAAATAATCGTCCCGATGAAAGACTGAAATTCTTGTGGAAACACTCGCCAGATCCACAAAACCTACCCCCTGAGTGCGGGTGAGACAGTCTTATGCTCGCGCGAGTTAGACCACCGCAATTTTCGTCTGGCATCAGGAAGATTACTTTGTGGGGATGTATTTAAGAATAATCAATCCAACTCAATCTCATTATTTAACTGTAAATAGTGCAATGTTTTGCGCCACTCTCGGCCCCCTCTTGGACCCACTTTCTACCCACCCACCGGTCTGGTTTTTTTTATTCACTTAAAACGTTCTCAACTTTCATCACCCAGAGCGACAGACTGATTATAATAATGTATTTTTATTTTTATTTCACCGTTTCAAAATTCATGGGCTGAAAAGCCACCCCCGGAAGGTTGCCAGACTTGCGATTATCTTATTGTTACGCTATAAGGGACAACTGAAAGTTCTAGTCTATTCTCTATGGTGTAATGAAACCCGTTGCTGGCCCTTGGACTATGATACACAGTATTACTGTTATCATAACATATTAACAAATTTATATGAAATTTTTTAGGTATATTTTGCCATTTTTACAGTCGTATGGCAACCGATCACAGGACCTTAAAACTACTAAAGTAAACCTTAAACCGTGTACTTTTAGAGCAACTATCGTGAAAACTTCTGAAAGTACTAAACACACGGATTTTCTTTGATGTTATTTATGTGCTCACACACAAAAACCAAATATACAACGAAAACAAGCTGATAGGCATCTTTAGATTCGGATTTTGATTCAGACCACAAAAAATCTAATAAAAGCACGTCCAAATAACAAATAACCTTCCATTCATGGTATCAATATCTATAATAATACAAGCGCGTTGCGAGCTTCCCCGCGTCAGCCGCCTGCCCTCACTACTCGACTGCGTTGGAGCGCGCGGCAGTTTTCGGTCATGTTTGCAAGCATTTTTCTCCTATTTCGCAACATTTTAACGCAAAATCAATATAAACGTTTTGTAGCACAATACTTCTACTTTCGAAAAACCAAAAAAAATTAAAATCGGACCACCTCCGACGCATCCAGGCTCGCAGAAACATCTTGCCTAAAAATATTCAAATCGCAATTGTGCAAAAACTAATCATCGGGCAACGCCTGGGTCGTCCACACTCAAAGTACCCATAAATCGCTATTTTCACGCGAAAAGCCTCCGCTACAACTTTGAAAATGGACGAGTTATGAATTTTTGAAAAAACGCTGATTTTTCAGGTTTTTGCGAATTTCCTCCGTTAATATAAATTTAATCTAGTCCGTGCAGGGTTCATTTTTTCACCTTTTCATTCTCTATAATTCGTCTGTTGACAGCATCAAGATTACTCCATCGGTTCAGTTTTTACAAGCGAAAAACGAAAAAGAGCACGACTTTTTTTAGGATTTTTTGTTTATAACAAATTAAGAAATGATATTTGCGAGTAGGAAACACATCACAATACATCTACGGACTGTTCTACGTGACCTAGGACCGTCGGCTTCCTGCTAGTATTTTTGTCACGCAAAAATCTGTATTGCCTGGTCTATCAGCGCCCTCGCGGGCGTTAAGGAGCAGTTTTTGCCCCGGTATCTCTGTAAAATGTCACTTTATGAAATGTAGGACATAAACCCTTTCTTAACCTTCTCCAAAACCTTCATCTTTCAATAGTTTTAAGTAATTCATGTACCCACAATTGTTTATCATCTACCCACATGTTTGGTCTTAAATATGGTGTATAATTTGTGTTGCTAATACTTTCGGAGTTATTGATGCAAACATTTCATTTTTGACAATATGTCGTTAAACATTTTCAGTTATATTTCATGACGAATATTAGCAAGAATCAGTAAACATTTTCATATTATGTTCAGGACATTTTTCTGTATCTATTGGTATTATTTTTATAGGAGGCGAATTATTTACGACGTTCAATGATTTTGCGTCTAAAAATTACGCTACAATTAGGTAGTTTTAATAATAACAAACTGACTGTTCGAACCCAGGTCCCAAAAGATCATTTAACTATTTTCAGGAGAAAAGGGGGAGTTTTAATCAACCCCAACGTTTACTAATGAATATGGAGGCATTCTTAAACTATAATCGGTAGTTAGGGCTCGTTCAGTTCAGTGGTATTGGTACAGCCGCCATTATAGTATTTCCCCGTGCAATTGATAGTGACACTAGCACTTTTTGTGAGAAATACTATAATGGGAGCTGTTATCCCCACAAATACCTAGCTGAATGCGGCTTTACAGGTACAGGCTCTAGTATACAGAACCTATAACATCACGGCATACGTTCCATATCAGCAAAATGGTAAGGAATATAGGCACCGTGAAAACGTATTTCCCTACGCGAAGAATTTGTGAATATTGCTTGGATAGGAGCGAAAGGAATAAGTGTGAATGGGTATTGAACCGGAAAAAGATTACGTATTGAGGATGTGAATGAGGGAGATCAATCCATTCGAATTCAAATATCATACGTATGTATGTATGGGTAGCCCCTCACGCAGAATGGAAACGGATGTGCACCACAAAGGCGCAGGGATCAACGTAGCTCGCAAATTTTGCGGTATATTTCCGGTGCCTAACACCTTCCCCAGAATACACCTTCAGAAGTTTTAGATATTGCACTTTAGAGCGAATTGTGGTGGCATAGATAATATTTGAAGAGAATATTGCATATAAGTAATCCATCCTACGATAACCAGAGTAAATCAACATGCACTTCAGTGCGTAAAATATGGAAAAATGCGAACATCTGTGGGAAGACATGTTATTTTTAAAAAAATCCTGGAATAGGTCGATTTTTAATTACCAAAATACACATTTCTTTGTAAAAATCGGACCTTCAATTTTTACTGACTTTTGTCTGAAATCCTGATTGTTTATTCACAAATGCGTCTGAATAATTTGCTGCGATTCTTTAAGTGATGTACGGGCCCATCTACAAAAAAATCAACAAAGGACGCAATAACCTGACGTTAATATGGAACATTCAAGGATTCGCCGGATTGGTACTGACCGCAAAGAAGTGACCGAAACTATGAAATTAGAAAGATTATTATGCACACTAAAGTAAGCAATTCAGGAGAACTGTCCAGTAAAATCCTTCTATGAGAGAGCGAAAACCATGGATAGCTGATGAAATAAAAATTAGGAGCAGAATAAAAAGAACACTTTATGAAAACGCGACAAAACAGACATAGCAAGAATAAATAATAAAAAAAGATTGCGAAACGCCTCGAATAAAATAAGAGCCACTTGACTGGAAAGAGAACGCAAGACAGAAATTTATTGAGCCACTTTAACATTGACGTAGGAAATGACAACAGCATCGAGGTATTGAATCAATTCAATACCTACTTATTATATTAATGTCTGTCAAGACTAATAGTTTTAACAACGGAATTAATACGAAACAATTTAAGAGAAATTCTAGAGTTTTATTTAATAGTACGCTTTTGTTTACGTTTACGTATACATATATACACTTTAGACATGATCTACACTTTTGTGTTTATAGATGAATTTATTTATTTATATATGTTTGAGTATCCATATTGTGTACGTTTTTCTTTAGAGATAATTAATTATTTGTATTTATTTACAATTTGTGTACTACCAAGGAGACAATTAGGAGATCTATCGTAATCAGACTGCACAAAATGGGGTTGCAATTAAAATAAAGAGTCGATGACCTCATTAGTATAATGAGGATTGAAAATTGGAAATTGAATTTACTATAAATTTGAGTGGGTAGATAATTAAAAATCGACATGTAAGAGATTTTATTTACATAACAAGCCGAGTTTTATTTATTTATTTACATATGTTTGAGTATCCATATTGTGTACGTTTTTCTTTAGAGATAATTAATTACTTTTTGTGTACTACCAAGGAGACAATTAGGAGGTCTATCGTAATCAGACAGAAGATAATGGGGTTGCAATTTAAATAGTGTCGATGACCTCATAAGTAAAATAAGGATTGAAGGTTGGAAATTGAATTTACTCTAAATTCTAGTGGGTAAATAATTAAAAATCGTCATGTAAGAGATTTTATTTAAATAACAAGCCGAGTTTTCGTCATGTTGCCTTTGCTTGCCGCTGACTGTTTGTGTGCATCGCACCAGGTGGAAACAATGTTAGTAGGCACTGGGCCTCTTCGGCTGGCCTTGAACCTTGAACTTCTTCCGAATCCAACCTAACTCTACCGAATATACCCTTAGCCAACAGAGGAACTCAAAAGGTCATCGAACTAAAGACGGCCATCGAACAGGAAGTCGGCCATTTGAACCGGAAATCCGTCATTTTTGAACCGGAAGTCAGCCATTTTTTACTGGAAGTAAACCCAAATTGGCCAATTTGAAAATGTAAACGAACCCAACAAGTCGGCCGTCTGGAAAAGTAAAATTTCTCGCCAAAAATTCCCGCGTGAACATTTAAGAATCCCGCAATTTCAGACAGAGCGAACTTAACAACTCCCGGCGAACCTAACCTCAAAATTGTTCTAGCAAGAAGTTTAAATGTTTGACGAGGACCGCCATGCCGGCCATCTTGTTCACTCTAGCTCCCACTTCAATCACGTAAATTGCTATATAATCCGAGATAGTTATTGGAGATCGTCAGTCTGTGTTAACAATTTGGAGACCACGTTTAAGGCTCCCGTCTCAATTCAAATGGCGCGCTTTTCTCCAAAGCTTCGAAAGAGAAAAATTACCAGATGTAGATGGCGCCAATATAACCAATTCTGAATTTATTTCGTATTTACCACATTTGACGATTTAATGTATGTTTGCGGCGTAGTAGGGGAACCCCGACGCCGTGTCAGTGCTACTACTATAATTGACAGTTCACGTTTCGGTCTTTGTTCTATTTATAGAGGAGTTTTAGTGTTCTAGAGTTATAAAGTGTGTGGGAGTTTGTAGTATATGTTTGTATTATATTATTTTTGTGTGGTGATTATATAGTTTGCAGTTATAAAAGTTATAAACAGATTTAGTAGGTTAGGTTGTAAACAACTCGTTTGTGTGACGTGTGACAAATACATAATATGTATTTAGTATTGTGGGCAGAAAATATATTTTCTGCCCACAATACTAAATTTACCAGTCATTGGTTGGAATAATGGGTCGCTTATCCCATTCCCGAAGGAGTTATTTGAAAGAGAAGGGCTGAAATTCACGAAGTGCGGCAGCAAAACTATGGTGGGCAAGATTTCAAGAGGTTTTACGGTATGTTTTATTTTATACAAATAGGTATGCTATAAATTAAATATTATTATTTTAGATATGGTGATGTACAGCTGAACTCTCCGGAACCGTTGTCACTGGATACTGTGGAAGATTCTGCTGTGCAGATGTGAGAAAGCAGTGTGAATTTGACTATTGATAATGCGTGGGGAGCAAACGAGGGTGTTGAAATGTTTGTTTCTTATTATACACACATGCATATCACTGGAAGCGGTGGAATATTACAGTGACACCTTCCGAAGTGAATAAGAAGTCTTTGTCAAATATGTTGTACAGTTTCTGCAGAGAATAGTGTCATAAGTGTCAAGTTTTTCCCCTTTTTCCAGAAAGTTTGTCATGACTTTTCAGTCTGATAACATGTATAATAGACAGTAAGCGTTCACCTTTATACGTATAATGTAACTGTTCCACTATTCCCCGCGGAAATTATATGTGATGTATGATATATAATTTATATACAGGTGTCCTACTTTTTTCCCATAAAATTATTTTTGTAATTGTCATACTGAGTAAAAAGTTTCATATGAGTTTCGTATTTATTAAAATAATTCATATACAGTAGAGCGTCGATAATCCGAACTAATTGGGACCGAGGGTGGTTCGGCTTATCAAATTGTTCGGATTATCAAATATCGAGTATTGGATACAAGCTATAAAACAAAAGCAATATATGTTTGTAAAAAGGAATCGACAAAAATAGCTTTTTACTCGGTTAGGTACTCGGTGATTTATTGTTTTATTATTTATTTTTGGGGCGTTCGGATTATCGACGCTCTACTGTATATACGTGAGTTGTACAGTTATTGCCTAAACCCTAATTCCTCCTACAAAAACCGTCAGGTAAGTATATTATGGAGTACATTAATACAACAGAATACCTACTACAAAAAGAATATTAATCAAATTTTACAAAACAAATTGCACTGAATATATAAATTTCAAATATTTTTTAAAATTTTGCGTTCTTGTAATTATGACATAGTCAAAATATTATATAAGAAGTAGTAACAATGTTACAATGAAATATATTACATTATTTGCATGTAACAATGACAAAGAAATTTGTTGTAGGCATGTTGCAGATATATTTACTTGTTTAGTGGGTTCCAAAATTTAGCAAATAATATAATTTATACTAAAATAATATTTATTTCTTAGCAAGTAGCATGCATTTTATTTGAACGTGGTTTGAACATACTACGTACAAGAAATCCAATAGATTTACCCATTAATAACATTAAACTAATTGGAAAACCATAGTAATTTTCAAATCCAGGAAACCAATTAAGTTGTCTTCCATATGTGGATATATGTAATTTGCAAATATAAATAATATATTATTGATAATATATTTATAATATAATATATATATACATATATTAAATATATTATTACTTTCTATTTGTATAAATATTGAAACTGGAGTCGTTTTGAGTTTTTTAGTTGATGATATAGTACTTTAACAATCGACATATCACATAAAAAAAAAACACTGGTAAAATGCGGATTTAGGCCGCCCCATCTAGTTTTGGATACCTGAACTGTCGCTACTGTAATCATTTTTGCCACCTTACTAGAATGCACCAGGATGCAATTCTAGAGAAGTTCGGAAGAAAGTAACTTGTGCTCTTATAGTTAACATTTAATGTACTTTTATAATGTATTACAGCAGACAATAATCAGATGCCACTGCCATCGGAAAGCTTTTCTATATTTGAAGTCGACATTTTTTTAACACTAAAATTTGCATAAATAATCTGCATTAATATTGAAATCCTTTCCGATGGCAGTAGCATAAAGATCTACAGAATCGGATGGTAGCAAGCATTTCAGGATTGGCGCAATAATAATACCGTGAGTTACTTTGGCGTTTTGGGGTAGGAGACGGGAGCCTTAAGAACTGCATCATGGAAGTCCTACAACAATGAATGACGTCATCACCAACAACCCTGAATGACTACCCAGGACTCGAGAAGTCATCACCAACATCCTCGGATGGAAACCAAGGCCTGGAAAAATATGTGATAAAAGATACGCCTGTCGTAGTAATTTAACACATCATATGAAATCTCGCCACACCGACACCTATCCAATGTATAACTGCTTGCAGTGTACGAAAAAAATTAAGCGAGTTCCTGGAATAACTCGCCACGTCAAGAAATTCCACCAAACAATTCTACTTATCTCAATACAGAATCCACATGTCTCAACAGAGAACGAGAAAGGATACAGAAACTGCATGTATTGTGGCGAAACTCTCGATTGCAATAAGTCCGAGTTAGTTAAAAATGCACTAGCTAAAAAGTCAATATTCTCAAAGACGTATTACGATGATCCTGACATCTGGATATTGCGATGTAAAAAATATGGAATGGGTTAGAGCGTTAGAAGATTATTTCGATTGTTAAAATAAGTAGTGATTGTAAAATATTTTGTAAATAATAAACCATCGATCTCAACATAGAACATTGTTACTCCAAACATAATTTAGATTGTTAATAATTTAAAAAGTAAATTCTGATTGTAAAATATGTTGTGAATATTAAATGTTTGTCTAATAAAATAAATTTTAATTATTAAACCATGATTGTTTTATTACATCCTATTCTCAATATAAGAATAAGAATTTATTTATTGATCAGTAATATCATACAACATAGAACATTCAACTAACATAATGTACCTACACTCATTAGGAATTCTTACTGGTTGTTTCTTGTGTATAACCCAGCAATCAATGCAACAACAAATATTAGTCTGATCAATAGGATTGTAATCAGACTGGCTCTACAAGTATGACCGTCTGTTCTACCTTACAACCCTAAACAACGTAAACCTATTCTAACAGCCACCAAATCAAATGAAGTCGCGTTATTACCTTTGTAATTATCCGACAGAATTGCATCATCGTATAAAACCGCAAACTCCTTCCGCGCTAACAGGAAGTAGCCTTATCAATTCTATAACATAAAACCGCAATTCCAGTGAAGCAGGCGGAAGTCAAACACTTAGGACTTGGAGATTTGCACGACTTTTATAATTCAATCACGTGAACAACGATTGTTGAGATTACGATTGCTGTATAATCGGGGATAGTCGCTAGAGACTGTCAGTCGGTGTTATCATCTTGTACAGTAATTTCTTCTTCATTTGACAACCACAACACCTACTTCAAAATGTTTACCGTCACAAAAGACGTAACAAGAACCATAAAGCGATTTCACATGCAGTGGCGTACCATTTAGTTCAAGATAAACTAAAAAAATTATTGTATGCAATAATAATACTAATATGTAATAGTAATAATAATAATAAAAATAATAATAATAATTTCAGTTTATTATCCCAAAAATAAGAGTAATACATTTCTTTACAAAATATGATGAGGCGAAGTTCAGTGTAATAGTCAACATACTCAACATTCATAAATAATAATAAACAAAAACAACCGCTTCAAGTACTAATTTAGTTTTTCCTCTGTAGATGATGCTGAATCCGTTAGGTGAGTTAGAGAAGCCATCAATAAGGTCGTTCAATCGGCAATCGAACAACTGAATCCTACTGACCAGGTTGGCATCAGCATTTGCAGTAAGGGGTTTGCAAGAGGAGAAGGATGGGTGCGTTTCCGAAAGACATCTGAATTGAAAACCGAGGCTATCTGGAGCGTCCTAAGTTCGATTTTTTCAGTACAACTCCATGGGCCTAAGTACGGATACCTTCTGCATGGGCGTAACATCCGTGGGTATGCCCGTTAGAAGAGGACGGAAAAGACTCAGTCATTACAACAACTATGCAGAAGAGTGTGCGAAACGTCAAGGACCGTGACCATAAACAACTACGATAACATTTGCCTACTCCGCGCTTTGGTTGTTGCTATCGCTCAGGTAACAAAGGATGGTGCCTAAGAGGAAATTCGACAAGATATCCGCAAAACGCAGACGTTACGTGCACGGACTCTAACGACGGAGGCTGATTTCTTCATCAAGAAGGGTGAGGAATTCCGGAACTACAAAAAACTTCAAAAATACCTCAAAGACTAGGATCTAAATTTACTATACCATAAGGTACATTTCAAGGTCATAATTTCCCCTACTGCTGCCTTTTGCTGCCATTATTATTGCGAGGAGTGTCATGTGGATACAACACTAAAAATGCCAAGGAGCTTAGATTTCTAAACTTGGAAATGGATTCCCAGACTTCACCAACAGCAACAAAAGGAGCGAAATCCAAGGAACGGATCTCAACCCTACATAGCAAACGCAACAAAAGAAAAAGCAACCAAACCCCATGCGGATATTATTCGTCGTGTTGATAGCCAAGTAAGTACCACTTTATTTTCCGCAAAATTCCGCAAATTTTTCCCTGTGTTAAACCCCTTTGTAAACCTGGATAATTTGGACGATTTGTATAACGTTGTATTGGACATCAACATGGATCAAAAGTCAATCAAGACCTCATCCTCATCTTGGACGGCGATAGGATCATATTGAAGAGCTACATAAATGCTTGTGAATTCCTGATAGATGAATACTTACCAGCAAACCCTATCAACCAAAATGAAGTTTGGATAGCTAAGAGGCTTTTAATGACTTTTATGGGTAGATTACGTACCACGTGGTGGACTTGATTTAATAAACTCACATATTGTAACGGAGGTGACATTACGAATTCCACAGGACATCGAAACAGTTGAAGCTTACGCATTGGAAGGTATAAATTACAACATGCAGAAACAAAGATTTTTGTCCTATTTACGTTACCAACCAACTCCAACCAAACCAATGATGACTCCATTTATAGAGTACCAAACAGACAGCAGCCATCGTCACAACAAAGGTATCAACCACGCAATCAACATCGGAATAGATATACAGGGTGATTCAATTTCGAGGCTCACCATGGGGATCTCGCTTATTAGTGGAGATAAGATAAGATAAGATAATTCATTTGGTGCTATTGCCTAACGGCTTACACAAGTCAAAATACAAAATATAGCAAAATATAGTAAGAAACACAAATACATCTATGTGGAACAAGCTGAGTTAAAAAAAAAAGTTAGACATATGTACACACATGTACACTCTGTATACGATGGATCTCCCCCGATTAGTCACTGAGTGTCACTACCACCAATACGCTGATGATACTCAACTGTATCATTCTTTCGATGCATCTGACGTGGTGGCGGCAGGGAACTTGCTGACCCGAATGCTCTCCATCGTGGCGGAGTTTTCTGATGATCATCAACTCGCCTTGAATCCAGCTAAGACGCAGGCTATTCTGTTCGGGCCCAAAAGAGCGAGGAGGCAAGTGGAAAGTGATTTACTTGTCACCATAGGTGCAAGTCGTGTTGTCTTTGCGGATTGCGTGCGAAACCTCGGCCTGTGGATGGACAGCGATCTGCGGTTCCAGCGCAATACGTCGGAGCTGGTGAAGAGTGCTTTTGGCGCTCTGAAGGCAATTTACATGAACAAAATATATCTAGACCAACACTGCAGGAAGTTACTGTGTGATTCACTAGTTCTATCGAATTTCAACTATATGGATACAGTTTACGATGGGTTCTTGCGTAGGGTGGATGCTAGTCGCAGACAGAGAATGCAGAATTCCTGTATTCGTCTGATTTACGGGATTCGCAGAGGCAACACGTCGGCGAGTCTTCGGTGCAGCGGTTGGATTGACATGGCGAGGCGGCGAAGGTTACATAGTGCCACATTTTTTTATAAGATTCTTATAACTAAGAAGCCAGGTTACCTTTACAAAAAGATCATTTTCCGGGGTGATATTCACGACGTCAATGTGCGCAGACGGGACAGAATAAGTGTACCAGTGCACCGGACTGCCTTTTTCGAGTGCGGCTTTCGGTGTCGTGTTGCTCGGCTAATGAACGCGTATGGTGCGCGTGGGGGACGATCTGCGACGGGACAGCTTGCGTCGGTGCAGTGCTTCAGGGGTACGGTTTTCGGTGGCTTGATTGCGGAGATGCGATGACTTTAGTTTTTTTTGTGGTTGTTTTGCTACTTATTGTTGTTTTTGCGTTAGTTTATATTTGATCGAATCGAATTATCTATTTTTTTTGTCTTTAGTTATTTCTATTTCACAGGGTGTCTGGAAGAGCACCGGTTTAGATATTCCTCAGGGTCATATCTAATACCGGTGAAGACAACCCTTTTGGCCAATTAAGCAATTTAATATTTTAATGTTATACTGTTACTATATATGTATTGTTTTTCTTTGCTTTTGGGTCAATAAACAATTATTATTATTATTATTATTATATATAAATATATAAAACACGGGTAAAAAAAAACATTAAACATTTAGACATACGTAAACATATCCAAGATTAGTTAGTAATGACACCCGCCGCCGGAGGGCTATCAATAAACTCTTGCACCTCAAAGATTGCTCGCTCTATTAAGTTGTCTTTTATTTGTTTCGGTAAAACAGAACTCGGCAATTCTCGTGAGAGACATGTCAATTGCATTATAAAACTTAAGTCCATAATAATTAGTAGCATTTCTGGAACGTGTCAAGCGCAAACAATCGGGTCGAAGATTCTCGTGATTTCTCGTGGAATACGCATGCATATCATCGTGAGTAGTAAGAGAGCCCATGTTTGCAATTACGTAACCTTTTTTTCTTTTTTTTTATTAAGGGCGAAGGGGCCCAGGAAGAACCCACCTCCACCCCGCTGCCTGGTATCGCCATGAGGCATTCTGCAGTGCAGCGGCATCTTCCTTCCTTACCACAACAACAATTTGAATTATAAAAATCTGGGCCCCTTCGCTCTTATGCTCTAGTGACTTTATTTTTTAAAAAACAAATTACAACTAAACCCAGCCGGAGCTGACACCTTAAGAGGTTTACATAATTACCCTTAAAAGTAACATATAACCTACTTAACTACCCTACAGTTCTAAGCGTCTATGCACTTTACCCTACTTGCAGGCGTCCTCGCGCACTCACTGGGACACATCCTGAACTATTTTCCGAAGCAGCGGTTTTTTTTTCCTGCGGCTCCTCCGCAGACTACGGTGTATCCAGAAGTCCGTGGTCCGGTGTTTCCAGGACCCTTTTCTCTCATACTCCGGTTTTCCGGGAGCATTCCCGCGCCGGTTTCCGGTCGCTTTCATTCCTGTTTGCTTTCCTTTCCGTCTGTCCCGTAGACCGTCCCTGTCCCTTATAACTAAGGGGCGGGAGGTTCCCTCTCTCCCCGTCGCCTGTCTTCCTCGTCCTTTCGTCGGAGTATCGTTCCTATGGTACGAGTAATCTGCTCCCACGCTTCCGTGCTTTGCAGCATTCTCCGTACCATTCCTCCTACACTGAGGTCATCCCCGCATGGCCACTCCCTTCTATAGACTTCCCAGCGGGGACATACAAATAGCGTGTGCTCCAGGGTGTCCTCTTCCTCTCCACAGTGTCTGCATTCGGGGCCGTCCCTCCTCTTAAATTTGTAGAGGTAGGCTCCAAAGCATCCGTGCCCAGTTAGGGCTTGGGTGAGCTCGTAGGTCACGTCTCCGTGCTTCATATTCGTCCACTCATCCAAAACCGGTATCAGTCGGTGCGTCCACCGACCGTTGTTGTCCTCGTCCCATTCCTTCTGCCAGGCTTCCATCGTGCGTCGACAATGTTCTTGTCTGGAGGCGCCATCCTGTCCGCATCCGTCATATATCCTCCTTCTTTCGTCTGCTTTCAGGTGCACCGGCACCATTGACGCTACCACTAAAGCAGCGCCCGTGGACACTGTTCTGTATGCCGACGTGACACCGACGGCAGCCCTTCGCTGTACTCGCAGGAGCCTTTGTTTCCGGTTTTCCAGCTGCATGTCGTCGGCTCAGACTGGTGCTGCATATAGCATCACTGATTCCGCAACCGACGCCAATACTCTTCTCTTAGCCGCCGACGGTTCCTCCATTTTAGGCATAAGTCTTAGCAGGGCCCCGGTGGTTCTCTCCGCTCTGGCTGCCACCTCCTCGACGTGCCTTCGGTACCTGCGGTTTCTTTCGATCCTCACCCCCAGGTACTTAACGCTGGCTCCTGGTTGGCTTCTCTTGGTCGCTACCGTCAGCGTCACCGGTTGACATTTTCTCTTTCCGGTGAGGAGCACCGCTTCTGTCTTCTCGGCCGCAAGTTCAAGGTATCTTTCCTCCATCCACTCGGTTATTCTGTGGATGACGAGATTCGCGTTCGCCTCAAGCTCTGCACATGTGGTTGCCGTGACGACCAACGCGAGATCGTCCGCGTATGCCACCAGCTTGACCCCGCGCAGCCTGAGCCGCAACACTCCGTCATAGAGGACATTCCAAAGCGTTGGGCCCAGGACGGACTCCTGAGGGACGCCGCTGCTAACTCTCCGTCGGTCCTCTTCGCCATTGTTATCCCTGAGGATCAGCCATCTATCCCGCAGGTAACTCCGGATCATGTCCAACAGGTATGGACTCACACTTCTCCGTTGCAGTTCTGCGATGAGATGCTTCCACGGCACGGTGTTAAAGGCGTTCTTTACGTCAAGAGCAACCAGCATGCAGAACTTTTTTGTCCTCCGCGTTGCCTGATTTGCCCTCTCTGCGATCTCCATAACACATCTCACCGCGTCGACCTTCCTTCTCGAAATCCGAACTGATTGTCCGCTAGGGGCGCTTTTTCTTCCAGTTCCGCCTTTAGCCTGTCCACGAGCAGGTGCTCCATCAGCTTGCTGACGGTGTTCAGGAGGCAGATGGGCCTGTACTTTGGCGCCTCTCCTTCAGTGGCTGCTTTCTTCGCCAGCAGTACGAGATTTGCCATCTTCCATTGAGCGGGGTAATTTCCGGACTTGAGGACACCGTTCAGAACGTCCTGCACGTAACCCCCCGCCACCGCCACCATCTCCCTTACCGCTTCGGATGGAATGCCGTCGGGTCCCGGCGCCTTCTTTGGTGCGACTCTGCCCGCTGCTCTTCTCACTTCCTCTATCGAGAAAGTTGGGGCTTCTTCGTGCGGTTCGAGAGCATCCTCCTCCAGAGGCTCATACTGCGGGAACAGGGTCTCCGCCGCTTCTTTCATCTCGGTCAGCGTCAGATTTGGAGGTGGTAACCTGGCTCTCAGCCTTTTGGTTACGATCTTGTAACCCTCCCCCCAAACGTTGGCCTCCACCTCTTGAAGTACCGCCGCTCATTTCCCCTCCTTCGACTTGGAGATCGCTTTCTTTAGTGCTCTTCTGGCCTCACCGTATACGAGGGAGAGGATCGCCCTTCTGGCCTCGTCTCCTCTCGTCCTCTGGACTGCTCTTCTGGCGCTGTTGCTCTCCTTCCGCAATTCCGCAATCTCCTCCGTCCACCAGTAGACTGCCCTTCGCCCACTTCCTCCGTTTTTGGGCATTGCTTCTTCGCAGGCTTTGGAGAGAGCCGCTTCGCATGCTTCCACATTAGGCGACCCTCCTCGCGTCTCAATTGCATCCTCGAAGGCGTCTCTAAACTTTGCGCTGTCCATTTTTTTAACGTTATACCGCCGTGGAATTTCGTTGCGCCCCTCTGTTTTCGCGGCGACCAGGTCCCTCAGTCTATACTCAATGTACATGTGGTCGCTGAGGGTTTCCTCTTCGACCACACTCCATCCGTCGATCTTCCTGGCTACCCTGTCAGTGGCGAACGAAACGTCGATCACCGATCCTCCTCCTCCCCGCAATTACGTACCCGATGCATTCGTAGATATATATATATATATATATATATATATATATATATATATATATATATATATATATATATATATATATATATATATATATGTTACGGTTAAAGTGATAAATGTGGTTTGTATTAATAATTACCGGCTATTATTAATAATAACCGCATTATTTGGTCAATGTGATTAGAAACACTTAAATAATCACATGGACCGGCTATTATTAATAATTTCCTAACGGGCACGGTAAAAGTGATAACGTAAAGTGATAACGTTACTTTTTACAAAAGATTGTTTGTATACAGTCTTCAAAGAAGTTAGCTAAGTTATTTTGATTACTATGTAAGCTATTATATTTATTTACTCGACGTAAATCATCAGTACAGGACAATAAAGTACTACTTTATAAATAAAAGATTAAACATTGTAACAACTTGCCCCAATCTTCCCTACATTAGGTTGTCCATTACGTCTACCTATCATTTTGAAGATATCCGCAAATAACTGAAATGTTAAGGTATCGTTTTTAATTTTTTATTCAAAACCAAATGTAGCTAGACATTTGAAACAAAAACATTCTACAGCTACTTTTTAACAAAGAATGCAGTGTCATTTTGTAATTTAAAATAACATCAAAGATGGCGGGCGTAACCTTGGCAACGAGTCGCCAAGCAACGTCAACAAAATGCACTTGGATCAAGCGGCGCGCTCAGCGTTGGGTTTGCTATTTAACCAAATAAAGCTTTATTGTGGTTAATTGTGGATGTAACATACCGTTTGCCAATAACGAAAATCGTGAAATGATAAGGGTATATTATTGTTCTCATAGAAATGCCCCATCGGCATCGAACAATATTCCTAACATAGGACAGTAATTTAACGGACCATGGATCGTTTAGTAAACCCCGCAATTCTTATAATCCTCATGGAAATGTTGAACACGATCAAAGAGATATTTTGGAAATGGTAAACATTAGATTACCATAATTTGCAATGCTTCAACTACTGGTTTTTAGATAAATGACGATCCTCGGATTTCTACGCGGGAAGGAGCCTCTAATTTGGAATTGCCGTGAAAAAAACACGTGTTTGAAGAGCATTACGAACAAAGAAATTGAAACCGTAGAAACCCCACACAAGTCAAACATTGCAGTTGTACGAAATTATTTGAATCAACAATTTCCAAATCGCTGGATCCCCTGGTTTAAGTACTCTGGACTATTTTCTATGGGGAACTGTGAACGACGAAATTTATCACGATAGTCGCAGAAATATCGAGGATATGCGGGAGCGAATAACAAATGCGGTCAATGCTATTCCGGGAAGAACAGTTAGAAGAGCATAACAACATGTAGTAAAGCTGGCTCGGTTTTATGCCTTCAAGAAAATGGCGACCAATTCTTTTACAACCTGAATGTTTTTAATCCATAGCACTCTGGTCAGTCCGGCGCCGGCTGTCGGTAACCAAGCACCAGTTGGGTACCTGATAAGTACGACAAACAACGAGAAACAGAAGAAAGTTTTTTATTATTAAACCATTGTTTTAAAAAATAATGTCATTTTACATCCACAATCAACCACAATTAAGGTTTATTTGGTTAAATGGCAAACCCAACGCTGAGCGCGCCGCTTGATCCAAGTGAATTTTGTTGACGTTGACGCTCAGCAACGACTCCGGCGGTCTGTAACCAAGCTCCAGTTAGGTACCTGAAGGATTTTGATTATTACACCATTATTTTAAAAGATAATGCTAACATGTTATACATTGCGGAAATGAGAAAAGACACGACTATCGGAAAATGCCAAAATTCAACATGGGGCCCATAAGAAAAACAATAGTTGGCCAGGTTACTCCGCCATCTTTGATGTTATTTCAAATTCAAAAATGACACTACATTTCTTGTTAAAAAGTAGCTGTAGAGTGTCTTTGTTTCAAATGTCTAGCTACATTTGGTTTTGACTAAAGAATTAAAAACGATACCTTAACATTTAAGTTTTTATATCTTGAAAATGAAAAATGATAGGTTAAATTTCTTTTCAGATAATTGACTAACACAAAAATACGAAACTTTGCCAAATTTAAACATAGGCTCTATCTCCACTAATAAGCGAGATCCCCATGGTGAGCCTCGAAATTCAATCACCCGGTATTTATTCGTACATTTCGAGCAGTTATACATTGTATAAGTGTTAAATTACTACGACAGGCGTAACTTTTATCACAAATTTCATAATGACTTGCTTTCTTGAATCCATCTGAGGATGTTGGTGATAACTTCTTGAGTCCTGGGGAGTCATTCAGGGTTGTTGGTAATGACGTTATTTATTGTTGTAGGACAATGATGCAGCTCTTGAACGATTTTTAAATGTTTGCGCGGGAATTTCTGGCGGAAAATTTAAATTTTTTAGATAGCCGTCTACTAGTTGGGTTCGTTTAAATTTTCAAAATGTCCGACTTGGGTTTGATGACCTTTTGACTTCCGGTGTTAGGTTCGGGTATGTTCGGTAGAGTTAGGTTGAATTCGGAAGAAGTTCGAGGTCAGCCCGAGGGGCCCAGTGATTACTAATGTATTGTACAATTTAACACAAAGTTGGTTTATTTACTTACCATTTTTTGGAATTCGGCACTATATATTATCGGGACGGTGCATATTTACCGGTACAGTCATACACACTGCAGCGGTCGAAGCTCGGACATAGCTAACTCCAAACTCAATCTCATGACTCAAATTATTGACAGTTTATATAAAACTTCATTTTAAGGATACAAAACTGTATGGCTAAAAGTATTGTTTTGTTTATTTGTAATACTTTAGTTGTTCACGATCACTTCAGAAAGTCTTAACCTACTTTTCAAGTCATTGGAAAAGGCAATTTTATTATACTTTGTTATTTAAGTCTAATGCATATTCGAACGAGTATAAGTGCAAAGCAAATGCATATGTGCTAATTGCCACACAATCGATACGTACGTTATTGTGCAGTTACAAGATTATGATGATTTAGCTGTGTACACATAGTATATTACACATAGTTTTGTGTTGGTCAAATATTTTATCAAAAGCTTACAATAAATTCACGTTTTATTTTATATATTGCGCATATAATCTGTACTGATTACAAATCACTCTGTATGTAATAGAATAAAATAGATACACGTACAAGCTTTATCGCTGGATGTATTGTAGATACTATATGTATACATACATATACTAGCATAATGTACAGAAAAGCATGTACCGTAACTAGCAGCCTCCAAGCTATAATATGTAGGTAGGGTAGGTACATACATTTGCTCTCTGACAAGATCAGTAAGGGTTCATAGCCCATATGTGGAACACATCACACAGCATCGTATATATGCTTTAGTATTGTCGTGGTATTGCTGTGGCGATAATAATTAGTGGGTAATAACTGCAAAGAGGCGGCCGTATTATGTTCGGATTGTCGGCAAGGGGTTATTGAAATGCTGGTCGCGGATCGGGTAGTTTGACGGGGGGGGGGGGGGGGGGGGGTCGAAGTAGAAGGGAGAGAAGCTTTATTAGAAAGTTGTATAATTTAGTTTTGTCCCGTTGTCGTCGGAATGGGACTTCATCCACTCTGTCCGCCACTCACGACTTTGCAGTTCCCTTCTCCTCGCTAAGTGGGAGAATGATATCGTGGACTATGTCCTGGAAATTATTCGAAGCCTTTTAACGTGAAATTCAATCTCGTTTCCGTAACGGTACTACTAAAACTATTTCGTAAACGGAAGCGTCGCGATTTTAGTTAGAAGTTAAACAACTAAAGATTACATTGGTTTATTTTTATTAAAGTAACGCTTCTTAAACATATATAGGTCCACGAGAAAATCAATATTGGCACATGAGGCGAAATAAAATACACAATAAAAGCAGGCGTAAGCTTCGATTAGCTTGTGTTTTGGAAACCTTGTACTAACGATGAATATCACGATTAACTAAATGACAAACAATAAACTCAGCCACTGGACGATAGTCGGCTACTCAGAAACTTTCAGTTTTTGATAACAAATTATCAATAGTAGCTATCATGAGTTATTATATTGAGTTATAAAGAGTTAGTTGTGGTCAGTTATCATGGAGTCCAGTTCGAAGATAAAATTATAACGAAACACTAAATAAACCGTACATCCGGTTGTGAGGCTTTTTAACCCAGTTGTATGGAAACCTTTGAACGGTACACACGTATGTCAATCGCTCGCGTATTACCAAACGCGTGTAGTCCAATCAATTGTTTAATAAATAAAAATAGTGCGTGAGTTACGTATGCAGATATGCTGAGGCTGCACATTGCTAGGATAGCATTACGAATAGTATATAAGCACTAGCATTGTTTCATTTAGCAGTTAGAATAGGATATTTGACTAATTTTGGAAAACCATCTTAGTGTGTTTATTCCTTCACTCTACATTGTAAATGCATTATTTTTCGTAAATATTACCTCAATATTTCATAAAAATCAGCGTTAAAAATTGAATCACAAAAAGTCCCGCCAAAACGATACTTTCTGTTGTGTGGCGTCACCCGTTAGTAGATGTCAAATCGGCCCATATGGTCTGTCAGCATCGGCATAGTCGCCGTTTGGTAATTGTGTTGTATGATGTGTTGTTTTCACAATTTCTACATAAAAATGGGTTATAAATGGTGTATAAATACACAATGCAGAAATACGTCAAGAAAAACTCCGAATAAACTATTTGTACCTGTTCCGCAAGATTTGAAACAGCGAAGAAAGTGGTTGGCTCGTAGAAATCCAAATGAAATAAATAGCGGCCAATACAAGTGTTTTTTGTTGTGAAGATTACTTCGACATAAGTAAAACTGACTAGAATAAGTTATCTATCGTATTTTCGAACCAGGTATTATCTGATCTGACAGCTTAAGGTTAGGGCTAACCTAACCTACAAAGTTATGCTTACATGTATTAAATTCAAACGGGAGAAGCATAAGAGCGCGTTCGGATAATCGGGTAGTGTACGGTGAGAGTGCCGAGCTGCATAATAGGCGGACTAACGTCATACGGCATTTATCTGCATATAAGAGAGAGACAGCCGACCCAAGTTATCTGAGCATTGCTCTCCCCATACCCTACCCTGACAAACCGAACGCGCTCTAAGCGTACTAACGAATGACGTCACTGGAGACTGAGCCAATTACAGAGCGTTTTCAATCACGTGATAAGAAGTGAATAAAATTCAATTTTAATTTTGGTTTTTAATAGAAATAAAGCATTTTTTTTTTGAAAAGTAATAACAAATAGTTTTCTTAAACTGTAATCTATTAGGATGACTATAATACAAGCCATATTTTTAATACAGTCAAATACCCTATTATAGTCATTTATTTACTCTTAGATATTACTTGCATCAAACTCTGTATGTAATATTTAAATAATTTGTATTTATTTTTAACTCTTACTTAAGAATAGTCATCGTTTTAATTAAAGTAGGGCGCCATGGAAATATTTTAATAGAACAAAGGCACCCGACTGGGAAAAATATGGGAGTCACTGGTGTAAGGTATAAGGTTATACGTTATGCGCGCATTTACAAATGAAAGGTGTGACTGGAGCGAACTCCATAAAGACTCCATATTGACTGAGGCAATGGTCGAATCACTATTAGTAGAGCGCTGAGAGAGATAGAATACATAGTGTATCTCATAATATCTGAGAGAGATATAGGTGCTATGTTTTCAACACTCTACTAGTAGTGACTCAACCATACAAGTCAATTTCCATCGGGTGAGGTTTGACGTTCTAGGTAAAACTACAAATAATCCGAGGACGTGGTAATACGAGTGGAGGTTAAATAGCACCAAATTATGGAAAAAAATCGGAATTAGAAAATTTTTTATATATAAAAAGTAGTTTACTTCAACAACTTTTAGATTTCGATACAGTACTTAGTATGTCAAAATCTAGACGCTCAATAAAAAAAAATTATCAGCAAAGCAACCTACTAGCCTACTAGTAAAAATGTTGACAAAATAAGTTATTTAAGAACTTTTTACATACCAACTTTTTTAGTTTTTATACCCCCCACGTACGATATTTATTACCTAAAATTACCGTTGGAAACGGTGAAAAATGGGATTTTGGTGAATAACTATTAAAATATTGGGAATTGTGATGGGGTTGTATTTAGAAACAATGTTTATTTTTTAATTCTGCATCGTTTCACCTAAAAATATGTATGGGTTCCAATTTAAAATAGGAACAATAACACGCTTTGAAGTTTGACATGTTTGACACTAGATTTTGGTCAGCCTGTATAATTTGGATCAATGACACTTGGTTAACGAGACTACTAGATCTAACTTAATAACCACGTCGCAAAATTTTATTAACGAGGTGCAATTTGTGGTTTTTATTGATTTTTAAAGCCAACGATGCAAAGTCAATTCTTTTTTGCTTTTTTTTTTGCGCTGCAGTCACTCAACCGATTTCAATAAAATTTTGGTGATATGTAGGCAACTATAAAAGGCTTCCAAATGTGTAAAAAAATATATAGCATGCAATTAAAAAAATATATTACCATGGCGTTGCAGGACCCTGTATATACATATACATATATGGATTTGATCAGAATTGAAAACTGAATCGATTTGGCTATGTCCGTCTGTCTGTCCGTCTGTCCGTCTGTCCGTCAGTGTACACGATAACTGCCGTAATTTTGAAGTAATTGATCTGAAGTTTGGTATACAAGCTTATCTCGTAAAAAGCAAGGCCAAGTTCGTGAATGGGCAAAATCGGTTCACTTGCTTTTTTTTATATTTTACGTAATATTTTACATAAATCATCATTTATGAATTTTATCACACACGGAAACACACGTGGTGTCTTCACACTTATTCTTTGTACGAAATGAGTTGGTAGTCTTTCTTTGGTGCCTAGGGAAAATATATTTATAACAAATTATATAGTTATATGTTTGTTCTTGACCTGTGTATGTATGTAATCTCCACATTTGACGATATCGCCTGAAGAAGTGTCTAGAATGACACGAAACATGTAGCAACAATTAAATAAACAAATAATAAGGAAAACGCATCGAATCTTATTACACTACACCTTATTGGACAAAGGAATCTAAGAATTTTATTGGTTGAAATCAACAAGTCAGTAAAAAGTATATTACAATAAATATATACACATATTTCATATATTAGTTGTTTTAATTGCTGCAATGAACTCTTCCACGGTATATGGTGGTGTATCACAGAGAACCTTAGTGAGTTGTTTTTTGAACTGTCTGAGTTTAAGACTTTTCCATATGTTTAGCAGGTAGTTGTAGAGCTTCACCCTCTCACGCATGAAGTCGGTTGTTCGAAGTCTACTGAACGGAACCTCAAGTTCGTTCCGTTGCCTGGTGTCGTGTTCATGGATGGCATCTCTTTGTCTGTGCATCTGCAAGTACTTTCGTGCATGGAGTAATTGCTGTAGTATGTAGGTACCATGTAGTGTTAAAATTTTGTGCTTGTAAAAGAGAGGCCTGCAGAACTGTGTATGTAATTTGTTCCCTCTATTGCTCGTACAGCTCTCTTCTGTAGCACTATAGCCTTGTGGGCGTGAGAGGAGCCCCCCATATCTTCAGTCCATACGCCATCCTGCTGTGGAACAGTGCATAGTAGACGGATCTTGCTGATTGGGTGTTTATCGCGTCCCTAATCCTTCTGATAGCGTAGATTGCAGTCGAGAGTACTGGTAACAAACCTTCTATGTGCGCTCGCCATATCAGTCGTGTATCAAGTTGAATTCCGAGAAACTTAGCGCTTTCACCTTGTTGTTGATTTCTTCTAATCGTTGTTATTAGAAGTTTGGCTGTTTTGTCCACGTTCAATATTAGGTGATTCGATGTAAACCAGTCATCTGCTTCTCTTTTTGCCTCTTCGGATGCCAGTGTTAGTGTGGGTTCGTGGTCATGGAGTATCATAGTGGTGTCATCAGCATAAAGTACCACCTCCGCAGTGATGTTTCTGGGCAGGTCATTTGTATAAATAATAAACAATAACGCACCTGTTAAGCTTCCCTGTGCCACCCCACTTGTGATTAGCCTCATGCTATTTTGTTTATTGTTGTGATAAACGTATTGGTACCTGTTCATGAGGTAAGATTGCAGCAGGTCAAGTGAAGTGTCCCGGACGCCATAGTGCTCCATCTTTCGCAGGAAGGTGTTGTGGCTCATGCAGTCGAATGCCTTAGTGAGGTCGAGGAACAGGCTGTTGCAGTTCTTACCAGCTTCCATAGCACCTGTTACGATGGTCATGAGATGTTGTATTGCATCTACCGTTCCCCGACCAGCTCTAAATTCATATTGTTGGTCACAGAAATAGTTTGGTTTATTAAAGAAATCTGTTATTCGTGAGGCGATAACAGACTCAGGTAGAACGGTAGAACGCAGGTAGAACGGAGATTGGTCTGTAGTTGGATGGATCATCTCGGGCACCTTCCTTGTAAATTGGTGTGACCTTGGCAATTTTCATAATAAATAATAATCATGGAGCATTCAACAATGATTCAAAATGCAACTATGTTGTTTTGATCAGCAAGAACTCAAACATTTCCTGAATGTGGGGCATTAGTTGTGCTCCAGCTACATTTTTTCTACTTTACTTAGAAAAAAGCTGTATGTACACGAGGCAACATGTGACATTGCAAAATGTAATATATTTTAAATATTCATAGATATAACGTATCGTTTCAACAGTAACGAATAAAGTATGCAGAATTTTCAAATCAAGACTATTTTCGATGAAACTGTATATTGTTATGTTGACTGACCAGGCGACTGCAAATATTGCTATAAAATAACAAAGACATTCGTCATCAAATTCACGCGCTAACATTTTACTATGCTCTAATGTTAGCGGAAATAATCCTTTTATTATGATGTGGATACCGGTGTGCCAAAGTGGTGGTCCAGATCCTTGGTTGTAGGAAATTATTGTATCGCAGACATACTATGTGTTTCGTATTATGCATGTGGAGAAACACGCAAATCAACTCTGAAGTTGATGAAGTTGACCTACTTGTTTAAGTAGGTCAACCATATCTGCCTACCTACCATATCCATATTCGCACTACAGATAAAATCTGATGTGGCCAGGCACATGACTTTATCATACTATATATCCAATTGATAGTTTGGCTGCATAGATGGATTCTATTTGATCAGGATCGATCGTGTCTGTATTAAAATAAAACTAGTTAGCCAGGAGTTGATAGATATTTTGATACTATTGACAATAACCTTTGAACAAAAACCTTTTCAGCTCTAGGTTTGGTCATGTTCTAAATATGAAGTTTCGTCCCGATACCTTAAGTAGTTTCTCCGGAATCGTCGCCACAAAAAAAGGGCTACACACATACACACACACACACATATACACACACACACATACACACACACACATACACACACACACACACACACACAGACATTTTTTGTACCTTGGTTAAGAATGTTCAGGGGACCCAATACGACATATTTCCGCTAAAATCTCAATTTTTTTTTGGCACGATTACAATACTTTATCATACTATGTACGATAAAGTAAAAAATCGTCTTGCGACATTTTCAATTTTTTTAGTTTCCAAATTATTCTTTATCAATCACTTTATATTAAACTTAAACAAAACAGATAAATCGTAACCCGTAACGTCAAGAACAATCATTACAAGTAATTGCAAAATTATATCGGAATTCTTATCGGGTCTCTATTTACGATATAGTCGTGTTTCACTTCCCTTCTGCTGGTGGGTGGCTGTAAAACCCTTTTGATCTCGCGTTAATTTATACATTAAATTCTCTGATATATACCGTTATTTCAGGGGACACTGAGGATCTTTTCATTAAAGTTATTATGTCGTAATTCCACTTGTGTCCCACTTTAATTTGTGCAGAATAGTTAATTAAATCTTTGATTAAAAGTAAGAACAAAGTCCTATATTGACATTTGAACAGATAAGGAATATATGGTTCTGTTAATATTGACTTTATGTATACAGTCACCAGTGATCAGTGAATTGTAAATACATATGTATAACTGGAAAGGACGTTACATGGTGAATACGTGAGGCAAAACCATTTGGTATGCAACCCGCAGTGATGTGGGGTAGCCATCTCTTTCTATCGCATACGGTGCCATAGCCGAATGCGGTTTGACGGTTTGACATTTTTATTTGAGGTATCATTTTCATTTAAGAAACCACTACAGCGTTCTGCTATCTACCTACGGTAGTCAGACAGTGACACATACCCCACATCATCGGTCTGTCTCTTTTGCTGGCGCCTGCCTCAATTCTCGCCAGCTAATGTAAAGCGCGCTTCCCTTCCAGTTTGATTAGAGTTCACTGCCAGTGACTTGTCACTAGATTCAGTTGTTCATTTTCTTGTTCATGTATCCTATCAGTAGTAATTCTTATCGTAACATACATGGTGATTCAAAACTCGAGGCGAAAAATAAACATTTATCATCAAATTCTGAACAAAATGTGCGAAATACAATTTAAAAAACGTTATTTATTAACCACCATAGTTACACTGTGCAACAAGAAACCCCGAGTGCTTTGAAAGGGGAATGAAAGTAGGCCTCGGATCATACAAAACGCTTGGGTTTTTGCTATATTAGCTGGATTTTTTTGACCTCCTGAATTGAGCATGTTTTGATCGATCAGATCAATCAGATTGAAAAGATCGATGGTGGCCGGTCAAGTGTCGTACGTGTATGTGGGAGAACTTGAAGATCTCGCAGATCAATCTGATTGATTAGATCGATTTATCTATCAGTTCCAGCTTCAATTGTGATCAAATATATGAGAATTAGTGGTCATTTAGTGGCCATAGGGGCCATTAGTGGCCATTTAACTTATTTTCCGACAAGATTTTTTTGTTGCGAATTCCTTGTTTGTTTTCCAAGTGTCTAATGTCACTAATGTCACTCAATTTGTTCAAGTTCATCTTGTGTTGCAGCTAAGTAGACAATAACAGGTCTCATGTGCGTAAGTACAATTTGTGGAGCGAAACCGCCAAGAAGAGTTGATGCCTGTCGTACCATGGGTTATCAACATACAGGTCTTTGATATCTATGGTATTTTACTACAATTTACTTAACTTTTAGGTACTTAAACTATCTGTAAAGGATTAGAAAGAACGCCTAATCATTTCTTTACAAAATTATTATTGTTCGAACATGGGGTAACAACGGTATGCAGGGTGGTACGAGCTGCAATAATCCATTCATCCCTTCATTAGAAATTTGCACCCTACATTCGTATGAAGATGTTCTTTATTGTAATTGCAGGTTAGGGCTTCAACTCCCCTTCCCTTTTTTAAAGAGTTATTATCTTTATTATCACGATTAAATCACGTTTTGTCTCTCTGGTAAATTGGTCATTGTTCAATTATGGTGGATGCGCCGTGTAATTTACTTAATGACACTTATACATCATTTTACTGAGGTTTTATATAATAACCATATATACACTGCAACAATAAATCCATTGTTCACATTTGATTTCACTGTTGACCCCCCAAATATTCATCCCTTAATGCTATCTATTCATCCCATATACTTTTCGATATTAATTGATTATGCATTCTGTATGTAATGTGATATGTTTATTGTTTATAAGCGAACATGTTTATAAAACATACTATCAATGGTTATTGTTCGTATACGATACCGAAAGTGTTATTGTTTTGTACGTGGTATTTCAATGTCTTACTAGTATGGTGACCCAATTGACCTGAGAGTCTGACATGGAGATTCGGTATATATAATACCATCCTACGGTTGTAAAGGAAGAGTAATTTTAGCAGTCAACAAGAAGGTATTTCAACAGTTCCCGTTGAACCAACCAGAAACTGTACCAGAAGTATACCAATAGACAAGTTTAAGATATCACACGTTTTATTTCCAAATTCCAACCCCAACATCACAAACACATATACAGCCGTCACATTCATGAGGTCTGCATGTCACGCGTCCGTGCTTATGGCTGAACGCGATGCATCCCAAGGAGGCATTGGTTTGCCATACAAACGTGCGCACCATACACAAAGCACCCTGAGTCGATTTGCAATACAATATTCTCCGAACACATACTAGATCCAGCGAGCTATCCGGCTTCGGGATGGCTCGATACATCGTTGGCGCTCTCGGACAGACGGTACGTTGCTTACGAGCTCTACGCTCGCATTTCACTTCCTCGATTAATCATAGTTGCCAACCAGTGACCAATATAATCCATTACCGGGCGGCACCAGCCGACTAGACGTGCATGCCACGCTTCAGTACTGGTCGACTCGATCTGCAGTCACGTTAAGCTGGTAACATGTGCTCTCAGAAAACCGGAAACTGGCGACACATGCTGCCGGAAATATATAGATGGAGGAGGTATTGTGGAAGCGAATTGCACACTGATTTAAACGGTTATTGGGATGGTACCGCGAACTTAATGCCGCCGATAAGAATTTGGTGGATGGGTAAGAGATGAGTAAGAAAGTATGGCTTGAAAGTTGGTGTTTTGTTTTTGGAGTTATAACTGTCTACGTAGGAAAAAGGGGGAGCTTGGGAAAATTGCTTTATAGTGTATGTTTACTTGCATTATACAACTACAGGGTCATTATAAATGATTGTAGTCGAAGCAGGCCATGCCCATGTTAGAAAATTTTTGCCGCTATACTCAAACAACTGTCAAACATGAAATAGGTTATGCAACCAAATTATCTTTTGCGTGTAGAACAGTGGTATTCCATTCAAATAGAGCGGCACCCCGGAAGCTTTACATTTGATACCATGGCCTACTTCTACTACAATCATTTATAATGACCCATTATCATCATCAGCCGTCCGAACAAATAGCTCAAGTATCTATGGGAATGTATCAACGAAGTCGGTCATTAGTGAGATTCGTGTCACGAAATCTCAACTTATCGTGATATCAGTGTATCAATAGTCACATCATGTCTGTGTGTGTTCGCGCGAGCGCGGGCTGTGCGTGTGCCCATTTTTTTGTGGCGACGATTCCGGAACACACTAAAGGTATCGGGATGAATATTTATAAATTTCATGACCAAACTTAGAGCTGAAAAGCTTTTTTCAAAAGGGTCCAAAGGAACTGGATGTTTACTCTTAGCATTTTTTAACGATTTATGAGCCGCCATTTCTGTAATTTCATCAATATAGTTAAATAATAAATTAAAGTTGGGGAAATTCTGAATAATTTATGTCTGACATTTTTTGGTAAAATTAATAGTTTAGCTGCATGAGCAAATTCTATTTGATCGAGATCAGTCGTGTCTGCATTAATATTGTGAATGCAACAATAATAAGAAATCTGCAAGTTGATGGCAGTGTTTGTAATGTAACAAAATTCTGCTCTGAATTTTATAAATGTTTTAAAGTTTCTTGAGATTGCAGCGACGTTTTGGATAATGACGCTTGCAGATATCTTCATGGCCTGGGCGGCCATGAAATGATAATGGTACTGATTAATCAGGAGATGATGACATAATTAGGAGAATTATGGAAAATATTTAGTTGAAAAGTATATAAGTATATAAGTATATGGGAATCACGTAGTGTTAGGACCAGATAATTGAGCCTATAAATCTTAAACATGCGGATGAATCTATTTATGTATTTATGTGTGTATGAAAATGAAAAGTATTTATAGAAGTATGGAAGTATAGAAATAAAAGTAGGTATGTAATAAGTAGATGTATATAAGGATATTGTGCTGTTTATATTATTTATATGTTTTTGTTTTTTAGATTTAGATTTTGGTTATATACATGTACTGTTTTTTTATTGTGTTTCAGAGCTCAAAAGGAAGAGATGTTCGAATTGGTCAGTGGCTGAGGACGTGACACAAACCATACCATGTTTGCCAACATCGTGGGCGACGTCTCTTGTGTGCACAGGGAAGTGCAACGTTGAGTGTTTTATAGCCATAACATAATCAATTAGTAAGGTCAGATTTGATTTCATGTACATGTGCCATGGCCAGGGCATGTGTATTAAGAAATTGAAATAACAACAAACAGAGAAACTAAGCCACTGCACGACATTCGAATCTCTCACCTTCGAGACCCACTATAAAGTATGGAACCTTTTTGTATTGTCAGTTAGTTATGAAGTACACAACGATCCCTTGTCGGTCCTTTGCTGTTCTGCTTATACACGAACGACTTACCACAAAATGTTTCCACGCATATAGCTCTATATGCCGATGATACCACGACTATCTGTCGCTGTGCTAACCAACAAGAACTACAGCAAAAAATATAAACGCCTGCAAATGAGGTTCATAGCAAACAGGCTCTGTCTGATTGAGGAAGAGACTGCAAATGTCTTCTTCACATCCAAACGGAATCAGAGCACGATATTGACTTGGAGAAATCATATCAGCGATCTCTCAACTAGGCCGTCATCAGCTCTTTATGCCATTAGGGGAATCAGAGATATAACCGATAAACACATAGCGTTAACTGCCTACCATGCACTTTTTCACTCATGATTGTTTGTTTTGCAGAAAAAAAACAATAAGGGCCATCAACAAACAGGACCAAAGAACACATTGCAAACCGCTTTTTATAAAACTCAGAACGTTGGAATCGGTGTATATCTACAAACAGTTGGTGAGAGCGCATGGTGAACTGCCACAAGTGAAGAGAAAAGGGACTAATATGTATCTTGATTTAACATCTTATCAAATGAACATAACTCCCCACAGGATGAATACTACTGCAGCTCAACATCGCCACTTAACACTTCTCAACCAAATGCTGTTAGAGTGGATAGAAAAGACTCAGCAAGAGTTCAGGAAGAACATTAAATCTCTATTGCTAGAAAACGGTTTCTACAACGTTTCTGACTTTGTTGAGTACATGAGGGAACTCAGAAGATGCAAGTAGTCAACCTATGTATATGAATACGATATATTTTGTTTTGACTATTAAATAAATCAAATTTTGTTTTTACTTTACCTCGGTATCTTCAGATAAACTGGTACAATAAAGGTATTATTATTATTACAATATAATTGAATAAATTAACTGTTTAACCTTTATGACCGTATTTATCCCTTCGAGGAAGCTACTATCTATAATATCTATATATCTATCACTACAGCCCCACAACACGATGCAAAGACGTTAATGTGATTACCCACAAAGGGGTAGCCACTTAAATCGTCACAATATAAAACTAATTAGCCAGGATTTGACAGATATTTTTATTCTAATGAAAGTAGGTAGTGTCAATCGCTGATGTTTTGACGATACCTACTGTCAATAGTATCAAAATATTTATTAAATCCTGGCTAACTAGCTTTATTTTAATGCAGACACGACCGATCTCGATCAAATAGAATCTCAGGCAGCTAAAATATTAATTTTATAGGTATTATATAGTATGATAAAGATATGTGCGTGGCCACATCAGATTTTTTTTGGCAAGCAACTGTACGTTGGAATTACGGTTTATGGCCCCGTTAGTGACAATGCACATTATGTATACATCGCATACGACCATCCACCACACCTGGCCGCCCCAAAATCAGTTAAACTCCCATGCAGAAACTCAATTTCCGGTCGGATGCGGAGCTGGCCCGCGGGAGGCACGGATGTTTAGTCCTTCGATTCAATCTAACGATTTATAGGGTGGACAGTTGGTACCTGCAGCGACAACCAGCCACGGTCCGCAGTATAGCTTTGAGCCAAACAGCACCGACTGTCCTTGCCATTAAGACGGACCAGTGAACTAGCATTGCAGGAGTTAGGGGCTGTGGACGGATATTGGTAAAACACAACAATCTATTTCAGTGCGGGAAGGAACAGACCCTGGAGCTTCGTGCATCGTCACGCTCTAAATGGATTTCGGTAGCGCTAATTCAATGATCACAGTTACCTATAACGCACGGTAGAACTACCAGCGGGGCTTAGTGGTCCTCCTCTGCTTACTACGTTCGATTGTGTTTACACCAGCCAGTGTGTAATCAATGGAAACGGTAATTATCAACTGCTGGATGGGGAATATTGAAATTGGAAATTCGATGATAATTCCTTAAACGATTAGTGTGGCAAAACTAGCGCGGGGAGTGATAACGGATTGCTGTGGTAATTTACCTTTATGTCTCACATAGAAAGCTAGCCAAAATAAATTAATATGTTTTAAACTTTAACAAAATATTGATTGCTGAAATATGTATTAATATTATTAATAAATTAGGTATTCCTCAGGGTTATACCTAACCCTTTTGGCATTTGATCCAACTTATATTAATTTTAGATAATGTAATTTAGATACAACATATAAATACTAAAATTACACTAATAGATTTTGAAAAGCAATAAAGAGCATCAGGGCAAATTGGTAGTACCGGTTCCTAACTTAGTTTAATATGAAAAAGTTCATATCGTCGTAAAAGACGTGGATAGGCTCCACTTGCAATATTCATCTGCTTTTCGTCATGATCAGCATTAAAAAAATCTTTCTGTGCTATAGTTATACGGTATTTCCACCAACAAAGCAACAAGTATATGCATGGTCAGTAATTCAAATATATATTCAGTAAACTGAACCTACGTAAACTGAAGCTGAATTTTGAGTTAGGTAAATCAGGCCATCCATCATTGTTGGTGTTTATAAATTACAGTAATTAGTTAGTAGAGTAGTAAAGAAAAATGGGGAAGTTTTCCATTGAATGACCGATTTAACAGAATATCAACAGAATTAAAATTTTTATGATGAAGAACAATACTAATAAAAGCGTTAAATACTAAATGAAAAACAAAAAATTAAAAAAAGCAATGGTCCACACGTATCGAAAATACATAAAATAAATAAAAATATTTCAGTTTCACACTTCAAGATACAAAAATATCAAAATTTCAGTGCTACAAAATCAAACTGTTTCGGGTGAGACATTTAGTTTTATTTTAAAACTTAAAAACGAATTCAAAATATTAGCTCCTTGTTGATAAGACACCTTACAATTTAAAAATAGTGCCCTGTATATAAACGTTGTTAGCATACTTTGATTTTTTTAAATGTCTGTCAAGTATATTATTATATTCTTTTCCTTTTCCTGGCAAATGTAGCGAGTTTTACAAATGGAAAAGTATACGTATAAGTTAGTGTAATATTCTTGATTTGAATATCCCGGTAAGTGTTTCTGTCTATTACAATGACGATGAAACAAGATTCGAGAGGGGCCATTGCCCGGAATCATTGTAATTTTGTTTTGAAAGTGTCTAAAGCGAAGACTAACCTTTTTTCGTGGTTGGTTTAATGGTGTAACTTACTTTTTTTACGGAAGAGAAACAGAGTGGCCCTATGAACGTCCTCCTTATAGTTGTAAAGTTCAAAGTTTAAGCATGCATTGCAGCTTAATTAGAGAGTCTAGAGTGACCAGCGTTTCCCAACCTTTTTACTCTTGCGGAACCCTTTCAATATAGGGTTGGAACCTGGCGGAACCCCAACAAAAAATATACAATGTCCCTTCCAAGGCATTTCGAGACCAGATACAAGCCTGTAAAGAAACGCAGTTCAATGATTGAATATTACTTACTACTGTGAAATTAAAGTATTTTTCCTGTACAATTTAAAAATTCCCTGTAAAATTAAAATGATACTGTTCTAATTTTACAGTAATATGGTTGTGGAATATGTGAATTCTGTAAAAACAATACAGAAATTTAGCTGGTATCCAATAACCAGCGATGTTACAGTTAATTCCTATTTACAGCTTTTTTGGCAGTTTATTACATTCATTTCCTGTAACATTGCAGGATTGTAATATCTCTCTAGGTATAAACTTATTTGTTCTTTTTAATTCCTTCAAGTATTACCAAAGGAAGGAAGAAGAAAATACAAATCAAACAATGCAAAAACGAAGAATACAAAAAGTACCTTTTACAAATAATGACAAATAAATTTATTAAAAAATCAAAAAAAATCATTGGTCAAAATACAAAAATTACTAACTAAATATCTATTCTTAAGTAGTAAAACGTTTCATGTGGACCTATTGATAACAAGTTAATATTCCTTAAGAAGTTAGAGCCATTTAAAATACTGTTTTATTAATATTTTGTTATTTTTTAAGGCATTGAAAAAGTCCTTATGAAACATTTTAGTCAGAACAATAATTACGTTCTGAGAAAAAAAGTGTGGGAATAAACACCCAAGTAGAAGATATTTGTACACATTAATTTTATCTATAACAGATGATCTCTATATTGTCTCATAAAGTTTTGTTAAATAAGAAAAAGCATGCTCTTAGATACACAATGTTTAAAAACTGAACTGATACAAGGTAATTTATAACTCGAATTGAAAATTAAATGCAACAACATACCAAATTATAAATAAAAATATGTGAAGCGCTTTTAAATTTGTTTCATTGTCAAAATTAGTACTTACTTCAATTTAATTTAATTATTTTTTGTTTAATTAAATGCAGTCGGACATTTGAAATTACACTTTAGTTTCCTGTCCGCATAAATTTTCGTCTATAACTGCAAATCATTCTGTATATTTATTGATTTTTTATGAATGGGACCTATTTTTCGTCATAGAAGCTCAGAACTTGTCTCGTGATAGGTTAGTTATCTTATCTGGAATGTAAGATCATATTGAAATCGACCACCTACAACCCTGCTCTTCTCCTAAAGTACCATTATGTGCAGCAGATTTAAATTACATAGGTTTATTTTGTCACACATTTGGAAAGGCAAAAATGTTGAAAACAAATAATGTTAGAGTTTGGCCAATAACTTTGCCAGATTGTTGTTTTCTAGAGGTTATTTTGTTTTTATGTAACAGACAATTTTAAGTAATATTGTCAATTGAAGTTAATGAATAGTGTAGAATGTTGTCCGTTGGATGTAATATCGAAATAACAGTGGTTTGTTGCGTAAGAAGGGCTCCAAATCAAAATTGTTCATGGATTGACCTTGTTTATTAATCCAATATTTCATATTGGATTAATATTTAAGGTCATATTTAATAATCCTATGCTAAAATAATACATACAAATAACACTGAATAATGTGCCCATGAACCGGCGAATTGTTACTATTTTACCGAGGAACCCCTGGCGACATCTCGCGAAACCCCAGGGTTCCGCGGAACCCCGGTTGGGAAACGCTTATCAGGACAATGATGGAAAAATATCTTAATGAATGATACCATTCAAATAAATACTTCTACGTAATAAAATCTTGTAAATGTGTTGAAATGAAGGCTTGAACTTTGAACTAATGCTATGAAGCGAACTGTGTGAAGTGGTGTTGCCGTACTGGAAAACGCGCTCAGCAGCATTTGTGGGCGCCCGTTTAGAAAATACTTCGGCGAGTTAGTATGAAAATAACTTAACTTTGTATGTTGCCAAAGCGCGTTGTTTCTTATATTTTGATAGTCAAAGTTCTATCTCATCAATTATAAGACTGAAAAGCACTACAATCGATTCCAAAAGCATTGAGCCCAGTGTTTGAATGCTCACAACTCTGAAACGAATGAAACAAAATTTAAATTAAGTATGTTATACCGAATTATTTCCTCATATCATAAATAAGTATCCAAATTTTGTTCCCAGCCGTTTAAACATAAGCGCGACAGAAGTGTGATGGTGCCCGTTTTTTGAGGGTTTGAAATATTTCTCGACATTGCGATTTTTTTCACTTTAACTGCTTACCACGTTTTTATTTGCTTAATTTCGTACGTAATAAAGTCTGTAAGCGAACTTTTTATGCAGGCGGATATCTCAGAAACAAACGATAGCAGGACAACGCAGTTAGTCCTTATTTACTGTGATACGCATCCATTGAAAATAATAATAATATTTGGGCTATTGGTTAACATTTAGGAGGGAAATAAAGATGAACAATCGTATGCGCCAACTACCACGCTTCGGGGAAGGAGGATTACACGCGGGCTTACGTAAAGGGCTAATGATGCCCTTTACTCAGGATTAATGATGCCCTTTACACAGACAATTAAAAACCAGTTATCCAGCATTTAATACATGTTCTGTATTTTGTTGTTCTTATGATGGTCTTTTAAAATATTAGCATTTTTAAAATGGCAGACGTGTTTTTAATTTATGGGATGATGTATTAGTTTGGTAGTTAATATTTTAAAATACTATTTATGCATAAAAACATAGGTTGATCATGATGATGTACATAGCTTTTGCTTTTCTCCTATCTAAACCACTTTTTGTTTGCAATAGTCAACGCTTGCTTAATTTAGCACATCGCTGAATGACGTACCAACATTTGTACCAACATAATTTTAAATATATTGCTCAATTAAATTTTAAATAAGAGCGTGTTTGTCAGTATATCATAACGGCAAGCAATAAATAAGTTATGACTATATTTGAAAACAATACGTTTTCAATTTTTATAAAAATACTTCAATTATTTTTGTACTCTTGTACAAAATAGCAGAAATTTGTCCGCTTCGATAAATAAAAAGTAAATTAGCACGTACCTCGTGTCGAAACCTGAAATAAATAAACTAGAATGAAATAAAACTTTTATTGAAAGCACGTATCAAACCAATTATTCACTCATTTTCGTCTGTCATTTTCTGTTGTGCTCGTTTGTTTGTCCCTCTGCCTCAAATTGCTTTAGGAAGATACTGGTTTTCATGTTTCCTCCACACAAAAAGTATTCTGCTGCTATTCTTAGTACGGCGTCTTCTTCTTTGAAACGTAAAGCGATTTTTTTAGCGTCGATGCTTGCATTCGGTGCTTACACCTTTCTTATTCCTATCAGTAACAGTACTCTACTAGTGTATTTATTGTTTTCTTCGTCGTCGTCTATATTAATTGTGCTGATCACTCTGGTGCATTGGCCTTCCTTGATTGACTTATTTTCTAAATATTTGCCGATCTGTGGATTATTGTCAATATAGACTTTTAGTAGTTTATTTCCGGTCACTTTCCCACTTTCGCATAGAATGGCAATTACTTACTGTTCATCACTCTTTAATGGGTTTCTGCTTTCGTTGTCCCAGGTCAGCGGCTCCCTATCTAGAAAGCTCCTCATTCAAGGGCGTAGCCAGGGGAGGGGACAGGGGGGGGGCTCAAAATAAAAATGCCCATAATTGTATTAGGTACATAATAAATTTACACAGGCACATAACATGTACTGTAAAAGCTAGTTGTGCTTATTTTATGAGAAAATATAATTTAATAGTTTACCGTCGAGTATGCAACTCAAATACCAGTATCTCCAAATCTCAATACAGGGTGAGGTATTTACTGTTAAGTCAAGTACGGGCTCATTGGGAATGCAATATTGTTTATGCAACCGACAAGTAAGTTGAAGATAAAATTTTAGATTGCTTTATTACAAATAACATTATATATAATATAATAATATAATTTTATTTGTAATAAAGCAATTTAAAATTATGAAACTATTTCAGTAAGTATTAATTATTATTTGGAAACCAGTGCTATATCGTTGTATGATTGGGTGCTTAGAATTACTGGTCCTAAAAGCAGAAGAGTATTTCAGTTATAGGATTACGTGATTACAGTGTTATCACTGTTACCGTAACACTGTCATCACGTAATTATTGCAGTTTAGGTGCATATAGCTAAATATTACTAAATATTAAATATAATAATATAAATATAATATAATAATAATATATAATATATTATTAAATATTACTTTAGATTAGTCTAATTTTGTTGAGTTTCGAGTTTGGTTTTGTTTGGCAAATGTCAACCCAATAGGTGGCGCTATGGCGGTACTTGCATTATTCTCTGTTCGCAAATATCTTGGAAATTACGATATATTTCTGTTCTTGTACACTTATATGTACATTTTGATACATTCGATACATGTCCTCCAAGAATATTTGTTTCGGTAGGACCAAAATATTTGGTATTGCTTAACAATGTATTTCAAACAAATATTCTTTGAAGATTGGTCCAAATAAAAGTTTGTTTGAATAGAGGCAAGAAATATTTATTTGCTACAAACAGAATTTCGAAATTGTTAAATAATTTATAAAAATGAAAAAAACATGAATAAAAACATGCTGTGATGGAAAATTCCTGGTCCTTTTCAGAGCTAACTAGTAAGAGAAAACTGAATGAAAGTGTCGGTGATGGAGATGATGGAGGTGTAAAAAAGAAAAAGGACTCATCGACGGATTCTCGTTTTTCAAATTTAAGTCTGGAAGCAGGACCTTCAACGAGTTCATTAAGTGCTCCATTGTTTACATCCGAAAATATTTTGGAAACTTTCCCTGATAATGATATAGGAAATTGGGTCGGACGCACAGATCTAATGACGGTGGAAGAAAGGATGGATATGCTGAAACGTTGCTGGGTGCCTCCAACCTATAAATATGAAGAAGACGCAAAAGATTTAAAGAGAAAATTTAACCATAGGTGGTTGGAGCAATACAGCCCATGGTTGCAATATTCAAAAAAGCTTAAGGGACCATTTTGCCTCTATTGTGTACTTTTTCCGCCGAAGTTTGTACAAGGTGTGTTGGGTTCATTTATAGTGAGATCTTTCATAAAATATAAAGACATGCATGAGTAATAAAACTAAAAGACATGCATGAGCACTGCCGAAGCCATGTGGCCAGTCAATGGCATAACACATCCAGTGAGGCCGCTAGGGCATTCAGCCAGGAGTTCCTGTCTGTGAGCAGATGAAATCTGCTTACAAGAAAGCAATTGGAAACAATAAAAATATCTTATCATCCATAATAAAAGTTATAATATTTTGTGGAACCAAGAAACTGCATTTGAGAGGAAAGCATTTTCATGATGGTGTATTCCACAACCTGATAAAATTAAGAATCAAGGCTGGTGTTGATGTTCTTAAGAACCACTTGCAAGAAGGGAGAAAAAAACGCTATGTACTTGTCTCCCCAAATCCAAAATGAGTTAATACGTATCTGCGGGGATGTCATCAAAACAAAAATTGTGCAAGATTTGAAAAGGGCCGATGCATACAGTATCTTAGCGGATCGGAGTGCAGATACATTCGGAAAAGAACAACTCTCAATTGGCGTCCGTTTTTATGACAATAAAAGAAAACAAATCCGTGAAGAGTTTCTTGGATTTGTAGAGATCATTGAAGTGGATGCAAAAACCATTGCTGCCACAATAAGCAACTTCTTTGAGAATATACAAGTTGATTTTGAGAAATGTGTGGGACAAGGGTATGACGGTTGCTCGACGATAGCAGGTAAGGAAGGGGGTGTTGAAAAAATACTCCGAGAGAAATTTCCAAAAGCTTTCTTTATCTTTTCATTGCTCAAGTCATAAATTAAATCTTGTTGTAAATGACTTAAACTATGTCGCAGAAGTGCGTAATACCATTTCCACGATAAAAGATATTATTAACTTCTTTCGGGAATCTGTTTTAAGAAGAAGGCATGCTCCGAATATTCCACTACTCCGCGAAACTCGCTGGTACCAAAAGTACAAGAGTATTTCAATATTAAGGGGCTACATTCACAAAATGCCCGAAACAGGTGTCGCCCACTCCAAGAATTTATCCAAACCATTTCGAATATTGAAGTCATAAAAATAGAGCATACGCAAGAATGATGCCTCCTTTCTTTTAGAGATTTTTTTTTGAAAAAAATCTAAGTGGTTTCGAATAAAAAAATCGCAAAGATGGGCAATTTGCAACTATTCGAGTCGATATTGACAAGTTGTTAACGCTTCAATTTGAACAAATTATGCATAAATACAATATTGTTACAGTGTCCCCCAGGATTTGAGAGAGCGGTTTTGGCATAAAATAGACCACAACACCATGTTTTCTGCAAAAATGTGGTTCCATCAGTCAAATTTGCAGGGTTTGGCAGTCCTCTGCGTGGTGGCGCTACTTGTTCTAGAGAATATATTTATTCCTGGCTTGACTACCAGCATTTTTATTGGTCTACGTAAAAATTAAGTTACAACCCACTTCTAACGCTGCGAGTTTGGGACAGACGCCAAACTGGTACGCCAATATGTATGTGTAAAGATGTATTATTATTTCGTTCATAATATTGCAAACCCACAAGGAAATATCAAAAACACGGTATTTTTCGTCCTGAATCAGCTGTTTCATAGTCCGGACGACCAGGGCAACAGAGTATGTTAGGAGGTTCATACTACCATCCAGTCGTAGAGTTTATTTCACGACAAGTGGCACTAAGCCGCTGACATAACGCGCAAACGTTCCTATGCGCATTGCCGTGTGTTAGAATGAAATAGCAATCTTCTTTATTTCATTCTAACACACGTCAATGCGTAGGAACGTTTGCGCATTATGTCAGCGGCTTACTGCCACTTGTCGTGAAATAAACTCTAGGTCGGTGCCAGTGTTCACTGTTCGGATGGCACGGCGGGCTCGTGCAGAAACACGGAAATGGAATCAAGATCTACTCGATTCGAACTTATAAATTTAAATTAAATACTCTCACATGACTGCCACTTCCGGTCTACCGGAAGTTGATATAAACTTTGGTATTTTAAATTGAAGCGTATAATTTTTATGTCATTTTTTTTTGTTTCCACTTATCAAAATACATCAACTTTTTATCAGGTGTTCCTAGACCAAAATGCCAAAAGTAATAACGAGTTATTTTAATTTTGCCACATTTTTGTTGACTTTTGCGTATTGAATATCTTGGTTATTATTCAAGCTAAAAGTTTCATATTTATTTGTAGAATATATAGATTACGCAAAATATGGTCAACAAAATTGTAATGTTTGGTACATACAGGCTGCGTAAAATTTGCAGCAACTGGAGTTTAAAAAATTGAAAAACTTTTGAGATTTTGATTTAAATAAAACATCGGACGCGAATACCGTCATAAAACTTCTCATATAAATTTCTTTCGGCGCACTGGTGATTGTAAATACATAAAAAATCGACTGGTGAGTAGGTATCAAATGCGGTTATTCGAAAAGAAAGAGTAGGTTTTAAATGTTATTCGGAAAGACTGTAAAATATATAAAACCATTATTGCATAGCGGAAGTTTGAGTATATACCTAGAATTTCGTAGTTCAATAATTTCTGAACTACCTAAGCAATCTTGATGATTCTTTCGACACATTGTAAAGAAAATCAACAAGATTATAATATAATATATACTATTTTTGATTTTTTTAAATTATTTAAAAACAGCCTATTGGAGAACTTAAATAGTTTTCCCGGGCCGTGAAGAAACTGACCAACCGAACACTTGGTCAGGTTTTCAAATTTTCTGTTCTCATCATTTTGATTTTTACTTTATCACAATATTATATTTTTTTCTGAACTACAAAGTTTTACGCAAACCCTTTGAAATATTAAATTCCAATTTTAAAACACAGTTGAAAATTAGGGTAATATTGATAACTTGTTGGTTTATAGAAAGCGGTTAGACGTTTTCGATTGATTTATTTGCGCTGATTGCGAATCCGTGCGCTTGAAAGTTGCATATTTAGGTTAGTGCGTTTTTGTTGTTTCTTGTATGAAGGCGTTCGAAGACTAGAATTATTCTAAATATATACTTCGAAAACATTTTTCAACGAACTTCAGGATTACAGGTAAAACTGCAAAGAATAAGCTCTATGAGACCATATTGAGGTTTCTAGGACAATGAGTTCAGCTGGTATAAATTTGTAATATTACGAACAATCACGTTTTTTTACATTTCGACCACACTTTTATCGAAAATCCAAAACGCAATTTTATATTCAATTCACAAAATCCATGTTCCCTAAAGTTACCGATATTTACAATTTTGTACTTTTCTCGAAAATGTTGTTATGTTAGGCCATAAAATGTTTCCGCTCCCATTTAGACAATTAAAAGACCACCAAACTCAATCAGAAAAATTAGGGTTCTCATTTTAAAAAAATCGATACCTTTTTTTTAAGATAACAAATCATCTCAGAGATTTTCTCAAGTTTTCATACTTTACACGCTCACTGTATGTATTATTTTACCAGTTTTATAAGACAAATGTTACAAGATGTCTTATCAATCGAGTAATAGGTATACGGTATTTTTCAACATTGAATAATAAATTTTATATAAATTACAGAATTGTTGTTAGTATTATGTAGCTTTTTTTATTATAAAACCAACAACAGTTTCACAATGTGGTTATTGTGAAAACAGTAGAAAACATATTACATACCTCCACGATACATTGTAAAATATTGTGTGGTTTAATGCTGTATAGACCCATTCTGTGTACATTTTGGTTCACTTGTATTTGCCTTGTATATAATACAATGTTTTTAGCGTTCTGGTTAATTATTTCAGGTTTAATTATTTATTATTCATCGAATATTTATTGTACATAATTATGCTATATACATGTTACAATGTACATTTGGCTTCAGTTGTATTTCCTTATATATAAACAAATTACTATAGTATTTTAGTTAATTATTTAAGGTATATAATTATGTTGTTATATACATTCTACGAAAATTTGACTTCTATTGTAGTTACCTTGAATAGGATACAATTTACTGTAGCGTTTTAGTTGATTATTTTCAGGTACATAATTATTTGAAATACCTACATGGAATATTTATTGTACATAATTATACTCGATTTACATATTCATATTCCATCTTAATTTTCCATTCATACGTCAAATTTATAGAAACAAAAAAAAACAAACAAACATGTTTCAATCATCTTCATTTACTCTGTGCTTCTGTATATTATGAATTGCTTTATTTCTCATTCCTGATACCTATATCCACTGGTTTGAAAATTTAAAAATGTATACCTAAATCTTAAAATACTGCAGAAATCGGAAGTCTCCTTGTACGGTACGGCTAAACCAATACTTTCTAAGCTAAGCGATTGGCAGTCAATCGATAATAATTTGTCACCGCTTTGGTATTCTGCCCGCCGGATATTGAGATCGGATCAGAGCAGTTTTGCTAACGACCGGCGGGTGGCTTGGAATCGCTTACGTACTGCATACGAGCTTCTCGATGTTTCTGGTCGCCTGTTTAGTTAAATTCATAAACCTTGAGAATGAGCGGCCATTACGGTCGACATAACATTAGGCGTGTCCTAAACTCCCTCCACATGATAACTTGTTCGAGATACAGTGGCTATAACAAGACAGTGTGGCCATGAGAGCAAATGCCGCCATTTTTGTGCCAGTTGGATTGAAACATGCATAGGTTTACAGGAAGAGAAACGATTTTTGGGTTATTTAAAGTCGTTTTCTTCAATGTGTTACAATATATTACCACATAAATGCTTCCTGAACCTACGCCGACACATTATTATGTAAAATATAGATATAATCTTTATATATACGAGTATATAAGCATAAACTATAAAGTTTAAATACATACTTCATATTTATTTAACAATATGATTAAAATATTTGTTGTACTCTAAATATGGTAGTTAGGGAACCATCTTTGTATAGGAATATTACTTACCTTAAATAACAGGATTACTTCATAAAGATTAATTAAAGTGGCTGAAATAAAAATACCTTTGGAAACTTAAATTTCGAATATTTATAAATCCATATATTTTATTGTTACATACAGATAAAGGAAGTATACAAAGAAGAGATATCCTTTATTCAATCTACAAACCTATACACCAATATAGATAAAAATTAACAACTATAAATATCTTAATAATGAGTTGCCGCTGATCTGCTACTGTAGGTACAATATTTGCAATTTTTTTCTTGCGTGATATTTTTAATCTAAAAGTTACAAATCGAGGTATTATTTTTTCTTTTAATTTGTGGCACTGAAAAATTATGTTGTGCATCAGTTGTTTGAATTAAGCAAATATAAACATTTTCAAATTATTTTTTTTTATGAAACAGCTGTGGAATGTTTGAAAAAGTTTTTCCAAAGAAATAAATAACTCAAAACTTTCATTTTACAGAAAAATAATGAATTATCTTTGAAAAGTTTTATTTTAGATCATTTGGCATACTTATAGCTTTCATCGTAACTTTTTGACTCCACTAAAGTCACGCACAAAGGGCATGGTCTGGACATTCGTGAAATACCATTTATTAAATATCCTGCGATACAATGAATTTAATTAACTGTTGTTAAAATTAACTTCCGCTCATGTGGAATCTACCAAATCTAAAAATTCCGATAGGAACAATCGGTCATCCGTCTCATAACTGCGATAGGATTTAATTCACTGTTGTTAAAATTAACTTCCGCTCGGAGCTCTTCATTATTAAGTTCCACAAGATCTTCTTCATCAGTTTGTTCTTTACTACGTGTGGAATCTACAAATCGAACAATTCCGATAGGAACAATCGGTCATCCGTTTCATAACTAGCTTTTGACACGATACGTCTTTCAGGTATTGTGATACACCTTAACTTTAGATTGTTCCTATATTGAAGTGATGTTGGAATTATTTGTTATTTTCGTTCTCTAGTGAATAAATTCTCCAAATAATCTTGTGTAAATCTCAACGTCCTTTCTTCTTTGAGGATCGGTTGGAAAGGCCTTTCTCAGCTCTGTTAATGGAGTTGATTGAGTTGACAGAGCAGTTGATGGCAGCACAAGAAGACATGTTTCTATTTTATGACCTAAAAGGGGACCAGTCATTACATTAACTAACAAATAAAACTATACAACATAATAATACGAACTAGGTAACCTATGTGGAACAACTGATTACGTCTTATTTTACTTAACAACAGCAAACAAATTGCTATTACATATCTTTATATATTTAGTACTACAAGTCTACTAATGATTAACATGTTATTTCGTTTGTACGACAGTTTTTCCTCGATTACTTTAAGAAAAACCAAACAACGTAATGTAAACACTGGGTAAACTGGCACATTAATGGCGGATTTGTACCACGTGACCGAACAGCCAATCAAAACGACGACCGCTCTTGTCCACACTGTCTTGTTATAGCCACTGTAGTTCGAGAGGGTCAACCTCTGCGAGCTTGTTTCCCCTTACAGTTTCCCCGCTACAGATGGTCCACGACCGTGCATGTATGCTGTTAGGCAAAATTTCGTACCAATAGTAGAAGGTCTTGAAACACTAGCAGAAGATGGTAATGCTGCTACCAGAAAAAGCGCCTTTCAGCTGCACCGTGCAGCCACAAGGAACGTTTTTATTTTTTGTATGTGCTTAATTGCGAAATATTCAGCGTTGTTGGAACCAGTGGCCAACATTATACAGAGTAAAAGCATCGATTTAATAAAGTGCAGTGAACATATAAATAGAATGACTGCTATAGTTGTTTCCCACCGAGATGGTACCGATGAAGAAATCAATTCTCTCATTGATAAGCTGAAAGTCATCTGTAGCTCTCTGGATATTGATCCACAAATGTCCAGAGTTATAAAGAGACAACAGCATCGCTCAAATTTTCCGGCTACTTCTTTGACTGAGTACTTGAAGAGATCAATATTTATACCCTACCTAGACTCCTTTAAAATCGCTCTGGACAACAGATTTTCTCCAGAAAATACACCAGCTTTTTTAATGACATCTCTGCACCCCCATCAAGTATTAAAGACTACAGTTGCAGAATTAAAAAGAAAATCTGAAGAGTTCAGTCAGTTTTATGGTCTCTATGGTTTGCAGAACGAAATTGAACTGTGGTATAATTTATGGAAAGACAAGGAAATGGACGAAGTAATGTTAAAGGAACTCCAACTTGTAGAGGTTTTAAAAGAGGCTGAAGACTTCTTTCCATTTATTAAAAAAGCATTGCACATTCTTCTTGCTCAACCGTGCACCACAGTACAACAAAGAACTTTCGGCACACTCAGAAGGGTAATAACATGGCTACGATCGACTATGGTAGGAGAAAGGTTAAATGGATTGCGCATGCTCAGCGTTCATCGCAACATTGCAAATGAAGATGAAGAGCAATTCGAAGAATCTGTCCTGCAGAAGTTTTCCGAAAACAAGCGAGAACTTAACATTACGTAATGTTTTATTAGCATTATTGATATTATCTACATACGTCCTACATATATTTTTATAAACCAAAAGATATGCGATAACAAATATTTACTTACTTAAATGTTGGTATTTTTCTGACTCCTTGCCCCCCCCCCATAAAAACTTCTGGCTACGCCCTTGTCTTCATTTATCTTTCGACTTCTAGGATGGTGTGTATTATTTTTATGGAATGATTATGCTTGTACTCAAGTGTCTGTGTGCTTACCGTACACGTTTGCTTGGGTGTAACAGGTGGTGATTCTCCGGGTTTCCATGCTTTCATTGTGCCATTCCATGATCATGTTGTAGTTAATTTCGGCATGGAGTTTTTCTCGCCTCTTTTGTATTTCTTGCCGTGTTAAAGGCTATTGTTTTCTCTAGGATTTAAATTTTTTTGAACATTCGACTAAGAGTAATGTCCAGCTGGTTTGGTGCTTGCTTTGCCTTCTTCTTGTTGTTTGGGCTTTCGCATTCGCGTTTTTTTTTGTTCCTCCCTCTCAGGTTGATTTTCCTTGGGTCGGCTGGCCAGTAGTAGATCAAACAATTTTTTCGTTAGTGCGTTTCCTGGTGCCCATGAGCAGTCTTTTGAGTTCCTGGGCTTGTCGTATTTGCTCTCTCCAAATGGAAAAACGTTCCTTTCGACATTTTGTCTCTCATTTTTGTCTACGTTGAGGAGTTCTGCTGGGTACCATAGTTCCGCTATATGTTGGGCTTTCCATTGAGTCGTCCATTGAGTCCATTGAGTCGAGTTCTTAGTTTCGAGTTCCCCGCTCCTTCAAAAGGTCGCCGATCATCGTAGTCCGTGGTCTCGCAGAGTCGTCATCGCAGGTTCAGTTTAGCACGTACACAAAGCTTACAAACAATTCCAGGTCGCATCCAGTGGCCATGCGTTTGTCTTTGCAAGGCCATCTCCTTGTCTTTGCCAGGTCGTCGTAGAATCGAGTACAGGGACTTGGAGATAGGATAGGAAAAGTACAGAGGGACTCCACTGAGACGGCGTGCCTCAGCATGGAGCTCAGAAACTGCATGCACGCTAACGCACCGATTACCCGAGGTTAATATCAATGAAGAAGAGAAAGGAGAAAAGTAGGCGAGCTGATATGGAGGCGGGAGTATCAGACAGCTCGGAAACCTCGTGCACGCCAGCGCACGTACTCACCGGTCAGGCGAGATCCCTGAGGAAGACCTGCTAACCCTGCCCCTACCACTTCGACACCCCCTCCAAACAACATCTGGTGGCATCACTCCACCCACATATAAAGACTCTTCCCAACAGACGACAGTATCTTCCTAGCACTTGGTTTCATACTTTCTGAAGATGCCTCTTGCAATAGAGTGCGAAACGTCGACTGCTTCAAGGTCATCAACGCGATTTCCACCCGGAAATCAATTTATCATGGACTCAGACCGCGGAAGTCTACAATCTAAATGAACAAACCTCTACGGGGAGGAGACCCAGAAAAAACAAAGAGTTTAGCAAACTCCACTTGAAGATTAGTCGTCTCTTTTGTTCCTTAACATTCCTAGTCCGTTGTCGAGACAACAACAAGATTCCAAACCGCCTCACAGTCAAACACCACATCCAAAAATTCTCGGCTTCTAAAATCTATCGTCGAGCAGGTCAAGCTCTCGGGTCCGCGAAAGAATTCGGCATGTGAGACGTGATTTGAGTAGGTTTTCCACCCATTTATTTCTCCTGCACCTAGAATTACCATTCCTTGTCACATCATAATTTTGACCACCTTGTTAAGAATAGGCTTGAAACTAGTAACACATTTATTAAAACTGCATACAATCGCTTACAATGACATATCAATCGTTGATTATTAGTAATCATATTATTATGGTAACTATGATGGCAATCTTTGACATTCTTCTGTCCAAGCAACCCTTGACGACCCACGCTCGCACTCCTGACGTCCTGACTCAGACTTTTTTTTTTTTTTTTTTCGGCGCTGAGGAGGAGAAAATGCTTTATGCACTCAGGCAGGGCTTAGGTGGCGCCTGAAGATGATGGGAAAGTGGAAACTTTTCACCTGCCGGGAGTGTTGGACTTGCCATAAAAAACTGGCCTACCGACTAAAAACTCCTCCCCATCTCCTCCGCTTTTCGTCTGGATGGTCGGGACCTGCTTCCGCATTGCTGCGCGGCCATCTCCGCGGTAAGATGTTGGCTCTCTTCTATTTCTTCTTCCTCCCTACATCTCGTTGGGGCTCCTCCGCTGTGCCGATTTGCTCCTCTCTTCTTCGTCTCTCGGCGACCTTTCTTCTCTCTCCGGGTGAGTTCTCTTCCTCCTTGTTGCTTTCCCTCTCGTTTGGTTGGTTCCTTAGTCGAAAGAATCCAACTTCGTAAGGCCGCCCACGACAGCGATCTTCGACACGTGTGTATTATAACTGCGTTGTTCATATATGTAAACTCTCACATGGTACTTACAAAAACTAGTATTATTTAATATTCTTTTAAGATATATATACATGATGTGTATGCAACTAAACATACACTGATACCTAATACATACATAAGTATACATTATGTTACATCTCCCATTCTTCAAAATAAATATATAAATGCATCATATTTTAAACATAAACAATAACCGGTTTTACAAAATAAACTTATATACTAAATGTTTTTCCACATTAATTGCATACGATATTTTTAAACTTAATCACTAATTATTCCATCAATTATAGTTAAACTTAAATCAAAATTTAGAAATGTAAACGTTCTACTGGTTTGACTGTTCTACCAAATCTGGTTCTATATGAAGACACGTTTGCACTTCCGTTTCTTACATTTTCATTATTGTCTTCATTATCGACCCTTACATTCTCTCTCTCTATCACAATTTCATTATCTATATTTGGTTTAAAATTAGACTGATTTTGTGACAAGCGTATATCTATTGTATTTCTTCTCTTAACCCTATTGTTCTCATCTCTTATTATTATTGATCTCGGTGATTGATGTTCATTTATAACTTTAGCAGGTAACCAATATTTATTTTTTCTATATAATACATTATCTCCTATTTTAAATTTGTTTTTATTTTCTCTTGCATTCCTGTCATAATATTTTTTATTGTTTCTTTGTTTAAGGTTCAAATAATTTGTAAAATTCTGGATAATTTTTGGCTTTAATAGCTCATTCCTAATAGGTAGTTTTGTTTTTAGTTTTCTACTAAACAGTAGTTCTGCTGGAGAATAATTTGAACCTAAAACAGGTGTACTTCTATAATCTAAAAGAACTGTATTTACGTCAATATTCCCATCTAAACATTTCTTTAACATCTTTTTACAAATACCTACTGATCTTTCAGCCAACCCATTACTTTTGGGATAATATGGACTAGAAGTTTTTATTTCAAAATTCCATTCATTACTAAAAATTCTAAACTTTTCTGAATTGAAATGCATGTTATCGGCTATTACAGTTTTTGGAACTCCATGAATTGAAAATATTGTCTTTAAAACTGATATTAATTCTTCTGAATTTTTATATTTCAATTTAACAAGTTCAATCCATTTTGAATAATAGTCGACCAATACTAAGTATGAACATGCTGCAAATTCTAAAATATCCATTCCAATTTTTTCGAAAGGTAATGTCGGTTGTTCTATTAGGATTAAAGGTTCTTTCTGATTTTTATTTTGATATTTTTCACATAATTTACATTTAAGTATATAATTTTTTATGTCATTTGTCATACCTATCCAATAAAATAACGATTTAGCCTTTGCCATTGTTTTTGTTATTCCCATATGAGATTCATGCAATTTATATAGTATGTAATCTTTTAATGTTTTAGGTACGATTATTCTATCTTCAAAATACACTAAATCTTCTTCTACATATAGTTTATCTTTCAATTTATAGTAGTTACTAACTATACTTTTTATTTTAGTTTTACTAGTAGGCCATCCATTTACATAATAGTATTTTATTTGATTTAATGTTTCATCTCGAGATGTCTCTTTAATAGGTAAATAATTTTTTTTTGGTTTGTGACATATTTATTGTATGTACAACATCATTCGAGCAATTATCTGTAGTTGTTTTATCTGCTTTAGAGCACGCTCTGCTTAATGCATCAGCTATTAGCATAGATTTTCCTGGTTTATACACTACTTCTATGTCATATTTTAATAATTTTAATTTTATTCTTTGTAATCTGCTAGAAGGAATTTTGTTTATTTCTTTTTTCATTATACTAACTAATGGCAAGTGGTCAGTATGAATAATTGTTTTTTCGCCATATATAAATTGTTTAAATTTGTTACAAGAAAATAAAATTGCTAAAAATTCTTTTTCTATCTGCCCGTACCTTTGTTCTGTTTCTGTCAAACATTTTGATGCATAACACACTGGTTGATTATCTTGAAGTAATACACACCCCAAGCCGTCTTTGCTACTATCTGTTTGTATCACTATATTTTTCTGTCTATCAAAAATTTTTAAAGTTGGTTCTCTACTAATAAACTCCTTTAATTTGTTAAAACTGTTTGTGTGATTTTCTAGCCATAAAAACTCTATATTTTTCTTTAATAATTCTCTGATTGATGATGTTTCTTTGGATAAATTTGGAATAAAATCTCTAAGATAATTAATTAATCCTAAAAATCGTTGTAAATCCTTTTTGTTCTTAGGTACATCATAATTTTGTATTGCCTCTATTGAACATTCATCAGGTATTATTGTTTTGTATTTGAATTTAAACCCTAAATATTTGACCTCTTCTTTTTTACATTGAAACTTTTCTTTGTTAAATTTAATATTATTACATTTAGCTCTTTTTAGTACGGTTTCCAAAGCAATGTCATGTTCTTCGCTTGTTTCTCCAAAAATTAATATATCATCTATGTATATAAATACATTAGGAATTTCCCCAAACATTTCTTCATTATATTTCTGAAAAACTTCTGCAGATGTTGACAGACCAAAAGGTAATCTTTTGAAACAATAATTTCCAAATTTGGTGCTAAAAGTACAATAATTTTGACTTTGTTTTGTTAAACTTATTTGCCAAAAGCCGCTTTTAAATCTAAAACTGAGAAAAACTTTGCATTCTGTAATTTAGATTTTAAGTCATTAATTGTCGGTATTTCATAATAATCCTTTTTTAAACTATTATTTAAATCTTTTGGATTTAAGCATAAACGTGTACTCCCATTTGGTTTTTCTACTATTACTAATTTATTTATCCATTCCGAGTTATTGTAAGCTTTTTCTATTATTCCTTGTTTACATAAAGTGTCTAACTCATTTTTTAGTTTGTCAGATAACGCTAATGGTAATCTAGTTGGAGGGTTACAAATTGGTTCAACATTATCTTTAATTTTTATATTGTTACGGTTTTGGAAATTTTCCTATTCCTCTAAACACATCTGAAAATATTTTACATTTTTTATTTTTAGTTTCTTTAACATATTCTACTAATTTAATTAAATTAAATTAAATTTAAAATTAAATTTTAAAAAGTACTTCTTCCTAGAATTGTCATTTTATCACCTTCTATTATTATAAATAATTCCGAATAAACTAAATTTCTATATTTCATTCTTAAATAAATCTAGACCTAGGAAATTTATTCTAAATCCCCCGTATGCTGATAATTTTATTCCCGTGTAATTTAACTTAAAATGTTTTCTATTAAAACCTTTGATTTTTTCAAATAAAGAAACTGGTAATATATGTACATCGCTACCACTACCTAATTTAAAATTAACCATAAAATTCTCAACTAATAATTCCCTTTTCCATTCTTTTTTATATCCATTTATAGAATCGCAATAGTACTCAATTTCTTTAATTTCGTGCAAAACAGTTTTACACAAAGCAGCAAAATGATTGAGTTTATTACATTTTGTACATATTTTACCTTTAGCTGGACACATTTCAAATTTGTGAGCTTCTCTACCACATCGAAAGCATTTTTTCTTTGTTGGATTCATTTCTTTCTTCCTCCATGGTGTCGAATTTTGTTCTTTTCTGTTGTTATATGTACCATCTCTTTGTTTGTAATTAACCTTGACTGTATCTATTCTTTCTTCTGGATGCATCTTTTTAACTTGTCCTCTTGCAATTTCAGCTAGCCTGAATGCTTCAATAGCTTCATTAAGTGTTGTGGACCGCAGTTTAATTAGACAATCTTGCGTTTCTCGGTCATTTTAATTTAATACTACTTTGTCCCTCAACATATTTTCTTCATCCAAAAATTCACAATTCTTGACTAACGTTTTCATATCCGTAACAAATGAATTAAATGGCTCACCTTCTTTTTGTGATCTTGCATAAAAAATATATCGGTTGTATAAGATGTTCTTCTTGGGATTACAGTAACTTTCAAACGCATCTAGTACCTTCTGCAACGTTTTTTCCTCTATTTTGAACGTATTATATATCTCTAGGGCTTCTTTTCCTATGATATTCAGGAAAATTGCCATTTTTCTTTCTTCGGGTTTGGTGTCGTGAGCACATGTTTCCATATAAATATTAAAACTCTGTTTAAATTTTCGCCAATTTTCGTGCAAATTGTCTTGGAGCTTTAAGCAACTAGGAACAACAAAATTTGCTATTTTCTAGCGGTTCTTTCCGTATTTACTACGCCATGTATTATAACTGCGTTGTTCATATATGTAAACTCTCACATGGTACTTACAAAAACTAGTTTTATTTAATATTCTTTTAAGATATATATATATATATATATACATGATGTGTATGCAACTAAACATACACTGATACCTAATACATACATAAGTATACATTATGTTACAACGTGTGTACCATGGCATCTGTACCAGAGCATCGCCTGTCCTCCTTCAGAAGATCTTTAACTTACCTTGCCTCACATATTGTAAACTTTGTCCTGAATACAATGGGATTCACTAGTCATTCAATAATCATGAGGTCACTCAGACGTGATCTCCTCAATCAATGTTTGCACCAAGAAGATATGTTTTAATCTGATTTCGTTTTCGTGAAGAATAGAATTTGAAATCACTGTTTTAGTGTTATACGTACCTTTTGTACCTTAGTATACAATAAGCTTCATTTATTTATTTATTTATTCTCGTCGAAACCATCATTTCCTCAGTAGAATCCTCTATTTTTAAACTTCCACCCGATATTGCCGATTCCATCCGTTACGCAACCACAAAAGTCCTAAACCATGCCAAACCCCTTAAACCAAGTCACTCCAGTTAGAACTATCCGCTCTCAAATCCCTAAAATCCAATACTGACATCGTCATCCTCAAGGTTGACAAAGGCAACACCACTGTCATCTTTGAAACCCAATCCTACGAGGAGAAAATGAATCTTCTGGTCAGTGACCCGTCATAACTCATACCGTATCCTTAGTCGTGACCCTACTACCCGCCAATCCCGCCAAATTACTGACCTCATCAAACTCTCTCACATCCCAAAAGATACACAACAAACCTTTATTCCGACAGACTCCCGACCTCCTAAACTCTATGGTTTACCTAAGATCGACAAACCTAATATTCCGCTACGTCCCATAGTCAGTTCAATTGCCAGTCTAACCTATGCTTTCTCCAATTTTGTTGCCAACATCCTTCATAAATAAAACGTTAACACGGGCTCCTTCATCCTCAATGCCCAACATTTTCTCCAAAGAATACAAAACCTGACACTGGATCGCCAAGACCTCCTGGTAAGTTTCGACATTGAGTCCTTATTTACCATGATTCCAATCCAAGATACCATTACCATAGTTACCCAACTCCTTACATCTGATAACCAACCTTCTTGTTACGCTGACATGGTAGGTGCGAGTCTACCTTCCTGTTACTTCCAGTTCCGAGGCAAGTACTATGAACAAGTTTTAGGAGCTGCCATGATTTCACCCTTATCTCCTATTGTTGCCAACATTTTCATGGAGGCATTTGGAAAATAAATTCTTGAGTCACACAACCTCAAGCCCAAGTGCTAGTTCAGAGACGTAGACGATACCTTCGTAATCTCGCCACATGGACGGCAATCTTTACACAATTTCCTCTAATTTCTCAACCAGCAACACCCAGACATACGCGTTACCATGGAAATGAAAACAGACGGTTCTCTCCCTTTCCTCGATGTCCTATTTACGCGCACTCCATCCGGTACTCTTGACTATACTGTGTATAGGAAACCCTCCCATACCGATAGATACCTATGCCAATTCCCACCATCACCCCGCTTAGAAACAAGCGGTGATCAACACCCTTGTAAAAAGAGCAATTTCTATAACCCATCTCACAAACCTCCAGAAGAACTTGACCACTTAACCAAAGTCCTATCCCAAAACAACTATCCCAAGTGCTCGATAATTAAAACAATTTCCCGGCCGACATAAACCCAACCGACACAACACCTCATCAGCATCCCGACGTCCCAATTGCAACCGCCTCCCTTCTTTACGTCCAGGGTACGACAGATCGTATCAGACGCACCTCCGGAAGTACAAGTAAAACCGATATTCAAACCCCTTTCCAAACTATCCGGCTTACCTCCTTCTACTAAGGACAATCCCCCTCTTCTTTCCCCTAGTGTCTACCGGATTTCATGTGCGTGTGGGAGTTTCTACATTGACGAGACGAAGCGATCAGTTAGAGCCTGAGTATAAGAGCACGAGCGCTGCACTAGATTGCAACGAATCGCTGGTTCGGCTCTCGCTGAACATAGGTGGAACATGGGACATCAAAACCTACGTACACAAACCAAAATCTTCGTTCGTGAATCTCGTTACTACCCTAGACGAATCCGTGAGTAAATAGAAATACTGAAACACCCCTCCACTGTCAATAGAGACGATGGTTTTCAGTTGCATCATGCCTGGAAAGCGGTCATGACCCAACTTTTTCTACCTGGTGGTCCACTACCTGTAACCCTACCCCTACCCTGCTAACACTGCCCCTAACACTTCGACCCCCCCCCCCTCCAAACACCATCTGGTGGCATCACTCCATTCATATATAAAGACGACAGTATCTTCTTAGCACTTGGTTTCATACTGTCTGAAGATGCCTCTTGCAACAGAGTGCGAAACATCGACTGCTTCAAACTCATCAACGCGGTTTCCACCCGGAAATCAATTTATCATTGATTCACACCGCGGAGGTTTACAATCTGGAAAAGTAATGAATTGAAAAGAAATGAATTGGTTCTGCTTTAATATTGTTTCAATTGAAATGTTCAAGAATTGCGACCTAATACCACTGGTTATGAAGAACAATGAGAAAAACTGAAACTGAAACATTAAATCGCAATAACAAAAATGTTCCTTTCTTCGAAGAGGGTGGCATATAGATATAGATATATATTTTCCGTCGATCGTTTATTTACGCGCGTGTTCAGTGAATAGAAAATCATTTATTAATAAGCTCTATAAATGCATAATTTCTATTCATGCATGAATTATTATAGCCGATCAAACGACTTCATTATAGCCAATCGTACATACGTAAAATAAAACCATCCAATCAAAACATTCCGTTATCCAGGCACACAGTCCAGAACTGTCAGTGTCAAATTACATAAATGGTCCTATAACCTCAAACGACATCGACGAATAAAATCTATGTAGACAATTAACTCACTCGCTAATCGCTCGTGCTATAAACAGTGTCGATCATTAATCGCTCTTTTTAATAAACTTGTTGGTTAAATAACTATTAAAAGCAATTATAAAATCAAAAAATTAAATAAAGTCCGTTATTTTCCTGAATCATTTCTACATAACCTGTATAACATTCAAAATTTTCTGCCCCTAGGCATAAACATGAGCGCGAGAAAAGTTTATAAAGGTACCCGATTTTTGCAGTTTTAAAGAATCGCTCGTCTTTCCGATTATTTTCCCACTAAACCGCTGGCGCTGGTCCAAAAAAATAAAATTTGCAATAAGGGTAAAACTTAAGATCTCGTCTATAGATTGGCTTCTGTGGTTTATAGTAACGAATTATAGCACAACTACGCGATAAGGACGAAAACGATGGTCATATTTTCGACTACCGCGCAGTGACGCCATACCCGCCGCACCGCCAGCTGCAAACTGGCCTAAAATATCATAAGTGTAGTTAGCTTAGCAGTTCGTAGCGTTAAAGCTGTAGGTTATAGATTTCTAGGGATCACAACAAATATTATAATGTGTTGTTTTTATAATAGTACATATTTATTAACGATAGTTGTAGTCAAGACACGTCAAATGCTGTCGTATGAGTTTACATATTCTCGTACTATATTCCAGTACTATAGTGATTTGTCAAAATAGACATTAGCAATATAAATCGTAAACAAATGAAATTTTTTTGAAGAATTGGTTTGAAACGTGCTTACGATTGTTTAATATGCATTTAATAAAACGAAAAAACTGAAAAAACATAAAACCGCAATAACAAAAATTTTCGCAAAAAAAAACTTTCCTTGAAGAGGGTGCATATAGATATTTAAAAGCAATGTAAATACTGAAAATAATAAGAAATCAGTCTTCTGTATTATATATCTTCAGCAACAATAAAGCGATTCCAAAAAGGGAAGATGACATCACTAAACACGGTCATTTGAAACATGAATAAGAAATATACTTCTTATTTATGTATGCATTCCTACCCAATTATTTTGTCGGGCTACCGAGTCAGAAACTAGGTGACCTCTATCTATATATATTACCGCATTGCCGCATTTTGCGGTCGTGTTTATGTACCATGCACGATGTGGAGGAGACGTGAAGTCCTGCAAAATACAATTTCCCTAAGGAGGACATAGCCGTCACCTCGTTGGACAATAAAAGGACCGACATGTTTGCCACTGTTTACAGTTCACGCGGGATCTCAACGCTCGACGTCGTCGTCCTGTTGAAGCGCGCAAGGATCTCAGGAGTGTTCGGGAAACTACATCCGTACCTGGCAAATTGACGTGCCGAGATCCGTAATAGAATATTCAAAATGTCGCCGTCGCGTAATCCGCTTGCGCGGTGTCGCTCGTTTCAACGTTACCTTCTCTCATTAATCTCTGCAGAGATCAAAGAATTTTTCGCGCCTTTGCTTCTCACTGATTTTGAAAAGAAGGCGCTGAAAAAGCCGAGTGTTTCCTTCTAAACGAACCGACATACGAAAACGAAGCGAGGTATTGCTGATTGTGGACAGATTTCACCTTTTGCCTTACCATTACCTAATACTTTTTCACTGTGATCACTCCACATTTTTCAACTTTTAATATATTCCTGCAGGACCCTCTCAATTTCCTTTATATCCCACGTAATTCCTGTGAAATTGTAGAAGATCAAAACATGTCATATTAACACGTGCTCCAAGGGCCTCAAAATCGAGAATAAGTGTAACTTTTTATTATAAAGAAAAATAATAAAAAACTTTTATTTTGTTTTGCTACAATAAATTTACATATCCCAGATATTAACACAATAAAAAATATCAAATTAACTTTCTAGTCTAGATTTAGCCACGTGACTATCCTGACTAACAATGACCAAATGGAACAAGCCTCTGGTATGCTTTTTTTCGTAGAGTCTTAATCTGAAAGCAGGATTTCCTAATTGAGCAGCTTTTCAGCACTAATTTTCTCAAAAACTACAAATCACCAGTTTGAATAAAACAATTACAAGAACCGAACAAACTGCAAGCAATTTTTCAATGAATTTTTGAAGTAACTACTTAGATGCATTCTTTATGTCACTTTCTTGTTTATTTTAATCAGGAAAGCTCGGCTATTCATACTTTTTTGGACATCCTAAATAAGTACGCACACGTTCCTACTATTCTGCCGGCGTTCATCGGATTAGCCCGCAACTTTTCGCGACAGTCTGAAATTTTGTGAGGATTTAGTACGTAGGCTTTCACGGCCAGAATCACTTAGAAAATAAATTGCATCCGGGTTATAACGTGTGTCAAAATTCGTAAATGCTGACGTTTCGCGAACCATGTTGCTCGATTCTTCAGAACTAACTGAATACTGAAACTTACCAAAGAAGTCCCACAAGTACTGCAAGAGTCAAAATCTTTTGCCTAACCCAAAGGATAGCACACCACTCCTGAAGAAAGAAAGGGTATACAAAATAACATGCGAGTGTGGAACATGCTATGAGGGACAGACAGGACGAAGCATCGAATGTTGAGTTAAAGAGCACAGTAGGGACATCCAGCTAAGTAAGATTCAACAGTCCGCTATTTGTCAATACTGCCATGAGTCGGGAGCAGTCGTGGGACTCTGTGCACTATCGCCTTCAGGCGATATATAGCTCTCTCTATCCGTCGATACGTCGCAACAGATCGAGCGTGTCATTATAGAGAGAGATAGAAGCGCAAGCGACAACGCACAGAGTCCCACCCAGGGTTGCCACCTATCCTCGTTTCACGAGGATTGTCCACGTACGAATCATTTGTCCTCGTGTACACAGATAGAAAAGATTTCTTGTTTTTAAGGAATATATTATTTTGGATCAAAACATTTCTTTAACGTCAACAATATTTAGTTCATTGAATACTCTAGTTTATTTGCTTGTAGAGATTAATTTATTTGCAATATTTATTTAAGTCAAATAAATATATATGGATTCAAACAAAAATTATTTTCCTTTAAAGTCATATTTTTGTTTTGATTTAAAAAGACGTTTCTTTACACCAACAGAATCTAAGTTTGATTCAAATAATTATTTTTGTATACAAGAAGAGATTTATTTCCTTCAAAGAAATATTTTTGCTTTGTCTTAAGAATAGGTTTACTTCCGTCTAATAGATCATATTTTTATTCAAATGAATATATTTTTAGTGTGAATACCTCATCCAGCTATATTGTTGGATGGCGTTGTAAACACTCTCCTCGCAGTTTGGCGTTATCTTGAGTATAAATAGTGGACTGGTGAAAGCCTACTGCTCAGTTGATGTCAAGCGTCTGGCTAAATTGTTAAAAAGGCCGTGTGATCGGCAGTATAGAGCACAGGTTCAAGTTCCGATTCCGAATCAGCGTATATTTTGCTACCCTAACCATGACTATATGTAGGTCTGGGGAAACCAACCACTGGTCGAAGATATGAGACATCCCAAAAGGCGGTGACACGTGGAGATTTTTCTCTACTGTACCCTGGGAAAAGTTCTAGTCAATAATAGGTCAATAATTTCTTTAATCAAAGAACCATTTATCGCAATTTTAAAATATTGCATTTTAACACAACCAAAAATTTCTTCAATTAAAAAAATTATCATTCTTTCACTCAACAATCATAATTATTTGAACTAAATAAATTTCGTTCGTTATAATCCACAAATCGTAAACATAAGTTGTTTGACGCTAATAAACGCTCTTTGTACCAAGCAAATATTTCAAACAAATGCGTTCTTATCCGCAAATAAATATTTCTGTGTCTCTATTGAAACACAAGATTTTTTTAAGTCAATGAATATTTATTTGAATTAAACAAAGTTTTCTATCTGTCGAGGATGAAATTGTGCTACCTAACCTAACCTACAAATGTTTTCAACATTTCGGTAAGATTTAATATTTTACTGTTTTTCCGACCTACTACGTCTACCTTAAATACAGCAATGATGAATTGCGCCACCTAAAAAAATTAATCGAGCTAGAAAATTCCTGGCTAACCACCAAAAGTTGGCTCCAAAAAGTCGACGAGTTTAAAGCCTTCTGCACATTATGCTAGGTTGAAATTTCCGTTTACATGGTAGTTTTTGAAAATATACCAACATTTTATTTTTATGTCGTATTACCACAGTAAAGTATTATTTTTGCATATTTAATAAAGTAATATAGTATTTGCTTTTTGTTATATTTAAAGAATATTTTGTTTTATTATTTGATTGTGTTTTATGGGGCAGTATGATGTGGACATATTGGATATGACAATGTTTTCACCCACTTACTGTCGTCGTGAACACAAAAAGGTAGCAACCCTGGTCGGGACACACAATGGACTTGTGACGATGACGCGAATATGTTGGCAAGGGTGAGTAATTATCATTGAAGGTTTATTGAAGAAGTCATCGAAATTTACAAACTACCTAACAACATTAATCGTGAGGACGGCACTGACATCAGTAGGGTCTGGAAATCAATCCTAACGCGGTAAAATGAGTTGTAAAATAGGTATATAAGGGAGATTTTTTGGTAGGTCTTCAGTTTCAGTTGGTTCGCGAAACTCAGCATTTGCGAATTTTGACACACGGCATAACCCTGAAACAATTTATTTTCTAAATTTATTACCTATTTTGTACCATTAATCCTCATATTTGTACCTCAAAGATTCATCCAGATATCGACGTTTCTAATTCTTTCCGACAGTTCTGCACGCCAATTTTCACTTGCGTTCGGAAAGCCATGTAGGAGTGTCATTTTCAAATCGATGATGATGTTAATATTTAGTACCAAATCTGTACTATTTTGTACCACCAAGGTCCAAATTCGTACCTTAAAGGACCGCGCTTATATCGACGTTTCCATTTTTTTGCGTCAGCTACCAGGGACCCTATTCTCGTCATCTTTTTGAAGCGAAAGTGAGTCTTTTCGAATGGTTAGGTGGAAGGAGTGGGGATATCAGCGGTTTCCCTCTGGAACGTATCTATGAGCAAATTTGCTTGTCGCTAACAACAATAACTCACGCGCCACGCCCATACGAACGTATCTATGGCAAGTTTGTTTGTTGCTAAGAACAATAACGCACGCGCCACGCCCATGCGTTCCAAACACATGGCAACCGCCGATATCCCCACTCTCACCTAACCATTCGAAAAGACTCACTTTCGCTTCAAAAAGATGACGAGAATAGGGTCCCAGGTCTTTTAAGTTGAATTCGGTCTAATTCGGTGGGTGACTTTTAATCTCATTGGACACAATTGAACCTTAGAAGAGATACAAAATATGGCCTGCATCTCCAGACCAAGCAATAGAGAGTTTTCCGTGACAAAAATAGTATCAGCAAGCCGACGGTCCCAGATCACGTGGAACAGTCCGTAGATTATTGTGATGTGTTTTCGACTCGCAAATATCATTAGTTAATTTGTTACACTGCAACTCGTATATTGAAACTCGTATTATTTGCAAAACCTTGTTCGAATGCTTTGAATTGGTTTATAATGATTTATATGTTTCTATTTATTAGGTTAATGTGTAATTAATTAATGTAATTCCTACATTGCAATGTAATTGTGTTTTTATTAAATATAACGTTAATTTTATATTAATAAACATAAAAGTTTGCGATTACATGAAATGAAAATCTCATTTCAAGATATTGCATAAAACACTACAAATTATATATCCTTATTGCATCTAATAGCTTTTTTTGCGTTAATAAATACAAAAATCAATTTCTTGTTGTCAATATTTTTACTTTTTAGGTTATTTCAAAACTAACGTATGTATTGTATTAACATTTATCAGAAAATAAAAATAAATGAAAAATAAATTGCTTTAATTTTGTATTTATGGTAATTGGTTAATTGTGATTTACTGGTATTTTCGAGATATTTAGCTTCAACGATATTCTGCAGTGTTTTGTTTTTTGTTTCTAGAAACTAGAAAGTAATATGTTTCATATGGTCTCATTGGTTTTTTCTGTTCCTTCAGAAGTAGGAGCTGTTTAAAATAAGATATTGTTAATAATTCAAACGGCTGTAATTTTTAATGAATTGAAAAAGTAATTTACTTTCTGAAAAAATTATTTTGCGGAAGAAACGTTTGACTGCCTGTATATATTGCTATATGTAATTTAAATTATTTTGGTTGTCAAGCATGTACTAGATGTCATGAAAGATAATTGAACATTAACTGCTGTAAAGTAAATACAGATATAAAATTTCCATTGTCCTTCATACAAAGTACATGCTTCGTCCTAAATATAAATTTAAATTAAATTTAGAGAATTTACATTTAGTGAATATATTTAAATATTACAATTCTGAAATAGTCTCTATTTAGTGATAATCCTTGGCAACAAGTTGATTTGTGCATTTACTTACTTACTTAAGCCCGTCATCCCACTGCTGGGCAAAGGCATTTACTTACGTAATTAATTAATATGTGTATTTGATAACATAAATTTATATAATGTGAGATTTTCGTATCATATTATCAAATTTCATGTTTACTATTATTATTATAAAAGTAATTCTATATTTAATTAAATACATTACCTACTCGTAAACTTAACTGTAGTGGTCATATTTCATTTATTACATTGCAATGAAGATGTCACATTAAGGAAAAGATCGGACACGGTAAAAATAAACTAAATCCCGTTACATTACATCTATCGAAAAACCACCTCGTGTCGGACAACTTTTTGCGAAGCGGGCGGGTCGAGGGAGAATAGTACACGAATATACAGTGCTTCCCAAAGGTAACGGATAAATTCTATAAAATCTTAAATAAAAATATTTGAGAAAAATGCTCCGACACGTCGATTTTTACTTTTAACTTACTATCCTGATATACACTTTTCAGCCCCCCACCCCTTCACCCCTAAGGGGTGGTAACCACAACTTTAAAAATTCAAATAGCAAAGTACCCCTTGCGATACCTCAATTGATAGACTTTTTTAATCTGAATACAAAGAAAAAAAAATTATCGAAATCGGTTGATAAATAACGGCGATATTTATCAAAATTTATTTATACACGAAATTGAGGAATAACAAAATTTAATTAACTAATCCTTAATTAATTGTCAAAGTGCTGCGCGTTAACGACGAGACAATGCCCTAATCTATCCCCAAACGCTTGTTGAACATTTTCTAACATTTTATTTCGAGTTTTCGAACATTCCTGGAGTCATTAAGTGAATTACTGCAGGAATTCTTTCCTTTAACGCCTCAATATTTACAGGTCTATTAAAATAAACTTTACTTTTTAAATAGCACCAAAGAAAATAATCTAGTGGGGTTAAATCTGGCGATCTTGCTGGCCATTCAATAAGCCTTCATCTACCAATCCATTAGGAAATTTGAAAATATTTGGATTAGGAAATGCTTGATCGAGGTATTCTCGAACTTGTCGCGTATAATGTGAAGGCGCACCGTCTTGCTGTAACCAAATTCTGTCCTTGTGTCTATCAGGATCTTCTGCGTTGGGAAACAACACCGCTAAAGTAGGTAGTAGTTCATTTCGTAGAAAGTTCAGATAACGTTCACCATGCAGTGTTCCGTCGAAAAATTTGGTCCAATAATTCTAGAACCCACCACACCAGCCCACACATTAAGGTTTTGAGGATATTGTGTGTTCGCTTCCACCATCCAATGCGGATTTTGACGAGCCCAGTAACGGCAATTTTGTTTATTGGCGGTGCCATTCAGACAAAATGTTGCCTCAACAGAAAAAAACGATGTTTCTAATTAAGCAAGGATTTTCATTAGAGAGTTCCATCATTGTCTCACAAAACTGCACTCGTCGATCAAAGTCATCATCGGACAATTTTTGTACCAAGTGCACTTCATACGGGTGAAATTTGTCTTTTCGATATAATCTGGACACTGTGCTTTTTGACGCACTAACTTGTGAAGCGACCACCGCAAGGGTAGAATGATTTTCTTGCACCATTAAAATAGCATCCAATTGTCGGTTTTCAATTAAGGCCAATAGACGTCCTGCCTTAGGCTTATCCCGTACATGACCGAGATCGCGAAATTTGTTTTCGATTCGACTTACTGTAGATTCCGATATTGGCGGACGGTCCGGGTGCGTTTCATTGAACAAAACACGAACTTCGTCATGCGTCCGGCTTCTATCTCCAAACCCAATCATTAAAACTTCGATTCTTTCGGTTTCTGTAAATCTCATTTTGCTACTATTTCTTCAATGACGAAAAATCTGAATTGTGTTTGACATAAGAAAAAACAAGTTGCAATTGTTTGAACGATATTGCTATGCCCGCTTCAACAGCGCTTACTCGAATATTGACGTTCTTCTTTGAATACATTTTGGTAAATATCGCGGTTATTTATCAACTGATTTTGATAATCTTTTTTTCGTTGTATTCAGAATAAAAAAATCTATCAATTGAGGTATCGCAAGGGGTACTTTGCTATTTGAATTTTTAAAGTTTGGGTTGCCACCCCTTAGGGGCGAAGGGGTGGAGGGCTGAAAAGTGTATGTCAGGATAGTAATTTAAAAATAAAAATCGACGTGTCAGAGCATTTTTCTGAAATATTTTTATTTAAGGTTTTATTGAATTTATCCGTGACTTTTGGGAAGCACTGTATAACCGACATACTGTTTTCAAATCCTGCAATAGCGATACGAACTTACTTATTTCCACGACTGTGCCTAACGTTTTAGTGTGACGATAACACAATCTTACGTCACCACTTCATTTGAATACACGCTAGTTACCATGGCGAGATAACGTGGCTAACGATACCATTCAAACAGTGTATATTAGCGAAACGTAACATCTGCTCTCTTATTAATAAATAATTCATACTGACTGCAACATCAAAACGCAGAAATACTCGTAAAACCTGATACATAGTCCATAGTCTATCCGTTTAATGTGCCCTGTTTTCTACCGAAATGCCAATTTTTACGGCCAATCATAAACGTCGCTATCTTAACAGAAGAACAATTTATCATCGCTGATAAACTGTGCACAAACAGAGCAATTTCTCTCTACATACACTAGCAACGGACACGAGGTTGTATATGAAATTGCTGATGCTGATAAGATCAAACATAATACGCTCTCTTCTATATCAAAAATATCAAATTACTTATCTAGTGTGTGGACGTACGGTATACCCGCCGAAATGAAGCGTTAAAGAAAAAATGTGCGATACTCTGATCGCATATTAGTTTATCGGCAAAAAAAGAGTGACAAATACTAAACAAACAGTGGCCTGCCAAAAATTGCCGCGAGACAATGTGACTGTACACTCAACAGTGCAAGAAAGAATGGTGCAGCGAAACAGTGATACGAGTGTTTTAGTGGACTATGAGGACGACATCGAGGAAATTAGAAGAGATAGTGTTAGGACTGACTTCGAAGATGATGATTCTCATCAGGATTATATTACAAGAGTGAGAAATTATAACAAACAAGGTCCACATGTTATTCAACCTCAACTACGAAATAAGTATGTCGTCAGACTTTATTAATTTTTTTTATGCGGAACTAAAGTTTATCGGTATTCTCAAAACTCTATAACCTGTCATTTCGGTATATTTGCTGAGTGTATCAGATTTCATCCGAAATAATCACATCGCACATCATTTCTAGTAACTCGATACTAAACTAGCCTATTTTGTCTTGGTAAGGCTCGCAATAAACAAAAGGGAACCACAATCGCAATGAATTTTTTTAAGGTTATCTATATAGGGTTATCTAGTATATAAATTGCACGTTATGTATTTAATTCAGTTTGATGGAATTTGTTGTGGAGGTTATAAAAATATTGTTGAGTATGTCAATTGCTATTGCTTTATTTAATGTTTTGCTTATCTCTTTAAATAAATAGGTTAGAATTATCATAATAATAATTGAACGACGTACTTTGCAAGTACTTTCTTATTGCGATTATGTATACTGAGAAATTCAAACAAACCAATTCTGACAATTTTCTTCTGTTTTAAATTATTATATAGCAGTAGAATTTTATTTAATGCTAATGCGAATAAAGCACCTATCTTTTTTAAAATTAATTTTTGTAGTTTGCAAAAAGCTATTTTTGTTTTTCATCAATAGTTGTAACTTTTTTATGGTTCCGTAGGTAAATCGCCGCTTAGACAGTGCAAGTTTCGTGGTGAAAAGTACTGTTGTCTGGTATCTGGTACTGCCGAATATCTCTGGGCTGAATAAAGTTGAATAAAGTTGATATTTACATTATTTTATATTTGCAACCTGAGTGGATAAATCGCCATAGAGATAAGAAAAATCTATTTTGGAATTTTGACGGAACAGGTAGCGTCTTCTATTGGCTACCGGATTCCGTCAAAATCTCAAACTCGAAATTTGTTGTCATTCAGGCGATTTCTCCATTCCAGGTCACATATTATATCAATCAATAAGTCAAAAATGCGAAATATTTTTTTTTGTGAACGCGGTAAATTGATAATAATAATAATAATAATAATCTTTATTTAGCAATCAGCTAACAAAATCAAAAGGTAATTTTACATAGAATACAAAGGCAAGTTTACATAAAAATACAAAGAAATTACAAAGAAATCCCCAATACCAAACGCTCTCGTACGTTCCTAATTCTAAAAAAAACTAGGGGAAAATAATTTAGTGGCCATACAATTTAATTATTTGCATTATAGCTCACTTGAAATATTCGCCAAGAGCTCTAATGCAAGTTTGACAACTCAAAATACATTAATGTAGTAGATTGTAGTCTAGCGCGTTTTGAATATGGGGCGAATTATTTGTTATTCTGTCGTGTACTAGTGGTTAGACGCGAACTTCTTCGGCATTTACATTTACTCCAATAATCAATAATAATTGTTGCTGTTGGTGACCCACGCCATAGGTACTCCCGCTTATTTTCTTTGTTTATAAAGCTGGACGAATGAAATTTGGGAAAGTGTTAATAGACAAAAGATGCCATTCTTTGGAATACTCTTGAGGTTAATATGACTTCCGCTTTTTCCGGAAATGACGTCATCATTGAATTTTTAAATGGCACTCTATATTCTTTGTGTGATATTTATATTTAGGATGTCATTCTGAACACAAAAACATACGGATCGTCAAGTTTTATCACCAAGGCAACGCAAAAATTACTTTTTTGTATTTTAATCTAGGTGGCTATGAATTGGTGAAAAAAGTCGAAAATTTTATTGTTAAATAAACACTAGCTAAATCGATTTTGGCCGACATTGCATTACTGGCGCCCTCTAGCGTGATTTAGTTGGTTTTTGGCCAGTGAGTCATTTTCTTCACGGGTACCCAATGGCCACACCCTGATTATTTGATAGAAAATATGTTTCCGCTTACAATGATACCAAATGCATGATATTTTGCTTATAATCGTAGGGTGAAAATGACGTTTAAGGGTACTTCCTTCGAGTAGTCCATTGAGTGACTTTGACTTATACGCTGACTTTGATGCTAAGGTCAATATTTTTTTCGATTTCCTTGCTTCTAAAAACATTCGTACGCTACAATTTCAACAAAATATCAAGTGTTTGGTATCATTGTAATCAGAAAGATGTTTTCTATCGAATAATCAGGGTGTGGCCATTGGGTACCCGTGAAAAAAATGACTCAATGGCCAAAAACCAATTAAATCTCGCTAGAGGGCGCCAGTAATGCAATGTCGGCCAAAATCGATTTACTTAGTGTTTATTTGACAATTTTCGACTTTTTTTCACCAATTCATAGCTACCTAGATTAACACACAAAAAAGTTATTTTTGCGTTGCCTTGGTGATAAAAATGGACGATCGATATGTTTTTGTGTTCAGAATGACATCCTGATTGTAAATATCACACAAAGAATATAGGGTGCCATTTAAAATTTTGAATGATGACGTCATTTCCGGAAAAACCGGAAGTCATATTAACCTCAAGAGTATTCCAAAGAATGGCACCTTTTGTCTATTAATACTTCCCAAATTTCATTCGTCCAGCTTTATAAACAAAAAATATAAACGGGAGTACCTATGGCGTGGGCCACCCGGTATATATATATATATATATATCGAGTTGAGATTTAGCATTGCTAAAGCTTGCTACCATTTTTTCAGATTTTTGATGGTACTTTATTTTTGAGATTCTACTATAATCACATCTTAAACCCGTTTCTATATCTGAAAATAATGCAATCAAACTGAAAAAAGTGGTATTAGAACTATACGTAAACTTTACAGTAAAACTATTACGATGTTTCTTTCACTTGATATAGTTTCAGCGGTTTCAAGATATTCCACGAAGATTAGATTTTCGCTTCGGATATTTTGCGTACACTTTGTGGAAAACTGTTGTCTGGAATATCAGCATAACTGTTCTAATTCAAACTTTTCTGCAAAACTAACGACATTCGAAATAAAGGGATATTCTACATAAAGAAAAAATTTCATCATTTTTTCATCGAATATGAACTCTTAAAGGCAATCAATCAAATCAGCGTATCAGACAAATCAATCAGCTTATTTTTCAATTGCAAGCGCGAAATACCCATAAACAAAGTGCTATAGACTTTACAAGAAATCTAATTCCTTATCAAGACTCTTTTGAAACAATAATATGTTGCTAATTTAAGAACGGGAACTAACTATTAGAGCAATAAATGGTGAAAATGTAGACAGAATTATTTTTAATTGACTTTTCAATGGTATTTTCACTTTTTATTTTTCAAGTTCTTTTGCTAAAAACGAAAAAAGACCACGTGACTGCGAAAACCATCACAAACACGATCTTGTAAGAAATACCCTACTCTAATAATTTCTACCTTACATATTTTTCACCGCCCTTAGTGTTGCACACAGTTTTAAAATCCAAAACAGGTGGACAAAAGTAGAAAGCATTTCCAATTCAGGTGAAATCTCATAACTTTGAGATTTTTGGAGTCGCTGATTTCCAACCCTAAGTAAAAAGCGAATTAAATGAAATGGCCAAAAGAATTTCTAAAAATATCTTCTATTTAGCTGAAATTTAGTACTTGGGTGTTTCCGGGGTCACTAATTTAAAATTTTACGACAAAATTAAAAAAAAGGAAAAAATTCAGCACATCTAATATGGAGGAACAGGTTTAAGAAAATATTTTTGAATAATCGGATATTTAGTAATTGGTGCTTTTGTAATCGTGGGCACTGATTTTAAATTCGTCCTCGCAAATTTAAAAAAATCAAAATATCCAATAAGTTAATTACCACTCTCATCGCTTTATAGTTATTTTGGACAATTTCTGCGTTTCAATTCTTAATCATTGACCTAATAAGCTCCTAAGGCATGGCCGCTCGCAGAACTATTTCTAAAGGGTGAAAAACCTAAAGCCGTGGTCTTTTTGAGTTGGGTTGATATGATTTGGGTTGACAATGCCAAATTTTGGCATTGCAGATTTCTTTTATTTGCGCGTTAATAATCCCAAATAACGTTATGTTTTGTTCTAATATTCCTGATCTAAGTAAATACAGGCAATTCAATGATAGACATCCGTGAAAGATTTTATTTTGAAGTACGTCGACTAACGGCAAAAAACTAAACACTGGACTCTCTAAAATACCGCTATGTCAGGTTCTAACAAAGATCTGATTCATATTCAATTGAAAAATCCATTGCAACGGTATTATTTACAAAATCCTCTTCCCAGTGTTAGCAATATTATCAGGCTAAAGGATTTGGCGTTGCTTGAAACTAGGAAAAATTTCGGATCTTTACGCATTTGACATTTAGCGGAACAACTTTAACAGTACCGTATGTTATTATTAATGTACATCACTAAGACGCTAACACTAATAAACTAACACGAATATATCCTATAATAATGTTGTTATTAGCAAACTTTCAGTAGCCCTTAACAAACAAAACTGCCTAAGATTAAGCTGTTAGTCTGTCTAATGTATATTAGACAGATTTAAATCTGATAAATCGGATCATGGGGATTGGCCTACCCGCATGTATATGTTACGGTAAAAGCATCAACTCCGTAAATGTCTACACTTCCAGGTCAGTGCTACATTTACTCATTTGTATAGCAAAAGTATTCAGATTCAATAAAAAAGTATACTTTTACAAGTTGAGAGTTCAGAGATTGCTCTCTGGTAGCAAATGTATGCAAAATCTAGAAAGTGTATCTACATCTACAAGGAATGCATTTTTATACTGAGTTAATACTTTTACTAAATTCGACAGTAGATTTGTGGACTGGCTAGTAAGTATATACATTTACTCCAATTTACTCTTTTACTGTACCATATGCATAACTTTTTCCTTCAGTGTGCAATCGTTTGGATGAAAATCGTCTTGCAATATCTATTTTATTGCAATAAGCAATCTCTCTACCACCTAATCAGCAATATATCTCAATTAATCATTATAAATCTCAATCTATTATTATACTACTAATACTGCTTCTAACATTAATAATCAAAATTAAAAAATATTGAAAGAGAAAAATAACAATGTACATATCATCGTCAGCCAAATTACCTATTTGAAAACAAAATTGATTTGCACAGTTTATGTAATAACGTCTAAAAAATATGATACAAAGAGGTATAATATTTACAACTGACACACAAACAAGTGGGAAAAGTGGACAGAACATGCGCAATTAGAGAAATTTAAGGACTTCTTGATAAGATTACTGTTGACTTGCAATGCTCCAGCAATAATATATGACTAGAGACAATAAACAAACTCCTGCTAACCGTAAGAGACGTAAATCTATTCATATTTCATGAGTTCCCCAAGAAAATACGTGCTTCTCATTAAAAGCAATTATTTCTACCCACCGCTGTTTTTCAATGGCGATAGATTCTGAAGAACCCATAGCAACCTTCCACATTAAGTAAGATCTCAAGTTAGCAAAATCAAATAAACGCCATACTTTTCGTTTTAGGCAAGTCCGATCACCGAGGAGATTAATCAAAAAGACAGGTAAATACAACGTGTCGAGAAAAACGGAGAGATCGAATCAGATATGGGAGAAATACCTAAGGGATTTATCAACTACATTAGTGACCAGTAAATGGCGATGGACCGTACTGACAGCTTCATCGTCGTTTATACTCAGTTGGCTTATTTTTGCCGTAGTATGGATGCTCATATCGAACGCGAATGGAGATTTGGACTTAAAAAATCCCACGGCTCATCCATGTTTGGTTGGACCGACGAGTTTTGGTGGATATTTCTTGTTTAGTTTGGAGACCCAGACCACAATCGGTTATGGTGGGAGATATATAAGTGACAACTGCCCTGAAGGTGTTTTTGTCTTGTGTTTGCAGATTATTATGGGCGTGGCCATATGTAGTTTGACAGTTAACATAGTATATATCAAGATGATTAAACCAACTAGGAGTTTCAACCATAAGCAGATTAGTAAACATGCTATCGTGAGTATTAATTATTAATCTGTTGTTTAAGTCCCCGTTACAATAATTGTGTGCTGTATTCTTCTTGTACACTCACGCTGTATTTCTTTAACACTTGTAACCTGATTTATTTTTTATTTTTTATCTTTGATTTTTGATTGTTGATGTTATCAACGAAAAACTAAAATTTTTGTATTTTGTTTATAATGCGTTAGTCATATTTTTGTTTTGGTTGCCTTTTATATGGATTTTTTCAATTGATAAATAGTTAATTTGATACATAGTTTAACCCCACTGCTTATTAAGATGTCTCCTGGTATGGAGTGTTGTTGGTCTTAACATATTTTAACGATCGTAGTCAATATAAATTTCTAGGGAAAACTCAACATCTTTGCGAATGGCAGCTAACCGCTTTTCTGTGCCATAACTCGTAAACTATTACAGAAATGGCAGGAACTCAAATTGTACAATTTTTTATAAAGGCACTTTTGCTTTGAAATGCAGTAACATTCGCTAGTAATGGTCAGAAATATTCAGCACAAAAACTGTTATGGCACTTTTTGGAGGGGCTTCCCGGAGCCTGCCAGGTGACAAAATTTAGGATTTCTATTAGTGCTCTAAAATGCACAAAATACTACGAACAATCATTTCCAGCATGTTGCAAGTTGAAATCTCTTTTGCATATAACTATTTTAATTTACCGGTGAAACTACATAATTAAAATAAAACTAAGGATAGAAAAGTAATAAAGTAGAATGGCTAAAAAAGTCCTTCCCAAAACATCCCAAACTATGGTCTTTAGAATATAGATATAACAGTCACTAAAGACTGTAACAGCCAGAGGGTCTACCTCTCAAAAATTACCATGTAGCTTACATCAACATATTTATAACAACAAGCCAAAAGTTACCAACTAGAAATAAGCTAGAAATTTCCAGACAGAAGATATAGACAAACTATGTAACTCCAGAAGCAGCAGTGTATAACAGTGATCATGAAGACGCTTACGTTAAAAATTTAATTGATCTTTTCATTCAGTCTGTCATGGTTTATAATAAAAATAAAAGATAAAACAATATTCGTTTAATGACATTGATGTGCAAGAGAGGTAAAAAACTCACTAAGTTCAAACATCAAAGTTTTTTCGTGATGTGAAATAAAACAGTTCCACACATAATACATGGTGTTTGAGCATTAAATTAACTATAATTAATCTACACCTTTAGGCTTTAACTAAATTAATTAATTATCAAATTATAAAAACAATATGAAACAACATATCTACATTTTTTTAAACAAATTCGCCACGGGCGCTTATCTGACGTCATAAGTTAGATAATGAAATATTTGTATTTACCCGCCAGTGAGTTCACAGCTGGTGGGTAAATTAAAATTTTATTTTTATCCTACACTATGCGAAAATGTTGGCGTCTCCATGGAGACACGAAAGATGCTATTTGCCCGCCAGGACTGGAATGAACACTTTTCAACGCTAGCCACGAAAATAATTGTGCACAATATTCCCAACAGATGGCGACCGAATGGTCGTCCAATCAAAACACAGCTTTCGATTCAGTTTGACGTTTGCGGTTAAAACATCAACGTTGTTTATTTGTTAAAAGTCAAGTCAGTGATTAGTCTTGTGAAACCGGTGATTTTATTACGATATTGTTGTGTAGGATAAAAAATTATGTGTGCATCACGCCCAGAAAGTGATTTTCCGGGCCTCAAGAAGTGCCCAGGCCCGCTATGCTCACCTGTGCAATTTTTCTCTCGGCCCGGAAAAGAACCACCTTATCGGCTTGGTACGCAACATACTATTGCTGTATCCATGCTGAACAAGTTTAAAATTTGTTCGCACCGCGTTGGCCCGCCCACACAGGCAAACCGTAAAGCATACCCGGTCGAATTATTCAATAATATCTTTAGTCTTTTGCTTGCGAAATTTAGAACACTGTTTCTGGACATGAGTGAGTACATAGTGAGTACATAGTCCGGAGGCCGCAGCTGTTTTTTTTGATAAGTTTGGCATTTGATCAAGAATCAAGATTCGCCTGTTTATGAGGTACCGGAACGTTGTCAATTTTGATAGGATAGGAAAGGCGTATCGGGCGGCATAGTTTTAAAAATTATATGCTCCCACTTGGCACCGTTTAACCGTAGCTTTCATTGAAATTTAGGACAGTAGATTTACACCAGAAGTAAATATTTTTTTAATTCCTATTTCTTTATAAAACTTTATTTTTCTCAATATTAGTAGCATATTAGTAGGTTGTTACTTAGTGACTTTTATTATTTATGCCTACCTGACTTAGTTATTAGGCTTAACAATTACAGCACTCTACAGTAATTTTGCCGAAAGTCGATACGTCAGGGAGCAGCAAAAATGTCACACTTCTCACAACCCAAACAGACTGTATCCACCAAAAACGTATTTTGAAAATGTAGTCCATAGTAAAACTGTGACCCAGCGGTAGAGTGCCCGGCTAACAGTCTCAAGGTCGAGAGTTCGATTCTCACACTAGCGCCTGTGGTATCCGCTAGTAAGTAGTCCCGGACGTTCACGAGCGCAGGCGGTGGGCCGTCGGGTTCAATCGGGACTCTACGCTAGAAAGCTCTCGGTATAGGTACATAGAATTAGTGTATTCGACTTTCGAGCGAATCTGATAGTACAGACTGGTTCTCCCTATATTTGATACGACTGAAAATGGCGTGACACCGATGTAAACAAACTATAGCGTACGTTATAAAGTCTCTAATTAAGTAATGTAGTATCCTGTTTTCTAACAACAGTTCTTTAAAATCCAAATATGAGAATGTAATTATCTCAAGAGTACCTTTATGGTGGAAGCTATGCAAAAATGACAGAAAATGTTGAAATACGGTGCAAAGCCGACAAGCCAGCTGCACGATAATTGCAATTCTTACAAAAACGTGGCACTTGATTGACACCTTATGTTTATATGTGATTTAGGGTGATTTCTAATTCGATACCTCCTTTTTTCGTTCGGCTATAGTTTTCGAGAGGTTCTAAACTTTTGTGACAGTGGCTAAATTAATAAACAAAGAGATAAAGCAGATGATCGATAAATAAATATTAACATTGGATGATATTCCAAACATGTGATACAAATAATAATTTTTGGCATTTTAATAATATTAATCTTATTCCACGTTCTTTGTTTATTAATTTACTCTCGCACATAAAACTTTCAAGTTAAATATCTCCAAGACTATTGATCCAAATAGAAGTTATTTAGCATTTTAACATATTAAGTATCATATGAAGTGCACACGGCGTGAAAATATACTATTACTCACAACTATGATTCTATACTCTATAGTTCTAGAATGTATTAAGTGCACCGCAATCGTTCCTACTTACCTACATGAATATTATTGTATCGATTAAAACATCTACTAATTGTTATATAATCCATTTATTGAAAACTATACATTTACGTATACACACGTAGGCACGTATACATTTAGTAATAAAAAATCTGATGTGGCCAGGCACATGACTTTATCATACTATATATAAAATTAAAGTTTAGCTGCATGAGATTCTATTTGATCGAGATCGGCTATGTCTGCATTAAAATAAAACTAGTAGAACTAGACAGATATCTCGATTAAAGCTGCGTTCGGATATTGTACTCCGTTGACACCGGGTACACCGTCCAAATGACACTTACGTGTTATTGGGTGTAAAAAGTGTAACGGTGTTCAATACCTAACATATATAATAACTATATTGACAGTAGCATTTTCAAGACATTAGCGTTTGACACTAGCTACTGTCATTAGAATCAAAATAATCTGACATATCCTGGCTACTAGTTTTAAAGCAGTACGCCCGATCTCGATAAAATAGAATTTGCTCATGCGGCTAAACTATAAATTCTACCAAAAAATGTTATCTACATAAATTATGGAAAATTTCCTCTCCTTTAATTTATTATTTAACTATTTTGACGACATTACACAAATAGCGGCTCATTTGCAAAATCTTCGAAAAATGCTATGAGTAAACCACCAGTTCCTTTGGACCCTTTTCAACAGAAAGCTTTTCAGCTCTAAGTTTGGTTATAAAACTTCTAAATATGAAGTTTCGTCCCGATACCGTTAGTAGTTTCTCCGGAATCGTCTCCACAAAAACGGGTACACACACACACACATACACACACACACACACACACACACACACACACACACACACACACACACACACACACACACACACAGACATTTTTTTGTACCTTGGTCAAAAATGTTCAGGGGACCCAAAAAGACATATTTCCGCTAAAATCTCAAAAATTTTTTTTGGCATGATTACAATACTTTACATACTGCGTATGATAAAGTAAAAAGGTATTCAAACATATTTTTATTTATATACAGTGAGCGCGTAAAGTATGGAAACATGGCAAAATCTCAAGAACTGTTTGCTATTTTAAAAAATCCTCGAACAAGTCGATTTATAATTATCAAAATACACCTTATGATATCAAATTATTTTTTTTACCTTCAATTGCTTTTAACAGATGACGTCATCGACATTTTTTTTAAATCACAACCCTATATCTTTTTTAATGAATTTGACAGATCTTTTAACTGTCTTAATGGTAGCATAATATTTTTATGGCGTTACATCAGAAAATTTTCGAGAAAAAAACAATTGAAGTTTATGAAATAAAAGTGACAAAATCTCCGGAACGGCTCGACCGGTTTAACGAAATTTTGGAACTAAGTATTTTGCAACTTTGTGAAGTCACTGGCGTTATTATCGTTGATACACGTTTACAGTTTCTGAGATATAATCTCAAACTTTTGAATTTGAAATAGAACACCATGTATATTTTGACATTTTCTCTTACTTTCGTCCATTACCTATTCAATGTTACTACGCTTGTTATAGTATTATATCAAAAATATGTAGTAATTAACAAAAACCTTTATTACTCAGGTCTAAAAATTAACAAAGAAAAAAAATGATAACAAAAAATAACAACAACAAAAAAATAAACCGATCAAATTTAATACAATGTCTTCTTGTCAATGGTTGAGAATCCTCACTAACCAACTAGAGTAGTTGCAGTAGAAAATGTAATAATGTTTTGTTATCGATTCTTTCTTTGTTAATTTTTAGACCTAAGTAATAAAGGTTTTTGTTAGTTTCTAGATGTTTTTGAGATAATAGTGAAGACTGTAACAGAAAATGTCGAAATATACATGGTGTTCTATTTCAAATTCAAAAGTTTGAGGTTATATCTCAGAAGCTGTAAACGTTGCATCAACGATAACGATACGATACGATACCGATACGACTTCACAAGGTTGTAAAATACTTAATTCCAAAATTTCGTTAACTTCGGCCGAGCCGTTCCGGAGATTTTGTTTTATTTCATAACCTTCAATTGCATTTTTCTCGAAAATTTTCTGGCTCATGTCCAATATGTGTTTCAAAAAACTCCACTTTTACGCCACCACCATCATCCTTTTGTTGGAAGCATTGAATATTTGCGGGGCAATAAGCATTTATTTTTCTCGAGCCATTGGTTTTAAGATGTCTTACACCCTTTCCTCGAGGTGTATAATTACCTGATCGACAACATACGTAATTTATGCTTATGTGATGATTAGAATCTTCTTGCCTGTATTTTCTAAATCTTGAATTAGTGTCAGTCTCTAATACCTTTTTCCAACTATAAAATTTGTCCATTGTGGACATTTCCAGTGTCGTTTTTTTTATATCAATATCGTGTGCATTTGTGAAATGATTAATAATGTCTTGTTTACTCGAACAACGGAAACTGCACATTGAACATTTCTTTAATTTTTTGGGTATTTTAGATTTATCTTGCGTAGTTACGGTGGTGTGCGTTCTTTGGCGAAAGACTAAATTTCGTTTCTGATTAAAATTTTTACCGCATTCACAAGAAAATTGAAAATTTCTAGATTTTTTATGTGTTCCAGGTATCAACACATTTATTTGGTCAGGGTGAAATCGTCGGGCATGTTTTCTCAAATTGCATACAGTGCTGTAAGTTTCATTACATATGGTACACGTTGTATTTTCAGCCATATCATAAGCTAAAATGTTATTGAATTAGAAAAAAGAAAAAAAATATATAAGTGTCCTGCAACTTCTTGCCATAAATTCAATTAAAAAATAAATATTTTTATATTTCATTTTATTTTTTAATAAGTTTAATAGTGTAATTTATAATGCTAGTCCTATATTTTGACTATTATTATGTATTATGCTGATGTACTTACTAGTTTATCCCCTAAGCTTGTCTTTATTTGCTGGAAATACTAAAAAAAAGTTGCGATATTCTAAACCCCTTAGGTAAAACACGCTCGCCGCCCATGCAGCTTTGTTTACATTCGCTTACCTTCAGTTCTCACGGCGCCCATCCGTGTCTCTTTATTTATCTGAGATTTATCCCCAGAAGTTGCAGGATACCGTGCATAATCGTATTCACTACATAAATACGTAAACAGAACGTTAAATCTGAGTTTCAAACAAATTTCCAGTTTATTGCTGACTACATTGAAATGATTTTGCGTTCCATCAATTAATTAATTGCTATACAAAGAGTAACAAGTAACTTACATGTGTTTTTCTAAATATTCTTAACCAAACACAAATGTCTATGCAGAAAGTCTAAACACTGGCCAATTTGACAGGTACCTACTCAGCGCTCCGTACGGTTGGCGGTTACATTTAAATTACAGTCGCTCAATGTCGCCTGCGTTCGTGAACGTCCGGGACTACTTACTAGCGGATACCACAGGCGCTAGTGATTCTCACGGCCTATTTTCTGTAGTTTTCCTTACTCCTTGGCGGAATGCTGGAAGACCAACAATATAAAACGTGCCACAGACGCGGGTCATAATAATGATAATTCGGGCCTGCCGATACCCCAATATTGGCGTAAGCTGTTGGAGGATGTTAAAGCGTGGATTATTAATTATTTTTATTATTATTATTTATTGGAACTCTCTGATATATCTCATTATAAACATTAAACCTAGATAATATAATTTAGATACAACATATAAATACAAAAATTACATTAATAAATTTTAATTTTTTTTTTATTTTTTTATTATTAGTATTATTATTATTATTATTATAAGGGGGTAAAAATAGAGGGCAAAACTTGAATGAGCTTAGCTAAAATTTAGATTAGCTTTAAAATTAGAGAAGTACGGACAAATTTAATAAAGAAAATAGCTACCTATGCTTAGCTCAAAAGCTGAAGCGGTTGTGACATGATATTAGGATTCTCATTTAATGAACCAATTATTTAACTTAAAAACTTTTAAATTTTGAGAAAACGCATCTGTCCACACTAAAATTCCATTTATTTTTGTATTGCCTCATTGTCCGATGATGATTACAACTCATTTTTGTTGCAAATACAGAACGACTAATGATTACAATAAATAATACATTAATACAATAGTCTTTATTACCAATGTTACACAAATCAGTATATATTATAAAAGCAAACTGTTAGCTACCATATAATAGTACATTATTTCACATGCACATAATGATTAACATAATATAGTTTCCATAATTATTATTGCATAAACTCATAAAACACCAAACTGTCACTATAAAAAACCTGCCATTAAAATTACTGATTTATATTATGCAAAGGAGTATGCCTCCGTAGAAACTCATAATGAATGTAATACTCGAGAGATAAAATGTCTACTAAATAAAATATTTGAGAAGGCTGGATAAAGATAAAAAATAAAATATTGTCTAATGACATAACCTGCGTTTACCAACATTTAATATCAACTCCAATATAACATTCTAAGAAACAATATTCGGGCACTACGTTGTTTATAGTATTACAACGCTGCTTGAGCTAAATAAAATATTGTAATTTTTAAAGTGACAATACAGCGCGATGTTATGTAAATACACGGATTAGAAAAAGATACTTACGTTAAAACCTGTTTGAGCAAGTGATAAGATACTTATGTTAAAAATCTGTTTGAGCAAGTGATAGATAATAATTATTTGACAGATAATGTTCGAACAGCTCGATACTCTATGATTAGCCGGTGTACTCATCAGCTTCGGTTCAACCGTTTCCACTGTTTCTGTCGGTTTTCTTCATGATATCCTTTAATATTGAATCCTATATCCCAGTTATAAATCTGCGGGATGGTCTAGTAAAACACAATATGGTCTGTTTAGTCTGCTCTAATAAACTACAGTTAGTTTATATGATGTATTGTAACTTTATAACTACTTGATTTTACAAACTACTGTAATTTAAAATAACAACGGTCTACGTCCATTATATAATTGGAACATCGAGAGCTTATAGTACTATAGGTGCTTTCGTCAATAGTCTTTTGGAATCCCTTGTCCAGCCCATAAAATCATGCATTTGGTTTGAGAGATGTAATTTTGCTTTTGTGGCGAATGTTTATAGAAAATTAGAATCAATCAAACTGACTAATAAATATGTTTACAGATATGCAGACGGGATGGCCATTTATGTCTCATATTCCGTGTAAGAGACGAAGACAGCAAGCATGCAATTGGAACAGCAATTACCGCGTATATGCTAAGGGAAGAACTGGAATCACATGAGCCATATCTTGAAACCTTGCTGCTAGAACCGCACGGATTTCTCATTTGGCCCTTAGAAATAGTCCACAAGATAACATCAACAAGTCCTCTGTGGGACGTATCATCATACAACTTAATTTCAAATAAGTACGTCAATTATAAATTATAATTCAAAGATAAGCTATACGTTTGGTTATTTTTTAGATTTGAAATAATTGTAACGCTACAAGGAACTTCTCCAACCACCGGCCAATGCTCAAAAACTAGAACGTCGTATACCAGTTCTGAGATACTCTGGGGACACAGGTTTAAATGTTGCGTTAAATATATTAAGAAAAATCAGAGTTACATGATCCATCAGAAACTTTTCAATCAAACTTACGAACACGCTACGCATTTATGTAGTGCCAGAAGATTCAACGATGTGTACAATTCAATGAGTCCAACGCCATCTGTCTCCAAAAATTACAACGTTAAGTTTAACGTCACCTATGACGGTACGCAAAGAAGAGGTACTTTGATGTCAATAGAGTCTGCAGGAAGTGCAGATAAGATCACAGAACTAAACAATGATGACGATGAAACAACACCAATTAAAGATGAGACTTTAGTTGTGGTGAATGAAGCTGATAAGAAAGAGAGTGTACCCCTGAAAGACAAACCCGCACCAGAATCAAAGAACACTGAAATATCCCAACCTTTGTTGAATAATTGGGACTACCAATCACGGTTTCCGATCTCAAATTTAGACGATTCCTGGTTGAAAGAATCGAAGTCGTTACCTGTCATAACAGCAGAGAATTACCATTACAATAGTTTGAATGAGACTACCAATAAGAATTTTAATTCATACGCTAATAATTTAACCAGAAGTACGAGGGGATATATGCCAGGCGGGTCGAGTAATATGTCAATGCTGAAAAGTTTTCCAAATCGAATCTTTGAAGAAGAAGAATACCTGTACGAGAACTCTTCGTTTGATGGTTCTTTGATGTCCATAGACTACCCGAAGAGTGAAATCGAAGAAGAAACTGAAGTAGATGTGGATACTATGATATCTGGACTGGAAGACTACTTGGAGAGAAATTCATTGACTGGTAGTATCAAGTTGTTCCAATTCCCTGAAGCGAGCTGATCTATGGTTTTGCCTTTAAATCGTAGTATCTTAGTCTATTTGTATTTATTTTTGTTGTATTTATTTGACCGTAACAGTGACATTGTATGTGTGCATATTTTGACTTAAATTAAAGTATTAATATGTTGGCCTTTTTGGTTAAAAGTGTATGGTTCTAAACTCTTTAATTTTATCTAGAAAACCGTCCCAATTTTCGCGATGGTATTAGTTGGACTCAATATTCTGGTCCTTTTGCAAACGTCTAGGGACAAAGTATTGGCACCAATATTTCTGCGGGCCGCATTCGCAGAATGCCACCATTCGAATAATCTTGATCCCACCACATGGAAAACGTTCCAATTGTCTGTCTTGTCGAACAGAAATTGTTTTCTAAGGGCACGGACATAGAATTAGCGACGCTCAGAGCAGTGCTGATAGCGGCGATGGTAGCAGGGCGTTTGAATACACAGGTGCTTATGGCCATGAGCGGGCGCTTTGAGCGTTGCTGCTAGCGGTGCTAGCGTCTGTTTATTGCCATAAGCACCTGTGTATTCAAACGCTGCGCTACCAGCGCAGCTATCAGCACTGCTATGAGCGTCGCTAATTGTGTGTCCGTGCCCTAAGATATAGACTAAGGGCACGGACACACTATTAGCGATGCTGCTAGCTGTGCTGATAGCAGTGCTGATAGCTGCGCTGGTAGCGGAGCGTTTGAATACACAGGTGCTTACCCCAATGAACACACATACAGCGGCGCTTCGAGCGGTTCTGCTAGCAGTGCTGATAGCGGTGCTGGTAGCGGTGCTGCTAGCGGAGCGTTTGAATACAAGGGTGCTTATGGGCACAAGTAGTCAGCGGCGCTTCGAGCGGTGCTGGTAGCGGTGCTGATAGCGCCGCTGGTAGCAGTCAGCACAGTGGTGAGAAAAGCGGGTAGCGTCCGCGCATCTGTCGGACGAAACAACGCTCTGCATAGGTATGGTAGAGTTCACAACCTGTACTCGTAATCAAAACGTCGATGAAGGAAGGTAAAAAATGTCGATCGCAAACTTATATCTGTACGAAAATTCAATACTAAAATTTCGTATGTTACGAAAAAGGCGAGAAGTGTGGGTACACGAAATTAATAAATCAAGGGAAAAGTACACAAAGTTGCAATCGTAAATCGTCTCCCGTTTGTGTAACAACGTTGCTTTTTCTTGATAGTATTACTAATAAAAATTTATTTTGAATAAATAATCTTTTCGCGACTTAAACCTTGGTTTTATCAACCCTTCAATATGCGAACAGAGTACTTATATAAGAATGATTTGTGTTTATTATATTTGCCTTTCAATATCTACATTCACTGGCATACTTATAGGATACCTATTTTGCTAAATTTTGATCTAAGTAACTTAAGTAATCTTTTACCGCTATTTATTATTTACTCGGAATATCGATGTGGAAAAAAAGCGGCGTTCTCATTACTGGTATTTGTAGTGATAACAGACGCCATTACAGTATTTCTCCCCAGACGTGATAGTGACACATATTTGCTTGCATTTTTCTCCCATGTTTTGTTTTGCTTTTTTTGTTCATACTCATATCTGATTTTTTTTAAACAAACAATTTTAAGTAATGCTTACACTTTGAAAGGCGGTTAAGAGATGCATAATAGATGCAATGTTACTTGATCGGGAGGATTACACTATTGTTTTTAATACCAGCACTGATTTAATTGACGATGACGAGAAATTATTACATATAACCCATGGGTAGAAAGTTGATTTTTAAAAAGTAAAACTTTTTCCGTTATTTAGAACCATCTTTTCTTTAAAATATTTGAAGGTATGGTGATAATCTTGATGAATTTCTTCGCAATGTCCCGCAAAAATAATAAAAGTCGGTTGACGATTACAAAGTTATTAAACATAAAAATTTGTTTTCAACGTTCCTTTCTTTGTATCAGTCAGTCTAATTTACCTACATATGTATTTAAAACATAAATAAAATACAAATACTTACCCGAAATATTCATTGTGTTTGATATTTCACCCCATAATTTATCAAGCACACTTCTGTTGTGGTGATGGGTTTGCTTAATATCCCAGATTGGTCTTTTACTGCAAACCTCGCTTATCAAAATTTCGACATTCATGGTGCTGTTCTTGATGCTCACTAATAAACAGAAAATACCCTCGAATATGTTAACAAGATGTTTACGTTCGCTGTCCGCCTGTCAAAACGCTCTGCTTCACGCTCTCCTGCCCGCTGCAAGCTGCGCGACTCTCCGCGTCAACGCTGCGCTCCAGCGTTCTCATAAGCACCTGTGTATTTAAACGCTCCGCAACCAGCGCCGCTATCATCGCCGCTCGAAGCGCTGCTGATTGTGTGTTCATGGCCGTAAGCACCTGTGTATTCAAACGCTCCGCTATCAGCGCAGCTATCAGCACTGCTATCAGCACAGCTAGAAGCGTCGCTAATAGTGTGTCCGTGCCCTAATAAGGCAGCGTTCTTCAACCTTGTGACGTCACCCTATCCCAAAGCATGACACAACCGGTCCGCGGAGTGGCGCGGCGCGGCGGTTGAAAAACGCTGGGCTAAGGCGATTATGCTGTGTTCATTTATGTCAAATCTAGGTATTAGGTCCCAAGAAACATGAAATGCGGGATTAGCCTGTGTAGGGTTTTTTACTGCCCATTATTTCCCATATAAATTCGATTGGAGAAAATCCCGGAGATCATTATGGCAAAAAGTAAATTTTCATATGAAAGCCTAGTTTAAATTTTAGTGGTGTTCTGATTATCAAAAACACACATTTAATTTAATCAAAATGCTATAAAATAGTAACACATAAATACTAAATACTAAGAAAATTAAAATACATAAAACAAATTAAATTGGCATGTTTTTCATGGACTAGTTTGTAGTGTTTCGACGTGATGCGATCTGGCAAATTGTGCCATATGCCGGAAATCAAAATAATAAATCCATATAGATGATTTTGAGGTTGGTATGACTTCCTACTTCATTTATCGGAAGAAAGCTCATTTGCAAAAAAAATCATCTTGGCCGTTTTAAAATTTTCCAAAAGAAGAACATTAGTTGTCGTGGCTAAAAATTGCTTAGAATTGCTTAACCAATTAGAAAACTTACGCACTTTCAGACAACTGTTTTTTCTTCCTGATTCATGTTTTTCACTGTACAGAAAATATACAAAGTGTTTCGGAAATAAATTAAAAATAATTAAATAAGAAGCTATTTTGGTCAAATAACGCATAGTATATTTCAAAGTTTTAAATACTAATTAAATTGTATTAAATAAATCATGTATGCCCTTGGTGAATAGCCGATCGCGCATAAGCGAAAGACGATTGCGAACTTACGTACGAACATTTACCAATTGAAAAGTTCAGACAATTGGTACGTACCGTTGCTCCATGGTACGTACCTAATCCAGAGATGTGATGTGGATTTACAAAAATATGATTGCATATGATATGATATGATTGATGTTCCTGTCAGACAAAACAAACCGACTTAAAGCCGCAACTGCTCGCCGCTGTTGATAAAATTGTATTTCGTAGTCAAAGACTACACAAAAATACCAACAAAAACGCTAGAGCGAAGGTGGGAGACCAATATTTTATTGGCGGGTGGCGATGTTATTTTGTCACCAGTTGTAGCAGTGGTAAGATGCTAACGATTTTCGTGCGCTGACAGGGTCGAATTCCGTTCTTTTTTAATTTTCTCAAGAATGCGTTAAGTTAGACCATACGTTATTTCACAAAACATGTTTATTACGTTCTTGGGCTCATATGCTCGTTCAAGGTTAGCCGTTATTTCTGAAACACTATATGACAAAAGCTAAATAGTATCATTTAATAAAATAGAATTTTAAAATAGAAAAGTCTTGAAAATTGAAATTTTTATTTTTGTTTCTGATTCTTAACTAAATACCTAACACATTTGTAAACCAAACATTGTCACCTTTCTGCCAAGAATATTATTGCACAATAAATACAAAGATAACTTTTAAACTGACAAACCTTAAAAATTTAATGTTTTTGTTGATATTTTCAAAACTGAAAATATAGTAGGTATATCAATAGGAAATTCGTTTCAAACAATTGATCAAAATATGAAAACGCTTTAAGCAGCCTGTCAGCTTTTAATCGTTTTTCATCCCTTGAAATAAACGAGATATTATTACATTCAAACTAAAAACCCACCGTATATGATTATTGGGCCGATTTAATGAAACATTTGATCTCTTTTATATGTAGGCCAATTATCTTACATTTACATTTTACCCCCCTGTACTTTCAAATCAACTCATTTTTGCGATAATTTATTTTCAAGGATTGTTTTTTATCCTTATAACAATTATCTTTAAAACAATATGCGTATAGGTACTTACCATGCGATTTGATAGTGGTCGGTACCGAAAATAGTAACGCCATTTGAAGAGTAAACCTTACAATCGTTTTTCTCAGAGCTGTCATTCGAATTAGAACAAACCAATTATAATCGCGGCAATTACAGCTAATGAATTAATGTACGAAACCGTACCCAAATGTGCCACCGCAAAAAAAAACTATGCTTTTGTTCCCCATTGAATTGGGGCACAGTGTTATCCAGCATATTTATTTTCTAAATTATTAATAATACAGTAAGAAAGAACAATAGAAGAGCATAGGTTTTAGTACGGCTCAATTTTCGAAAAAAAGTAAGTTTAAAAGCCAGATCTACTGAGACATAAAAAAGGAAAAGTATTCATTCGAAACTTTGGCAATGGGTCAATTACAAACGAGCCAGCACTAGTATTCGAGCAATGTCTATTTCTTCAACCTTCATAAACCAAATAACGGTGCTCTTATCTTAAGAAAACAGTAACAGCATCGGTGTTTGAAAAATTTCTCTGACACATCATTATCTTCTGAACCATATCGGCCATATCAGTATATATACCTACACTACTGTCTTCTGCTATCTAACTACTTTATAATAGTGTGTAATAGAGCCATTCGCACGTGGGTTTGACTTGAGTACAGTTTCGCGTTCGCTAGCCAAATGAAGACGCTCAACCTCAAATACACTGCAATAACAATAAAAAGGGCAATTTCTGACGTCACAATAATTGTCACAAGGCTCTCTGCAAATAAAGATAACGCCGCTTTTATCTTCAGTTTGTATCCTAGCGGAGATAGCGATTCAGTTATCCGTTCCGAGAATAAAGCACTTGAAAGGTAATCTAGCCGCCGAAACATTTGCAGTAGTGTGCGTGGTTCAGAGAGGAAAAATGGTTATTGTTATTCTGTGAGGTGAATGGGACTGTATAAAAATGGCAACTACAAATAATATTAATAATAATAACAATGGTAATAAAAATGTCGCAACAAATAGGAACACTGGTACTAGTAGTAATGCGGGTGATAGTGATAGAATAGAGGTAGTGAATGAACCTGATGACAGCAACAATGCCGATTCGATCACTATACCAATAAGCGTAAAACGAGAGAAAAGGTAATTCTCATTTGTTTTATTATTATTTAGTGTAACTATAATTGCATTTAGTGTTTTTAAATATAAATTAAGAAATTAAAATATTAATAGAGGCCCTGTGAAATGTTGGATTAAGATAAAATAACAATGAGTCAAAAAGTTGGAACGTTGTTTTTAAAAGGATTTGTCTGGATTAAATCGCGACTTAAAAACGACAAATGAAGCATAAACTATCACGGCTTGACATTTAGGTAAGATTATGCGGCTGTATTGTCGTACCGAGAAACTGATGACTAAATTTGTAAACTAAGGCGTTTGTTTGTTTTTCATATCTGCAGACATTAAAATTGTTTAACATAGGTACTAAGCATTTGTATTGAGTTTACATTCGTTTGGCATATTCTATCCTGTATAGCAATAAGCAAATCAAATACAGAGAATATCAACAAAAAATTAGACATTATCTAAATATTAATTTCCTTATTCGTAAGATAATTGATATTCTGTATTAAATCATGGCTGGTATTTAAATACTGCAAGAAGCGTTGTCGTGGTGAAAAGGTAATTACTACATTTACGTGACATACAGTCTTTAAAAACAATAAAAAATATAAGATAATTATTCCAATTATTTTATATAAATTGTTTCACAATTTTAATGTTTAATGCTATTTGTGACAAGCATAGCGTCTAATAAATTATTAAGATAAGAATATTAGTTGTATTTAATAGTACATATATACCATGAAGTGATATCATAATATTGGCAAGTAGTTCCAGTAACTTCTAAGTTCTAACAAGTGGATGTTAGTCCAAACATATATCGTTGTTGCTGTCAGTCTTATAGCTCTTACATACCTACGTATCTCTCTACCTACGTATCTCGCATACAGTATCTACATACTGTAAGTGAGATACAGCATCCTGTATACTGAATGCGCGCCGACTACTTGTCATAACAACTGAATATTGTCACTCGCAAATGTGGGATGCTTTAGAATAACACCAAAAAAATAAAACGAAAAGGGGAACCATGTGGGTTCATCCAATAGTGGAATCAATGGAATAAATTGTATATTACATAACCTTACATATTACTTATCACATTAACAATAGCGCTGTACAACTGTTACCTCTTCGTAGTCTTTGCACATTTCGTTGCATATTTTCACCCATAATTGGTGATTTCAGTTTGTTACCGCAATCGTTATCAAATGTGTCCTATTCCTATTCGACTAATTTACACTTGGTTGTCACAGCCCTATATTCAGTTGAGGAGTTCGATACATACATACATATTAATGTCTTATTACTACATTATTATTATTATTACATTGTTGTTGACTTGTTGCAAAGCAAGCAATCAAGATTATTCTATTCTATTCTATTCAATAAGATACCAGGAAGTTAACCAGGAATACGTCACTAGGTATACCTGTTCAAATTTATATAAATTCATAGGTATTAGAAGAAGGCTTGCTGATACCTACGGGCCGTTTTATGGCTCATCTCCGATAAATCTTTCAGAAAACAATGTAAATATAATTATTATTATTTTTTAAACGCTCACGTAAAACGTCGAATTCCATATCAGCTAACTTCATGTGGCATACCGAGTGACGTATGTCCATAGTTACCAGACAACCTGTCTATTTTAGTAACCTTGCTACAAATGGGTATCGCGATGCTGTATTCGTCTTGCGTCGCCCTGTGAATAGCTTTATTTGAACGTTGAATTTTAGCTGTATCCCCCCAGACACGAATATCCCGCATACAGCATCTACGTGTGTAGCTCGGAGAAGTACGAAAACATGCAAAAATAGCTGAAACGGTTTGTTACTTACAAAAATCCTCGCACAAGTCAATTTTTACTGATCAAAATACTCATATTTATATTTAATTTAAGTATATTAAAAATATCATCGTCTTAATGGTAAATTGTTAAATTTAGGGCTTTATGTAAGATCATTTTCGAGAAAAAGATAGTTGCAAATTAGGGTATAATTTGAACTTTTGTTTATTAATTGTACCCGAATAGACGTTTTCAATTGAATTATTTGATCTAAATACGAATCCGGGCTTAAAAGTTACGTATCACCTTTGCTTATTGCGTTTTTGTTGTTTATTTTATGTGGGCGCCCGCACACCTCAAAAAGAATCGTTGTAAATGCTTCAAGATCATGTGTTCAAGATTCCAAGAAGAGTGTCACAGTAAACCATTGGTTCAACTAGGTGTATGAAGTTTTCCATCCTCAATACTCGTGATATATCAATAATTAAAAACATAACGAGTCCTGACGAGTATATATTTAAAATGTTCAGCGATCGATTTCGTCTTTCGACATCATCAGGCCATGACAGAAGGCAAATAAAATAATCCTCAACAAGCTGTTAAACAATTGAAAATGCTTAACGACATAATTTGTCAAATTAATGTTTATAGGTTAATAATATAATAATACCCGCCTGTATGTCACCATATTATTAAGCTGTTAAACTGTGGGAGTTTGTACACGGACAGTCCGTGTACAAACGACACACGGAGAGTGTACAAACTCCCACAGGTTAACAGCTTGTTGAGGATTATTTTATTTGCCATGACAATAAGCCTGATGATGTCGATATACGAAATCGATCGCTGAAAATTTTAGATATATACTCGTCAGGACTCGTTCTGTTTTTAATTATTGATTGGTTAAACTAGTATAAGTTTGCAAAAATTATCAAAATCGCGAAATCGAAAACATTACACGATCGAAAATTTTTGAGTGCGACTTCGTCTTGAGGTCAAATAATTCTACCCAAAACGCCATTTTATATGCCATTCACAAAATCCATGTCCCTCAGAGTTATCATTTTTAAAATGTTTTTCTCAAAAATTTTCTTATGTATTTTCTCAGTAAGAGAGGTATAGGATTGCCGTTTAAAGAAGTGTCCATGACGGTACAATTGACGGTAGAAAATTGAATTGTCTAATTAATTAATTAATTCATTAACAGCATTAACAAATCTTGACACACGGCATAATCCGGACACAGTTTATTTTCTAAATTAATTCATTCATTAAAAACCGACGTCTGTGAGGGTACTTTTGAAATAACAAACCGTCTCAGAGGTTTTCTCTGTTTCCATACCTTACACTCACTGTATTAAATAATCCAGAATGGTTAATAAAAACATCGCAATTGCTTATCTGCAATGTTAAATGATATATTTTTAAATTTCCTTCTTACCGATTTCAATAATATATCACACTTGTGATGTTTGACCGTAGAATTTAGGCGATTTTATTTTTGATTTTGTGATGGACTGGAAGCATTTTTTATGAAAAATAATATATACTTGCTGAAAATCTAAGTTTCATGACCAAACTTAGTCTTAGCATTTTTGAAATATTTGGCAAATAAGCCGCCATTTCTGGAAGTTCGTCGAAAGAGTTAAATAATAAATTCAAGTAGAGGAAAGTTTGTATAATTTATGTCTATGACATTTTTTGGTAAAATTAATAGTTTAGCTGCATGAGCAAATTGTATTTCATCGAGATCGGTTGTACTGCGTTACAACTAGTTAGCCAGGATTTGTCAGATATTTTGATTCTAATGACAGCACGTAGTGTCAAACGCTACTGGTTTAACAACACCTACTGTCAATATAATCGACATATCTGTCTAGTTCTACTAGTTTTATTTTAATGCACACATGGCCGATCGCGATCAACTGGAATCTCATGCAGCTAAACTATTAATTTTATATATAGTATGATAAAGTCATGTGCCTGGCCACATCAGATTCTTGTATGTGGGGCACGTGGGTCCATAGAGACAACTTTTTATTGATATGAAATAGCGTTTTTCCAAAAAGTGCTCTTCGATACACCCTATTATACAGGTGTCCCAATAGAGCGGTATAGGAAGATACCATAACGGTAACGGTCTGCTGTTGAAGATATTATAAAGCTCAGTTTCGATTGATATCATAATCGTTTATGATTGCGTGCACAATTTTAACAACCCAACATTTTTTATTAACTAAAACACCAAATAATTTCATTTTATAATCCCATACTACATTGTAAAGCAATAAGTGTGTACTAAGATAGTAGTACTACAAACCCACTTGGTTTTAAGTGAGCTTCTTTTGTTTAAATACAGCAGTTTAAGGAAAAATTCATATATCAACTACTATCAATTCCACCACATTCTGTAAAACAGTGTTATCGCCAGCAACTATGAAATTGGTATGAAGTGTTGACAATGCGTCAAACATCACACCAATTTCTCTGCGTTTAAAGATTAAGAAATATAAAGATAACCTGTTATTTAATGTGTAAAAACATAAGCAATTGGTTTTGGAACAGTTTTGTTAGTAACTTCCATTTTATGCACCAACCTACGTGTCTACCTAACTTCTCTTGGGCAGATCTTTTGACGTCACTTTTCAAGGTCAGGACAATGCTATTTGACGTTATCATCTAGCTTTCATAGTTGTTAGCGTTAACCATTTTGTTATAGAATTGGGCTCATTATATAATTCAACATAGGAAAGATCGTTATATCTTAATAACGTACATCAAGTGGGCTCAAGTCGATACCGTTGTTATCTTTTATAATTTTCATGTCAGCAAGCTTTGAGGATTGTACAACTCTCTCCCATTTTTGAATAGTATTGGGCCCAGCTGGGATCACCAAAAAATGAAAATTTTTTGCATTGCTCGGTTATCTACTACAAAAAAATGTCTGTGTGTGTACTCGCTCTTTGTGGCGACAATTCCGGAGAAAGTACTAAAGGTATCCGGACGAAACTTCATATTTAGAAGTTTCAGGAAATTTAGTATAATTTATGTCTATAAAATTTTTTGGTAAAATTTATAGTTTAGCTGAATGAGCAAATTCTATTTCATCGAGATCGCTCGTACTGCATTAAAACTAGCTAGCCTGGATTTGACAGATATTTTCATTCGAATGACAGTAGGTAGTGTCCAACGCTGATGTTTTGGCAATACCTACTGTCAATAGAATCAATATATCTGTCAAATCTTGGCTAACTAGTTTTATTTTAGTGCAGATACGATCGATCTCGATGGAATAGAATCTCATGCAGATAAACTATTAATTTCATATATAGTATGATAAAGTAATGTGCGCGGCCACATCAGAATTTTTCATTTCTAACGATTTCAAAAATACATGAAATTACATGTCTCTGATTTTTTGACAGATGTTTATGTAATAATTGTTCTTGAAGAAACATAAAGAATTAGCTGCCCCCTCCTGCCCCTTTTGAAGTTATGGCATGTTTTGTGATAAATGTGAATAGTGGAATTTGACACTTTGAGGCTTTTAGTTAGTCAGCATTTGACAGATATTATGATACTATTCACTGTATGGTCACTACATCCGTATTTGCGTTGCGAAATAGTGCTAAATAGTCTGATAAAGTCATGTGGTTGACCACATCAGATTTTTTTAATAAGATTTTAAAATTTCTAAAAACATAAAAGGAATATTTTATGTATGAATACTTTTTAATTCCGAAAAATGTATTTTCCGTACATATTGGATATATAATGTAATATGCGCGCCAAAAACTCCTACACCTTGTAGCTTTGTAAATGGTTCTTTTATAACCAATACGCTGTCATTCTCACATTAATCATAGGTATGAACATGGTATGAAACATACTAACATGCTGTCAAGTTGACAGCAGTCAAGCCAGAATCACATGACGTCAAAATTAGCTGTACGACTTTCTTTTGCGCGCATAGTACATATTGAAATTGCTTCATTATTAAAAAATCTGATGTTGCCAGGCACATGACTTTATCATACTATATATAAAATTAATAGTTTACCTGCATGAGATTCTATTTGGTCGAGATCGGTCGTGTCTGCATTAAAATATAACTAGTTTGACAGGATTTGACAGCTATTTTCATTCTAATAAAAATTGATAATGATATTGTCAAAACGTCAGCGTTTGACACTACCTACTGTCATGAATGACAGTTCGTTCAATTAATGACTTCATTATTTGAACGAACTGTCATCTTTATACAACGCTAGAGTCAAAGTCTGTCAAACCTACCTAGATGACATTTATTTGACAGTTCGCCTCGCCATCATTGACAAATACATTTAAAATATTTGTTATAAAATTGAATTTATGAGTCGTAGATAAAACGTCGTATTCGACTCGCACACAATGGATATAAACTTCATGCTAGCGATTTATATACTTAGTTATGTGCTCGTCAAATAATATACTATTTTCATACTATGTATGATAAAGTAAAAAAGTTATTCGAATGTCAAATCCTACTCTATCTTTTAGTCCACGGTACATGTTTTGGGTTATATATATTATAGTAATATTTCAGAAAATGGGTTGCGCGACCGATTGTCAGGGTCAGTCAGGGTACTAGAGCCGACTAGAGCGGTCAGGCAAACGTCGGGGGCATGGTCTGGGGACAACTACTAGTGTTCATTTTTAGTGTTCATATTTGTTATAAAATTGAATTTATGAGTCGTAGATAAAACGTCGTATTCGACTCGCACACAATGGATATAAACTTCATGCTAGCGATTTATATACTTAGTTATGTGCTCGTCAAATAATATACTATTTTCATACTATGTATGATAAAGTAAAAAAGTTATTCGAATGTCAAATCCTACTCTATCTTTTAGTCCACGGTACATGTTTTGGGTTATATATATTATAGTAATATTTCAGAAAATGGGTTGCGCGACCGATTGTCAGGGTCAGTCAGGGTACTAGAGCCGACTAGAGCGGTCAGGCAAACGTCGGGGGCATGGTCTGGGGACAACTACTAGTGTTCATTTTCTACCAATGTATTAGCCGATTCTGACATGTAAAAAATATCCCATACCATCACCCATGGCATTACAGAGTATGCGGTGTTATGTTTATGGCTCCGTATCACAAAAGCGTACAGCACTAGCGTTCAAGCCCTCACGTACGTTTCATCATCTTCTAACGCACTGGTATTCAAGTCCTAACTTACACGTACACCACCGTCTAAAGCATTGATACCTGTCTCCAGGCGTCTGCCAGACGCTGCAGATGCTCCACTAAGTTGCCTGCTATTCGACCGGGAATGTTCTTATGAAAGTTCTTGTCTAAAATCAAGCTCATTATTTGTTTTGTTTTTGTTATTACTTATCAGAATCCTTTTCAATTCTATATTACATTTTAGCAAAATACCAGTTCGACCATACGCAGCAGCATCGAATAGAATTGTGACAAAGGGTGGAAGATGTAACGTGGCAGCGGACAACATACCAAACAAAGAGTTTCGTTACATCCAAGACATAGGAAACACGTTGCTCAACACCAGGTGGCGTTGGATTTTAATAAGCTTGTGCATAGCTAATGCGATAGCCTATGTAACATTCGCAGGCATGTGGATGTTAGTAGCAGTGATCAATGACGACCACGACAATTCACCAAATAGAACAATACCATGTGTAGTAAACGCAAATTCATTTACCAGTTATCTTTTACTAAGCATAGAGACCCTAAGCACCATTGGATATGGTACAAGATATCCAACAGAATGTCACCCCAGTTGGATGGTGATCACTCTTCAAGCATTGACAGGAGTTGCAATCGAAGGTGCTTTGGTCACGGCAGTCTTCGTTAAAATGGCCAAACCGTATAATAAACATCCTATGAGACTGTTCAGCAGAAAAGCTGTGGTAACATATTCTTCGTTGGTTGATATGTAATGGTTGTTAATTTTCTGCTTGTGTCTAGATTTCGATGAGAGATGGGGTCTTGTGTCTTATCTTTAGAATCAGGGATATCAAGGGGAAGCACTGGGCAAAGACGATGATCAAAGCTGTTTTGATCAAGAGAAGAAATACACCGGAAGGCGAACCACTGGCGCATTACTTCGAAAATTTGAAGCTGGAAAAACACGGGTTGCTTATGTGGCCACAAGAGATTGTTCATAAGATCACACAGGACAGTCCTTTATGGACCTTGACCCCTATGAATTTATATAAATCAAGGTATGTTTAAAACATAAATACTATGGTACAGGTTTCTAGGGACTGATCATTTGAAGTTTTTGATATTGTATTTCTATATATTTGAATATTGGGAATCAGGATGACCAAATAAAATGATGTTTAGTTCATCATTATATCTTATTTGAAATTCAAAAACGGGTTTCTTGTTGTTTTTTCAAACACAAGTACATCAATAGACCATTCAAAAAAGAATCTTGCGATTGTGAATTCAGACTGAGGTTTCCTACAACTATTTTATTAGTTTTTTATATATTGAGAACTGTTAAATCTATGAAAATGCACCTGGTGTTCTGAAGGGCTCGATATTTTTACAGATATTACATATTATTATCGATGACGTTTTACAACATTATTGTTTGTTTTTATATGAATGATTTTTTTTTGCAATGTTATATATAATTCTTTTATATACTGGCTAAAATATTTATTTATTTCTAGTTATAAACGTTAAAACGTAGTAAAAGCGTTGCTGATTTCTCTGCTTGCGTAAGAATCATCATTCAATGGTTATCGATAAATGCAATGGATGCTGTAGTTTTACACGCAAGGAATTTAAAAAAATCAATCCTCCTGGAATGATCTTAATCGATTTACATGAATAGTAGTAAAATGAATAGTAGTAAAAAGTGTCACCCCACAAATATCTGTCACAATTTCAATACCTGCTAATACAATATCAACAGCATTTAATGAACTTTACTATAAGCTATGAATATCTCAAAAACCACTAAAGATAGGAATAGGGAACCTCAGTATGGAATGATAGAGCGGAAGACTTTTATTCGAATGCGAATGGTGTATTGATATACAAAGTTTTACATAAAAAAATATTTTTTTATTAGTTTTGAAGTTTTAAAATGAAATGTAAGTACGTTGGCTTTCACGGCCAGAATCATTTAGAAAATAAATTGCTCCGGGTTATGCCGTGTGTCAAGATTCGTAGATGCTGACGTTTCGCGAACCATTTTGCTCGCTTCTTCACAGCTAATTGAATACAGAATACAGAAATATTCTTGAATACACACAGCATAACCCGAAGCATTTTATTTTGAAATTGTCGTTTCAAATTTTGATAACAGTATCCTGTATATTAAAGATGTATAATAATAAATAATAATAATAACCTTTATTTAATTTTTAATTCAATCATAATTCCAGAAAAAAAAAACACACAAGACTCCACTTCTGGGCGAAGGTCTCCCCCTTATTTTTCCATAGTTCTCGGTATCTGACAATGTTTTCCCAGGCTTATGTTTCCACATCAGCGTCTCGTCTCGTCTAGATAAACTAAATATAATTTTGTTTCCCACGTTACACCCACCCACCGGGCTGGCGATTTTGTACTTCACTTGAAACGTTCTCGACTTTGATATCCTAAAGCGCCGGACTGATTATCATAATGTATTTATATTATTCATATTTCACTCTTTAAAAGTATAGGGGCTCAAAACACACCCCGGACGGTTGCCAGACTTGCGATTATCTTACTGTTACGCTACAAAGGATTATGAAAGTTCTAGCTGTATTCTCTATGGTATAACGAAATCCGTTGCTGTCTCTTGGTTTGTGACTATAAATGCCTTTCTTTTGCCCATACAATTCAAATGAAAATTGTTTCAATAGACATAATACACTGCGTGTGATACCTATATATACCATCTAAATTACAATGACAAAAGCAACAATGGTATAGCTATATTGGAATGAGTTAGCTCCATATGCTTGAATGATAATTTGATCTAAAGTGTTCTGTCAGTAATTCTTTACACTGGGTTATTTTTAGGTTGTCAAACGTTTTACGAGTACACTCGGGAAGAAAAGACTTATCCATCCCACATTTCCGTTTCGACATACATAACTCAGAAACTACACAACGCATTTGTCTCGGACATTCACCCAGAAATTCTTTGTATTTTAGGGAGCACTCAAGAAAATGCTGATCAAAATTAATTTGATAGTTTTTGAGTTATAGCGCAGCAAACAAATGCGGGATGTCGCAAACAAATGAGGGATGACGCAAACAAATGTGGAATGGATACATCTTTTTTCTTCACTAGTATACATATTAGTAATATTATACTTAATACGCAAAGACATTTCTAACAAACTTATTAAGATATTTTGCTAATATTGATATTAATTTATCGGATTACACTAGTATGTGTTACACTATTATGTATTGTATATTTCAGGTTTGAAATTATGGTGATCCTAGAAGGAGACTCGATAATAACGGGACAGCCATCCCAAAGCCAGACATCCTTCATGAACAAGGAGATATCCTGGGGCTACAGATTCATACCGTGCGTGGAGTACAGCAAAGAACACCACCAGTACATAGTGGACCACGAAAAATTCAGCGAGATTGTGGAGTGCGACACGCCACTGTGCAGCGCTCAAGAATTGAGCGGATTGTTAACTGAGGCTGCCAAACAGGATATGTGGGACTTAGAAATAACATCCGGTTATAGTACGCCTATATCCAGGCGTAGTGAGAGTTCCCTGGCGTCGACCTACCGATTTTCGGGTTAGTTCTTAATCTTCTACCTTTAAGTGTAATATCAAGTTTGTCTCCTCTGCTTTACGTAACCCCATACTACTTAAATTTGATGAACTGCTCCATTTTAGTCTATAGTCAGTATTTCAGAGTATAATAAAATACGAATGTTTTATGTAGACTGATGTATTTTGAGGATATTAAACGCTGTCGATTTCGGTCATTAAATGACCATCTTCGGGCGTATAGACGGCAATGTGTAAAACTAATTATAGTGAGACATAATTAGAGGGAAGCAACTGGACGGCGCACGAAAATAAAATCAAAAAATGTACACAGGTATGTGTGTCCGTATCCCTCGTTGGTTTACTCTCTTCTTCTTTTTACACTTGACGTTTATACGCCTGAAGATGGTCATTTAATGACCGAAATCGATAGCGTTTAATATCCTCTAAATACATCAGTCTACATAAAACATTCGTGTTTTATTATACTCTGAACCCCATACTACCTTCTCTTGTCTTGTGCTGTACTCCTGATTTCTTCCCATCGCACTCCCGTCCTCTCGGCTTCCTGCCTGATCCTACTATCATGGCCTGCAATTTCAATACCTGCTAATACAATATCAACAGCATTTAATGAACTTTACTATAAGGTATGAATATCTCAAAACCTACTAGGAATAGGGAACCTCAGTATGGAATGATAGAGCGGAAGATTTTTATTCGAATGCGAATGGTGTATTGCCTGGTACCATTTCGACAGTTTTTTATCCTGCAACCGACGCATGACCAAATCATCTCTACGCTTTCTTGATAATAATGTGCCTTATGGCAGCTGTACAGAATTTGTAGGTCGCAACTTTGTTTGCTGTTTTATTCAATTAAGCAGTAGCTTAAGTCGCTTTTGAAAGACTTGCTTGTTTTTGTTTTGGGAACCAGGATTCTAGATAAAGGATGAATTTCATTCAAAATTTTGAAAAATAATTTCTACTTCGTCCGGGCGTAGAACATAAACATTGCTTTAGCAACTACATTAGCAATGGCAAATGTCAAATAATAACCGTAACACACTGTTTATAGAGACCAGAAAGCAAATGATGAAAGAATCGCTAGGATGAATGTCTAGAGCATGTGGGTAGGAGTTTTCATTACTTATTTAAATAAAAAAATCAGCAAAATTTGCCATTGAATAGTAGATTTAATAGAACGCCATACAATTGGAATTTTGATAACGAAGAAAGGAACTGAATTGACACTTTTCCAAGTGTTTTATTTTTGTCTATCGGAAAACAGTTAAATGTAAAAATAATGGATGCCTGGTATTCCATCTAATTATACCACTGCAAAACCTACAACACAAAACATTAACTATCATTATTGGAGTTATCTAAAATCGAATTTAACCATCAAATATATCGTAAAATGTGTCATAACGTTTCGGGTTCCAAATATCTAAAATTAAACAAACAATTCAAACTTGTAAAAGGTAGGTTAGATTTCTTTTGAATTCAAATTTAACAATTGACCATTAGTACGAATGAAACGGTATAACCTGTAAGTTTCGGAAAATTATTTCCTAAAAGTTGATTTAATATTCTTGATTTGAGTACCCAGATAAACAGTCCTAACTGCCGGTTGGGCAAATTCAGTGATATTTGGAAAAGTCCTGGATAATGACTAAAGTTGCCTATACCTGGTCTAGACCAACTCAAATTGTCATAGTTTCTGTGAAATGATGTTCATGTTGTATGGCCTTTGCGAGACTGACGTTTAAATATTTGTAAGGCTGTAAAATTGTGACTTTTCGGTTTTGTCGCACCATATTTATATTATCCTGTTATGTTTTGAGGATTTTCGTTGGAGGTTATGTCTTAAATTTTTCAGTTTTTGTGAATTTGTTTGTCCCTTTGCCCCTGCTTTATTATGATCTTTTGGATTGGTTAAGACTTTGACTCGTTACCCTTGATGATGCCTGTTATGGGCGAAACCGGTCGGTAGCACAATTAAAGAAAACTATCGTTTTCTTTAATTCTATTAAAATTTTACCTGTTTTGCGTCTAGATCCCTCTCTAATATATTGTGATAAATGTAGTAAAATAGGCTCTAAATGACCTCTTCTATCATTTGTTGGTAGGGAATGCTCTACGTCAAGGTAACAAATAACATTATAAAACTAATCGGCAACAGAACATTTTGTCATCTTCTTTGTCACCCTTGTTCGATACTAACGAGAATAATAATAATTTGTGGTGTCACATAATATAATTATTTAAAAATATGTCTTCTCTTCTTTGTATATTCTAATTTTGTTCCCATTATTTATATTGGTTTTGCTTCTTTGAATCTTCTCCTATTTCTCATCATTTTCATCGAGATTTATTCATACATCATATGGTTTTAATTCTGAGTTTTATTATATCATTAACTATATTTCTGATTTACTACCGCAAGGCCCTGGTCAGAATCTTCCCATGTTATTTTCACTGTTATTCCCCTATGGTTATACACCTGCCTCGTACAGTCTATTTTTACGTATAATATATAATTTGTGCTTTTTTTATTTTACAAGCTGACAATTAAGTTTTACTATATAAACTTTAAATTTTAATATGTATTGCTATGTGGGTATACATTTTGTTACTGTTGTAATATATTTAAATAAATGTTTTCCACTCCTATTGATTCCTTCCATTACACACACACACACACACACACACACACACACACACACACGCACGCACGCACGCACGCACGCACGCACGCACGCACGCACGCACGCACGCACGCACGCACGCACGCACGCACGCACGCACGCACGCACGCACGCACGCACGCACGCACGCACGCACGCACGCACGCACGCACGCACGCACGCACGCACGCACGCACGCACGCACGCACGCACGCACGCACGCACGCACGCACGCACGCACGCACGCACGCACGCACGCACGCACGCACGCACGCACGCACGCACGCACGCACGCACGCACGCCCGCACGCGCACGCACACGCACACGCACACGCACACGCACACGCACACGCACACGCGCACACGCGCACTCACAGACACACACAGACACACACAGACACACACAGACACACACAGACACACACAGACACACACAGACACACACAGACACACACAGACACACACAGACACACACAGACACACACAGACACACACAGACACACACAGAAACACACACAGACACACACAGACACACACAGACACACGACACACACAGACACACACAGACACGCACAGACACGCACAGACACGCACAGACACGCACAGACACGCACAGACACGCACAGACACACACAGACACACACAGACACGCACAGACACGCACAGACACACACACACACACACACACACACACACAGACACACACGCACAGACACGCACAGACACACACAGACACACACAGACACACACAGACACGCACAGACACGCACAGACACGCACAGACGCGCACACGCGCACACGCGCACCCACACCCCCACACGCGCACACGCGCACACACAGACACACACAGACACACACAGAAACACACACAGACACACACAGACACACACAGACACACGACACACACAGACACACACAGACACACACAGACACACACAGACACGCACAGACACGCACAGACACACACAGACACACACAGACACACACAGACACACACAGACACACACAGACACACACAGACACACACAGGCACACACAGACACACCCAGACACACGCGCACACCCAGACACACGCACACACGCACACACGCACACACGCACACACGCAAACACGCACACACGCGCACACGCGCACAGACACACACAGACACACACAGACACACACAGACACACACAGACACACACAGACACACACAGACACACACAGACACACACAGACACACAGACACACACAGACACACACAGACACACACAGACACACACAGACACACCCAGACACACCCAGACACACCCAGACACACGCGCACATGCGCGCACACACGCACACGCGCACACACACGCACACACGCACACACGCCCACACACACACAGACACAGGCACACACACACACACACACACACACACACACACACACACACACACACACACACACACACACACACACACACACACACATACACACACGCACGCACGCACGCACGCCCGCCCGCCCGCCCGCACGCACGCACGCACGCACGCACGCACGCACGCACGCACGCACGCACGCACGCACGCACGCACGCACGCACGCACGCACGCACGCACGCACGCTCGCACGCACGCACGCACGCACGCACGCACCCACACACACACACAAACACACACACACACACACACACACACACACACACACACACACACACACACACACACACACACACACACACATGATAAACATTTTATAAATATTTCTCACAACTTTAGAGCCAATCACAGCTCTGGAGTTTAATTACCTCGTGATTTGAGACACTGCTTAGCGACGTTGTCGATGCCTTGACAATGGCCATGTCCAGCAGACTAACCGGTGAAAGACCGATTAACAAATTGTACGCTGGGTGCAGATGTCAAACAACCGGTGAGACGCACCGGTTATCATTTTACTGACCGTTCTACATAGAATTCATACATCAAAACATTTTCAGATTACAGGTCCCTCTTTTGACTGTGATATTTAAAATATAAAACGTTAAACAAGTACGCAAATTAGTGCATATTCGCACCAAACTTTCATAAAATACCTAACATGACCGGACATTCAAAGATTGCGATTCATTGTTGTACACGGGGTACATACATATGCATTTACGTTCGAAAATCAGTGGTAGGTGCGTGGTTAGGTTGAACAGTGACAGTAACGTAAATTTAATTAAAGTAAATTCATAAATTCATCTTTATAACTGGATACATTTTTCTAATTCGCCATTAATTTTACATACCAAAAAAAATCTGATGTGGCCAGGCACATGACTTTATCATACTATATATAAAATTAAAGTTTAGCTGCATGAGATTCTATTTGATCGAGATCGGCTATGTCTGCATTAAAATAAAACTAGTAGAACTAGACAGATATCTCGATTAAAGCTGCGTTCGGATATTGCACTCCGTTGACACCGGGTACACCGTCCAAATGACACTTACGTGTTATTGGGTGTAAAAAGTGTAACGGTGTTCAATACCTAACATATATAATAACTATATTGACAGTAGCATTTTCAAGACATTAGCGTTTGACACTAGCTACTGTCATTAGAATCAAAATAATCTGACATATCCTGGCTACTAGTTTTAAAGCAGTACGCCCGATCTCGATGAAATAGAATTTGCTCATGCGGCTAAACTATAAATTCTACCAAAAAATGTCATCTACATAAATTATGGAAAATTTCCTCTCCTTTAATTTATTATTTAACTATTTTGACGACATTACACAAATAGCGGCTCATTTGCAAAATCTTCGAAAAATGCTATGAGTAAACCACCAGTTCCTTTGGACCCTTTTCAACAGAAAGCTTTTCAGCTCTAAGTTTGGTTATAAAACTTCTAAATATGAAGTTTCGTCCCGATACCGTTAGTAGTTTCTCCGGAATCGTCTCCACAAAAACGGGTACACACACACACACATACACACACACACACACACACACACACACACACAGACATTTTTTTGTACCTTGGTCAAAAATGTTCAGGGGACCCAAAAAGACATATTTCCGCTAAAATCTCAAAAAGTTTTTTTGGCATGATTACAATACTTTACATACTGCGTATGATAAAGTAAAAATCTGATGTGGCCAGGCACATGACTTTATCATACTATATAGAAAATTAATAGTTTAGCTGCATGAGATTCTATTTGATCGAGATCGACTGTGTCTGCATTAAAATAAAACTAGTAGAACTAGACAGATATCTTAAAGCTGCGTTCGGATATTGTACTCCGTTGACACCGGGTACACCGTCCAAATGACACTTACGTGTTAGTGGGTGTAAAAACTGTAACGGTATTCAATATCCGAACGCAGCCTATATTGACAGTAGTATTTTCAAAACATTAGCGTTTGACACTAGCTACTGTCATTAGAATCAAAAAATCTGACATATCCTGGCTACTAGTTTTAAAGCAGTACGACCGATCTCGATGAAATAGAATTTGCTCATGCAGCTAAACTATAAATTCTACCAAAAAGTGTCATATACATAAATTATAGAAAATTTCCTCTCCTTTAATTTATTATTTAACTATTTTGACGACATTACACAAATAGCGGCTCATTTACAAAATCTTCGAAAAATGCTAAGAGTAAACCACCAGTTCCTTTGGACCCTTTTCAACAGAAAGCTTTTCAGCTCTAAGTTTGGTTATAAAACTTCTAAATATGAAGTTTCGTCCCGATACCGTTAGTAGTTTCTCCGGAATCGTCTCCACAAAAACGGGTACACACACACACACATACACACACACACACACACACACACACACACACACACACAGACATTTTTTTGTACCTTGGTCAAAAATGTTCAGGGGACCCAAAAAGACATATTTCCGCTAAAATCTCAAAAATTTTACAAGATTACAAGATTACAATACTTTACATACTGCGTATGATAAAGTAAAAAAATCTGGTGTGGCCAAGCACATGACTATCATACTATATATAAAATTAATACTTTAGCTGCATGAGATTATTTGATCGAGATCGGTCGTGTCTGCATTAAAATAAAACTAGTTAGCCAGGAATTGACAGATATTTGAAATCTATGGACAGTAGGTATTGTCAAAACGGCAGCGTCTGACTCTATCATTAGAATGAAAATATCTGTGAAATCCTGGCTAACTAGTTTTATATTAATGCAGACACAACAGCTCTTAATCAAATACAATTTGCTCATGCAGCTAAACTATTAATTTTACAGTTTTTACAGTTCCTTTGGACCCTTTTCAACAGAAAGCTTTTCAGCTCTAAGTTTGGTTAAGAAACTTCTAAATATGACGTTTTGTCCCGATACCTTTAGTAGTTTCTCCGGAATCGTCTCCACAAAAACGGGTACACACACACACACACACATACACACACACACACAGACATTTTTTTGTACCTTGGTCAAAAATGTTCAGGGGACCCAAAAAGATATATTTCCGCTAAAATCTCAAAAAATTTTTTTGGCATGATTACAATACTTTACATACTGCGTATGATAAAGTAAAAAGACAAGTTTTAAGTTTTATTTAGGCGGCTTTTGGAACGAAAATTTCGTTAAGGCGGATTTTGGAACGAAACGTATTTATGTTTTCAGAAATAAATATTTTTTGCTACCAAGATTGTTAAGAACGGAATACTTTTTTATAGTTCTTAAAATAACAGCACCATACGTGCCGATATTAGTGAGGCAGAGTGGGGCACTACCTCAGTAGAGATAATAAATTTGAGTATTCAGTACGTGATTATTGAGCAAATGTAGTAATACTCTTGTACGCATCTACTTAAATCGATTTGAGTGTTTTACTCAAGAGTACTACATCTACTCAAACCGATTTGAGTAGATTTACTCAAAGTACGCATTTTCTCAAAACGATTTGAGTATTTTACTGAGTACTACATGTACTCAAACCGTTGTGTGTACTGCGTACTGTGTTTCGGCTTACTTCCTGAATGCATACTTTTGCGTGAGCATGTTTTATGACGCGCGTTTTCGACGCGCGAGCGATTTTGCACGACTTAAATCGCTTAGCTAATAAGCGTGTCGTTCTGGATTCGTTTGGTTTCTACATAACTTTTATTTATAATTTTTTTGCGGCAAATCGCTCGCCAGCTTCCCCGTACTCATGGGGTCGTTTTTAAAAGCGCGTGTTTTCTGTCGCGCGTGTCTTATGTCTTGTGTTTCCTAAGCGTGTGTTTTCTGCAGCGTATGTTTTCTGACGCCGTGTTTTTTAGACGTGGGTGTTCTTTTACGGGCGTTTTCTGACGCTAGTGATTTCTGCAGCGTTTTAACGCGTTTAGTAAACCGCGTGTTCTGAAGTGCGTTTTATGACGTGTTTTTTTCTGTCACCAAACGCGTTTAGGAAAAGGCGTTTCATAAAAGACGCTCATCTTTTTCGGTGAGTATTGAGTACTCTCTCAATACTCAAAATTCATTACTCAATACTCATTTTTTTGGGTGAGTACTGAGTACTTTACTCAGAATCAGTACTCAAAATTAAAAAAAATAGTGCTGTGGTATCTACTTAGTACTCATGAGATGCTCATGAGTAGAATTTGGTCCACTCTGTAGTGAGGTGTATTTCTTTATTTCTTCACGTTTTGCGATCGTTTTCTTCAATTTTTCCGGGTCAGATGATTTTTTCTTCCGTTAACTCGGTTAAATTAATATTGCTTATTTCTCTATGCGACATAATTAGCTAATTAAATTATTTTAAATCAAGAAAATGACACAAGAACAAAATTGGACAACATAATGTCAGGTTACTGCATGGATCAAGGTTAGAATCATCGGTTCAGTCGCCGATGTTCACCAGCTGACCAAACGTCGCAATCAGGGTTGCCAACATTAAAATATCCTAAATAAAACAAAAAAAGCAAACAAGTTAACAAAACTTAAAGTAAACTTCACAATTTTCTACAAAAGTGAAAAAAAAGTTATAGCAGCTTACAAATTTATGGCTGGCGATGGAAATAAAGAAAAGTATGGTGTCAAGGTTATCATAGAAATAAGACGGGTGTTAGCAAGAAATCATCGCTTAAATCAGGGCTGACTTTGGAACGAAATGAATGTCGTTCAGGGGGATTCTGGAAAAATTTACTTTTCAAAAAAGGTTTTAACGCATTTAAAGCAGTTTTAGGAAAGAATGGAATCCACCATTGGATTACTTGGGTGATTTTCCATGGGAATACAAACTTATCTCAATTTCTCAAAAAAATCGCGTAGTCGGCCTTTGTAAATAAACGACATATGTAGTGTACGACCTTTTGGTTCGCATAGTACATATATACCAGGTCTGAGGTCTGAGTAATTGTACAGTGGTGCTTTTCTATATTATATTGTGTGTTTTGTGCGGCATGAATAACTTGCTCTTTTTTCACTAGTTTAAAGCCTCATATATATAGTTGATTTCCCAATTCCTTCCTCTGGTGTTGTGTTATACCTTTACCGTTAATTTGTCTTTTTATGTAATTACAATCCCATATTTGTCTTTCCTATTTTGCATTCGTACTTTCTCTGTCGTCTCACTAATGAGACTGTCATGACTTTTTTCACTTAATTCAACGTCACTTTTACCTCTTCCAATTCCAGGATACAGGATGAAAAAGAACGACATCGACGGTATGCCCACCGATCGTACAAGTTTTCAAAGGCAGTTCAGCGGAGCCCCACTCCTGGAAACGATAAATTCAGTGGAGAATTTAATTGCGTCGAACGCCAGCCTGGAGGAGACGGCGGTAGCCGTCAGGGCGGCCGAAGTTAGAAACAATGCCTGTAAAAAAGAACTCCTTTCGACCAATTTGTGATAACGAGCTTTTTGGGCAGAGAGAACTACCCACTGAAGTGTCGCCGGACCAGTCCCGATTTATTTACTGCTTCTGTTTATTTATTACATGACTAAGTTGTATTGGTTAGCTGTGTATTTATAACAGTTTTAGATACTTAAGTGAAATTAATTTAAATTTATTACACGTTGCATCTTTGTTATTTTTTTAAATATGCGGAAATAATTTAGTGTGGATATTTTAGTAGCAATTTCTGCTAATGAATGATCATTAATAAAGAAATTGAGTCAAACCAGTTATAATATCCAATATCCAGTTAAAGACACTAGATATTAACTTCATCAACATTATTTCGCCAGTCCTTAAGAGTTAAATTAAGAACTAGGTACTTTTCAAAAGGACTATAAATGATTACATCTGAAAACATAGAACTTATATTGAGCCGGGTGATCAAAGTTCGTGATCAAATTACGCAGCGAATCCGGTCGGATTTAAGCCATTTTTAGTTTCGAGAAATGACATGATTTGGAAACCGCCGTTGGCAATATTCATACTTACTCTCAACAATAACTGCGCGTTTTGTTGAAAAATGTCTCCTTGTTTGCATCGTATTGAGTAAGTTACACAGTAAAAATACTTTCAAAATTATGGGCTTACCTCTCCAAAGTCAACATTTCTACGTTCCTTGAAAAACAGGCCCAGCGTTCGTAACAGCTACCATTTTGATAAAACGCTTTGAGGTCGTAAGCTCGTTGTCGACTGGTCCACCACTCGAAAAATGCAAAATGACAAAATGCTTAGTTATAGACCACAACGGACATCTATATCTAATCCTGCTTACAACCATAAGTATACATTCCATATCAATCTGAGAAGAAATTGTGACCACCACAGGACCGACCGCATTTACGTTGGAAAAATGGGAAAAGCTTGCATTTCTACTTAGTAAGGGCAGCACATGCCTCATTTCATGTTACAACATATAAATCAAATTTTCGCATAAGGCAAAGGGCTACAAAAGCAAAAACAACGAGGTAATGGGATTTACTTCTTATGACCAAGCTACGCAAACGAGTCACATTCTTTGTTACCATGGACCGACGAATGGCGTCAGATTAAAGTAACTTAACGGACCGTTATGTTAGCGCGTGAATATGTGAAACACTTTCTGAATAGTTGTTATATTTATTTCAAATTAATGTTGCGTGATGTACAATTTTGAGTTTGAGATTTTTTAAAACATAAAGTCATATCTTCAGCATACACATAAAGGGTGATCAACAATGACTACTACTTTCATTAGTACTACATACTGTTAGTACTACAATCGTATTAGTAGTGGCAGTCGTAGCAAAGTACGATACGTGACGATAACTGCTTTTCTGCTTGCTTTTCAGATTTTCTTTTTCTTTGGTAGTTTTCACAATAACCAATAACAATGCAATCATATAACATTTGAATCCTCGCTGTTTTTAACATTTTCAAATAAGTGGCTGGCGGGAATTTTGTAAATGAGAAAGATACCTTCATAAAATGATAATCTTGAGTGAAACGAACATGACATCGGAAATCAAACTTTTGGAAAGTTTGTACCTGCGATAATGCTAAAACTAGACTTGAGAGGTAATGCTCTCAAGTAATGCACTCTAGCGCGAGAAAAATATACCCCTTTATTGTTCATACTTTAACGAATATTCACAATATAAAAAACAAAATAAAAAATAGCAATGTTCGAGCACAGCAAAGGAAACCTTTTCCGGCAGACAGGGTTTCACGGCCGGAAAGATTTCTCACGCAGTTTGGAACTACGTATAGAAATTAAAAAATACCACTTTTTAAGAAAATTAGGTTAACAATTGTTTATCAAAAAGAAAATTTACAATTTATAGTAAAATCCGTACATCCCTCCCTAGATAATTTTGTTCTGAAGCTACATATAAAATTTCAAATGAATTGATGAAGATAAGTTGAAGTTATCCTTCCGGCCAGTTTGTAAAATGCGGTTTTAAGATAAAATCGTTTAAAGTATGTATTGTGTAACTTTGTTCTATAGAATTGTTTTATTTATACTTAGTCGGCGATTCCTACACCATATATTATCCTTCCAAATTAACATTTTCCTCCTCTCGTTCCTTTCTGTTTGATTTTGACGACAGACGGGCCTGTTTTGCTACATTAGTCAGCAATCGCTCTGGAAACATAATGCGCCGTGCGTCAGCCTCCGCGCAGAAATTATTGCAGTTTTTAACTATGGGCATACGTAATACCTCCTTCATTATGCTGTGTAATCCATCGTCAGCAATACAATACTGCTATACTTGCTGCAGTGTCCACAATTACTTTTCCACTTGAACATGAAAATGTAAACACCACGTTTTTCACCAGGTGGGCAATTCTCGTGTAGATTTATTTTTTTTTTCATTTGGAAATTGTATCATGATTACGATGAATGGCTAGTCTACAGTAAATTGAAAGCTCAATTATAAGCCTCTGGGTTAACCATTATTTTCCAGCATTAACCAGCACGTTCCTTCGACGCCCTAACTGGTATTGTCAAATTTCGGAGACGACTGCCATGAGTTGTTGCACATAATCTATGCATTCCTTTTTGCTTATTACAAATCTCAATCTCCAATGCAATTTGAATATTTTATAGAATGTATTCTTTCAGAGCGTTGAAAAATTTTAACTACTACATCCACTTCCATTTTTCCGGAGCACCATTGTAATCTGCATGACTTTCTATGTTTCCAGCCCGTCTGCACTCTTCAGTGTAACTTTTCTTATTCCAAGATTCGCAAGCTTATATCAACGACTTTTCTCGTATACCAGCGGATAAGCGACACCAATCCATACAGAGAAGAAAAGCTTTTTCTCCATGTTCCACCATCCGAGACAGTTACACCATTGTTTTACTACTTTCAGTTGACTTTAGTCGTCTCTTATTCTGCTGTTCTCTACATACTTTGTTGACAAACTGGTTCTGTTGCGACAATAATGGTGCGAACAACTTTATCGTAAAATAAGCGATAAATCTGATCTGGCATGTCCATGAATATGCAAAACTTTTCAATTCCTTTTCCTTTTGAACAAGTGTACAACTAGGAATGAATTTTTGTTCACAATTCGCACAAGAAACGATGATTTGAAATCCGTAGCCACGTTTGCCAGTTTCGGTTAATTTCACATTTGACTTTAGTTTTTTTGCATATGTGGATACGTTATCAGCAACGTCTGTTTGACATATAGCATTTTTTTAATACCTTTCAAACACGATATACATCTCCGGGCATGCCACTAATTATTTCTGCTAATTTTTTACCACAAATCACTAACAACAAACGTTGCAGCAGACAGTAAAGCGTTGTGCGGTCAGCATCACTTAACTTCTAAGATCTCAAAACATTGTTAAAAAAAAAAGATTTACGTTTTCAAAATAATTGGAATTATTCTATAAAGCTTTAGAGGTATCCTGTAATATTATCAAAAGTCAACGTCAGAATTCGATAAAATAGTTCTGATTGTGAGGATAAGCGATCTGTATGGGCCTGCAAACAAATTTAACAACTAAATTAGTACTACTAGTTTTAACAGCTAAAATAGTACTACTAAACTACTTTTTGGAGTTAAGCCATCTGCGTATTGGGCCAACTGTAAAGTCATTTAATAAGTTGACTTCTTTATAAAAATAATCTGATATAAGTGCAATTTATTTTTGTTTAAGATGATTACACTCAAACCATAAACTCATTACTGTACACATGTGGCAATTTTATAACTTAAAATTACACAATTAATTAAAATTACACATTACACAACAGTAGATTTTAGTCCTACTTGAATAAACTTTACTTTAGTTTAATTAGGTCGTTGTCATTAAAACTACAGCTAATTTTTGAAGAAGAAGATTAATGTGGATGAAAATATATTTTTAATAAAACAAAAATACAGTGCTTTCGGAAAGTTCCTGTAGCTAAATTTCCTACTAAGATCCAATCAAATTCATTATAAAACGAGGCTAGAAGAATACGTTGATCTATTTAATAGATAAGAAATTAGCTAGACCGTCTACAATAAGTGTTGTATCCCTACCGTGTTCTAGCTAAATCGGTTGATTTATTCGTCCTACTCCTGAACACTGGTCACTGATGGTCAAGTTAATTAAATGATACTCCTTGGTGGTGCTTTTTAATGGTATATTAAACAATAAGTCGAAGAATTACCAGCCGACGCTCACGATGCTGTGGAGTCGGAGTCGTGTAGTCGGAATCGAAGTTCAGACAAATTTCAGAGGAGTCGGAGTCGGAAGAAATGTACCGACTGCGACTCCGAGTCCAGGTTTAATTATTGTAGAAATAAAACATGCGGGATGGACGTTGCCTCAGTAGACAGTAAAAAAAAATCTATAAGGTCTTTTACAAAGTACCTACCTTCATAAGTATGTAAATAATCACAAGAAACAAGAGAGTTTAAATGCGATTGAGAACTATGGTAGTTCAATGTAGTAATAATTATTTATGCAGAAGTTATACCTGTTGCAGCCATAATTATGATTATTTTTATCTTTGAAGATAATTAAAAATGATTTAAGGCATCTTTGCAGGAGAATTAGTTCCAGCTATTCTATTCCTCACAACAGTTTTATAAACGTCGTTTGCACGTATTTCGTCATTATTAGAATGAATTTTATTTCGTATTATACACTGTGTCTTATGGGTGCTTTTGTTATTATTAGAGATAGAAAGTTGGTTAAATGGACAAAGTAGTACCCATTTGTATGTTCTCTAATGAGAAAGCAGTTTAATACTTTAATACTAAGTACGTGTAGTTCAATTGCGGTTTTATCAGAGTTTAACTAAAACTACCATTAGGCTCGATATGCGCGCTATGTGGAACCTAACGATACTTTACTTAAACTCCGTTAAACCGCAACTGAAAAACCCGTCCTTAATGATTTCGGAGATATTTAGAATAAACAAAGAAATTACATTTTATAAATATGTGGTCATAACTTTTTTATTTGTGGTCCGATCAATAAGTCTTTTTAATATGTTATAGGCCGTTTTGTATTTACACTTAGATTGTCAGTTTAAATATTTTTGCCAACGACTTCGCTGGACACAAATAAAACTTCTGTTTTTCTAATGTGTTCAGAATTTGTTTGTGAGTAATTTGATATGCATTTGAATACTAGAATAGAAATTTAATTTATTAAATTTGCTTCTTTTGTTTCCAGGTACTGCTTTTGTTTTCATAGCAAATTTAATATTGCTCGGTTGTATTATCGCGTCAAATTTATGATTATTTACATGTAAGATTTTTATTACACAGAATTGTTTGAAAATATTTGTGTTTGCAATTTTTCTGGAGTCGGAGTTGGAGTCGAGAATTTTTTTACCGACTCCACAGACCTGGTCAAAACACTAATAACGTTTTCTTCTGGTAAAACTCGGGCGCACCAGTGCACAATTTTGTGTTCTGTTGGCTGCACTCACAGAGTGTTTCGTGTTCTGTTGGAAACCCGGTGCACCAGAATCTGCACTCAGTGCACATTTTTCTGCACGAGTTCCGGGAGCTCTTGCTGACGAGTGCAATATGGCTCCGCGTGTTCTGTTGGGATCGCACTCGCTTGCCCTACACTCGTGAAAAATTGCACCAGTGCGCTGGAACTAGTGCGCTCGATTTTAACCAAAGAAAACGCTATAAGAGTCCATAGCATCCAACATAGGAATAAAACGATAATAAGCGAATACAATGTTAAGGGAATAAAATAGTAGATTATAAATTAGAACATTAGAAATAATCTCAAATAGTATGAAGCCATTAACCACTAAACACTTAAGCAATTTCAATAATTTTAAGATAAAGGCAGTTGTCATAGTCGAGTAGGTTTGTATAGGAAGCTGGAACCACAGTAAAGTTTAGTAAGTTCGAGATCACGCTTGAGGACTATGAACATCGAGGAACATATCTGCAGAAGGATTAATTGAGTGTTTATCGCGCTAGACGTAGAACCACCCGGTAGATGATTTGAAACAGGGGCGGTGGCAGGAAGCGGAGAGTCGCGGAGAACCGTAAATTTCTCCGTGGTTATCTCCTGATGGAAAATTAATTATCCCAGTCGATAAATTTGCCCCAGCAGCCGAATGCCAACGACTAGACGTCATCGGGTGTACAAATAAAACCAGTGGAGCGTGCGTCGTCTAGGTGCTTACAGCAGATGATGGATTTTAAAACTTGAAGAATTGATAAAAAAAAAACACTTTACTTTCTGCAAAGTTCTGATGCCTTATCAACTTTATCGGTCGGGTAAATTTAATGTCAAGCTCATAATGCACGTGTCAACTCGAAAAGAGAGAATGTTCAACAAAAATGCTGGTTAGTTGAAATAATAAAATCATCATCATTTAAAACTAAAATCTATGTTATATCTATATCTAATTGTTAACAGGTTAACATTTATTGGCCAAAAAGGAAATATGTGAAATCTTTAAAACTTAAATGGATTTAAATGGCCACCACACTAGAGCTGCTAGGTATCAGGCATTGCGCTGTAGTCTGCTTCATTTTCTTCATTCATCTCCCGCATTCAAACATCAGGCATTCAAACATCTCCGGCAAAATTCAACTTGAACGAGGTAGTTTTACATACTTGTAATAGTATATTACATTACAAGAGCAGTAACTCGCATATTACGTACGAGTGGAAATTTAACATACGAGCCGCGAAGCGGCGAGTTTTGTTATTTTCCACGAGTATGTAATATGCGTTACAGCTCGAGTATTGTACATAATTTTACCTACGACCGACAATTTCAATAAATTGTATCAAAAATGACAAACACATACAGGTAAGAATATTTGACGGTTAACCAATCAATGTATTCGCGCGACATCTATTGCAACTACGGAGAACTTTGTCTGAAGTGTCGATCGAAAATTTCAGTACAAATTCAACATAAATTATCACGTGCAAGTAATAATATGTTACAGCTCGAGTATTGCACTTACTTACGACCGAAAATTTCAATAAATATAAATTGTATCAAAAATTACAAATAAATAATCAAAATATTCGCGCGACATCTGTCATTATGACATTAGGTCGTGCGTTAAAAACACAAACGCACAGCCAAAGGCACACGTATGTTATAAGCGATATACGAGCTAAGTAGTCCGTGACGTAAGGGACATTTACACATACGGTCGTAGGTAAATAATATAATATGCAGACGGAGACACATATGTTTGTCAAATTTGCCGTATATTGTTCAAAGGAAACGGCATATGTTATGTCTTTTTCTGGATCCAGATTATTTTACACTACGCAATTTATCAAGTAAGATGTTCAAGAATTTATGAGACAAGCACAAATTGCATAATGTTTGACAGAAATTGGGGTGAATATGAACGCAGTATAAATGCAATTTCTGTTTGGCACTACGCAGTTTTTGATTCATTCAAAAATTCTTGTGCGATAAATTGCTTTTTTTGTGCTGTCACACTCGAAAACAGCTAATTTCGTTCGAGGTCGGAGCACAGCTATGGAAGTTTGCCGCTCTAGTGCGGCAAAGTACAAAATACATATTTCAAATAAACTCACCAATTTTATTGCTAGTTGATAAGGAATAGCAACCCGTTGTTATATCTAATTCTAAATACGATAAATTGAGAACATTGTAAATAAAAAACTTTGAAATAGTTAATACAAGATGGCGGTAATTTTTTTAAGTTAAAAAACTACAGCCACGCCTGGGATTCGAACCCAGATATACGGATTGCCGGTCCGACGTTTTACCAATTAGACTAACGTGACCTATGACATACAATAGGTTAATTTTCACTAAAGAGATATGAGTAGAAGTTTCTACCTTTAGACACATTTCAATTGTGACACCTATCAGATGTAATTGTCAAGTATTATCTAGGTTATTTGCATTGAATGCTAGATGAAATTATATAATGGATGTTAATTCTTTGCAGAAACCTGCATATATTGATATATAACTTTGAAATAGTTAATACAATTTTTGTCACAATTGAAATGTGTCTAAAGGTAGAAACTTCTACTCATATCTCTTTAGTGAAAATTAACCTATTGTATGTCATAGGTCACGTTAGTCTAATTGGTAAAACGTCGGACCGGCAATCCGTATATCTGGGTTCGAATCCCAGGCGTGGCTGTAGTTTTTTAACTTAAAAAATTACCGCCATCTTGTATTAACTATTTCAAAGTTTTATATCAATATATGCAGGTTTCTGCAAAGAATTAACATCCATTATATTGTAAATAAAGTATAGCGACGAGTGTAGTTTTATTTTAGTATGTTGGTACGCATGTGACATCTACAGTGTAATGAACAAATATAACACTGTCAGAATTTTTTTTACTTGTTTATTTTACGTCGGTCTATTTCCGCAACTTCCAACGGCCAATCACCGACGCTGAGAGCACGCTACACACACCCAGGAATGTTGTCGAACTGAAGGAATTCCAACCTCCAGTAAGAGTTCTTTAACACGCACGTCGCATCATGACAGCACACGGGGCCACCGGCTTTACTTCCTCATCCGATGGCAGGCGGCATGCAAAAATATTTGTTCCCTGCCTAAAATACCAGGACGGTCGATTTTAGCCCGAGCCGGGATTCGAACTTGAGCCAGCGTAGATAGCACCCGCTCTATCCTAAACGCCATCGACCCCCCCCCTGTCAGAACTTGAATTACTTTTTTATTCTTGACGTTTCGTCGATGTGGTACCAACCTACCATTTCTTATAGAGAAATATAATCATATAAACATTTGTTATTTTTTGTTTTTATTTTTTAAATACATATTACCTCAAAAAGCAGCACAAAAGACGTTGTATGTCACTCCTGCCGAAAACTACATAGCGCGACTCGCTCACATGCGACGCTCCGCCTTCGGTGTCGCGCCGCATTACCGCTCGTCGCGCTATGCCGTACTTTCGGCACTTAGAACATAAATAACTATTACAATAGTGTATAACGGCCAATGTACTTTATACAGAGAACGAGCAAAGCATGGAAATATAGCAAAATCTCTGAAACGGTTTGTTATTTCAAAAAATCCTTGTACACGTTGATTTTGAATTATAAAAATAGGTATACTCAATTTTCGACCTCAAATTAGTTTTTACTTATGACGTTATCTATATTTTAAACCACCCCATATTTCTCTTACCGATTTTGATGGTTCTCTTAATATTTTTAACGATAGCACAAATTAAAAAAGATTACAATAAGAAAATGTGTCTAAAAATGTTCTAGATCGTAGGTCATAGCTACCAGAAGGCGCTAACGAACCATCCACAGAAGGCGACTATCCTAGCTGGGGAATGCTGAAGTCCCCACAAATTACACTAGTCAACAGTCAAAATGTACATTGGATGCGGCTGTTTTTTTCTTATATACTTAGGTCCGCCAAACTAAAAAATCGCATTAAAAACTTTTTGAATGGATACGTTTTCGAATTATGAATTTTTTCTTTTTTTTGTTTTTTTTTTCTTTTTCGAGGTGGTTTCGCTATTTGGTGCATATCTCGAGTTAGGAACGTCGAATGTGGTCACTCAGCACAGCAAATTAAAGCTAATCGTATCACCAACAAATGTTATGCACATTTTTTCAATCGCTTCAGTAGTTTCAACGCAATGGGCCACAACATGAAAAAATTTACAAAAAACGTTTACTCTATCACCGATGAATCGAGCGTAAAAATCCCCACGCATGCGCAAACCGTAAAAATTCAAAAGTTTGACCTCCCACGATAACGGCCGAACCCCAGTCCACCGATCTGCCGAGCGCGCCCGAACGCTGGAACCTGATGTATGAGTCACACGTCGATGTTAGAGAGAGAACGCACTAGGCCGCGCGGTAACGGCATGGAGTCATCTTCAAAATGCAAATAATCGCGGCATAGATTTTAAAGACACGACTCAAACCGAGCGCGCCCGAACGTTGGAACCTGAGCGTATGACTCACACGTCGATGTTAGAGAGAGAACTCACTCGGCCGCGCGGTAACGGCATGGAGTCATCTTTAAAATGCAAATATACGCGGCATAAATTTTAAAGACACGACTCAAACCGAGCGCGCCCGAACGAAGTCTTTAAAATGCAAATATTCGCGCGCCCGAACCGATAAAATTCAAATTTTTCCCGCCAACCTTAAAAAATTCAAATTTTCGCGCCAACCCCAAAAAATCAGGCCAACCAACCCCACGCGCTAAAACGGCATGCCGACCGGCCGTCATATTTTAAACGACGCCATCTTCTTGAGCAGACATCTTTGAGTACCATCTTCTTATTTTAACTTGGAACGATGTAATCTTCTTCGAATTTCAGCGCGTTAGACACTTAAAATTCTACAGAGCATGCGCGAACCGACCAAATTAAAATTTTCGCGCCATTAAGGATAAATTTCAAAGTTTAAACCGTCATGACGTCACCATCAACAGTGTTTTAATATACTTACCGTTTACTTTTAAATTATCACTGCTTAATCTATGAAATAAAACATAAGAAATTCGTTTAATGCATTTATTGTTTATAATGGTCAAGTTGACATAATATAACTATACAGTAGTTTACAATTATTCATAGCACAAACTGCGCTAATATTATTTTTTGTATGAAACTTGCATGGTGTAAACTTCTCCATGAGGGGTGGCGGTGGACACCAGGATTCAATCCCTCCCAAATTGCACACTCCTCCACACGTAATATTTAAATGTGAAAAAATTCGTGTGGCATCTTCTACGGGTAAGTAGGAGAACTAGGGTTGCGGCATCTAGTTCTGATAAGTATGGTTCTATGATCAACGTAATCTACTAACTGAGTGACGTAATATGATATATCGTATAATTGAATAAATTCTTAGAAATTTTAATTGCAAATATTTGAACCCACGTGTACAATTTGTTCGCGGTAACTCAGATAGATGGCTACATGAATGTTAAAATACTACGTCGTTTTCTACCGATTGTTATTTTGTTAATTCAGATGCAATATTAGCGCTTGCATGAAAAATATAACCTCATAAATACAAAATAAAACAAAAAACTTGTGAAAACATGGTGTCATTGGACCATAAAAATTGAATATACGATTCCGGTCGCCATTTTTATTACAAATAATTCTTTAATACAATTTGATAGATGGCGACATGAATGTTAAAATACTACGTCGTTTTCTACCGATTGTTATTTTTTAATTGCAATGCTGTTTACCGTTTAACGCCAGTTACAACTATGATCAGTACACATTTTAAATTTAATAATAATTATCGTTCAATTTTTCTGTAAATTATGCGAAAAATCATCTTTGTGCACCATCTTCTTATTTTAAAATGTTGACTTTTTAAACGATACCATCTTCTTGTTTTAAATGACGTCATTGGACCATAAAAAATTGAATAAACGATTCCGGTCGCCATTTTTATTACAATTAATTCTTTAATACAATTTGATAGTGGTAACTCCGGTTGATGGCGACATGAATGTTAAAATACTACTTCGTTTTCTACCGATTGATATTTTTTAATTGCAATGCTGTTTACAGTTTAACGCCAGTTACAACTATGATCAGTACACATTTTAAATTTAATAATAATTATCGTTCAATTTTTCTGTAAATTATGCGAAAAGTCATCTTTGAGTACCATCTTCTTGTTTTAAAATGTTGACTTTTTAAACGATACCATCTTCTTGTTTTAAATGGCGTTTAAACGGCCATCTTTGAGCACCATCTTCTTATTTTAAAAGATCATATTTTAAACGATACCATCTTCTTGTTTTAAATGTTGTTTGAACGACCATCTTTGAGTACTATGCTCATATTTTAAAATGTTATCTTTTTTTTTAGCACCATCTTCTTATTTTAAAATGTCAACTTTTAAACGATGCTGTTTTCTTGTTTTAAATGGGGTTTGAACGACCATCTTTGAGTACCATCTTCTTATTTTAAAATGCCTTCCAACACCGTCAAAATACCCTTTTTTACCCTCATTTTGCTGTTTACCATTTTGACACAAGGTAAACAGCATTGCAATAAAAAAATAACAATCGGTAGAAAACGACGTAGTATTTTAACATTCATGTAGCCATCTATCTGAGTTACCGCGAACAAATTGTACACGTGGGTTCAAATATTTGCAATTAAAATTTCTAAGAATTGATTCTATTATACGATATATCATATTACGTCACTCAGTTAGTAGATTACATTGATCATAGAACCATACTTATCAGAAGTAGATACCGCAGCATTAGTTCTCCTACTTACCCGTAGAAGACGCCACACGAATTTTTTCACATTTAAATATTACGTGTGGAGGAGTGTGCAATTTGGGAGGGATTGAATCCTGGTGCCCACCGCCACCCCTCATGGAGAAGTTTACACCATGCAAGTTTCATACAAAAAATAATATTAGCGCAGTTTGTGCTATGAATAATTGTAAACTACTGTATAATTATATTATGTCAACTTTACCATTATAAACAATAAATGCATTAAACTAATTTCTTATGTTTTATTTCATAGATTAAGCGGTGATAATTTAAAAGTAAACGGTAAGTATATTAAAACACTGTTGATGGTGACGTCATGACGGTTTAAACTTTGAAATTTATCCTTAATGGCGCGAAAATTTTAATTTGGTCGGTTCGCGCATGCTCTGTAGAATTTTAAGTGTCTAACGCGCTGAAATTCGAAGTAGATTACATCGTTCCAAGTTAAAATAAGAAGATGGTACTCAAAGATGTTTGCTCAAGAAGAGCCTGATTTTTTGGGGTTGGCGCGAAAATTTGAATTTTTTAAGGTTGGCGGGAAAAATTTGAATTTTATCGGTTCGGGCGCGCGAATATTTGCATTTTAAAGACTTCGTTCGGGCGCGCTCGGTTTGAGTCGTGTCTTTAAAATTTATGCCGCGAATATTTGCATTTTAAAGATGACTCCATGCCGTTACCGCGCGGCCTAGTGCGTTCTCTCTCTAACATCGACGTGTGAGTCATACGCTCAGGTTCCAACGTTCGGGCGCGCTCGGTTTGAGTCGTGTCTTTAAAATTTATGCCGCGAATATTTGCATTTTAAAGATGACTCCATGCCGTTACCGCGCGGCCTAGTGCGTTCTCTCTCTAACATCGACGTGTGACTCATACACTCAGGTTCCAGCGTTCGGGCGCGCTCGGCAGATCGGTGGACTGGGGTTCGGCCGTTATCGTGGGAGGTCAAATTTTTTAATTTTTTCGGTTTGCGCATGCGTGGGGATTTTTACGCTCGAAAATAAAATCGTAGTGCGTTCTCTCTCTAACATCGACTTGACTTCGTTCGGGCGCGCTCGGTAGATCGGTAGACTGGGGTTCGGTCGTTATCGTGCGGAGGTGTGTGGTAGTGTGGTGGATCCAGCTCTCTCCTTTATATACTACTAATTACATTAGAAGTGATTCTGGCTCCTGCTTCGCCTTCTGTTCTTGTCGGTATCTGTTTCTCTTATCAGGAACCAGATATGACCCCCCATCATTCTTTTGTTCCAAAATCCTTGGTAGCGCCTCTCAATGGTCTTCATCTCATAGGAAACGTGTTTCATTCAGTTCCTGCAGCAAGATGTCTATAACTTTTGCAAAAATTCTTGCATAAATTTCCATCATACCTCAAATTGTAGGTAATTAAAAGTTCTCGTATGCGTCAGACCCTCAGGGTTTTGCCCCCTCGACATAAAGCTCTAAATCGCGATAATGTCCGTTCGAATAGGAAACGTATTTCATTCAGTTCCTGTAGCAAAATGTCCATAACTTTTGCAAAAGTTCTTGCATAAATTTCTATCATACCTAAAATTGTAGGTAATTAAAAGTTCTAGTAGCCGTCAGACCCTCAGGGTTTGCCCCCTCGGCATGAATCCCTAAATCGCGATAGTGTTCGTTCGAATAGGAAACGTATTTCATTCAGTTCCTGTAGCAAAATGTCTATAACTTTTGCAAGAATCATACGAGACCATAGTCTCGTATGATTCTTTAGTGTTGACTGGATGTGCGCTGGGAATCGATGGTTTCTCGTTTCCGTTATGCAAAATCACTGCTTTCAAACTTTCTTTACTACCGTCAATAAATAGCCGCCACTCGTTTGCATTGTAAGGCTGTCCAAGCTCCTCGAACAAACGAGGAATATCCTTGCAAAAGCATATGTTATCTTCTGTCGTATAATACATGGCGTAAGGCTTGCAGCCGTATCTGTAGTAAGTTGTATTAACATTCCGAGCCAAAAAGTTGTATTGCTTCATCCGAGATGCATGTAATTCTGCTTTATCTTTTGAAAGATCCAATTCTCTCACCCAATCATTCAATTCAGTCTGCCTTAGGAGACAGTGCCCTTCACTCCCAACGAAATCGCTTTTATTTGATTCCTCCATATCTTCTGATGAATCGGAACTTGTTTTCGGAGTAGATGTATCCGGACACTTGGGAATGGGAACTGTATCCGAATACGAAGTTGGTAAGGTGACCGACTGTACATTTGCGTAAATCGATCGCATACTTTTTCCAATGCCAGTCTGTTTGCTCAAACAAAGATAGCGTCGGTCGCATGACAAAATGGTTTCCTCCAAATCATTGGTACACCGAATTTTATGTACCGCCTAATATATAAAATATAATCCGTTAAATATTTATATTAAATCATCACCAAATACATACCCTGTCAAGCCAGAAGCCCATCCACTAAGATTTATATGACAATTAAGGCAGAGAATACTAGGTGTCCAAGGTTCGTGAAGATTTTCAGCTGCTATTCCAAAGTATTGGAGATAATTCTCTTGTAGCGAATTTGTAAATTTCCGTTGACTTTTCTTGACGGCATGATCACCACACACAACAGAAATCATCTGGGTTGTTCTTGCACTCAAAGGCTCGTTACTAATTTTACAAATATCAGGTGTTGGAATTGGAACTTGGAAATAAAACGTAGATGTCTTAACACTCGTCTATTTGATTTACTTCTTGTAACGTTTCAACGGGAACTGTTGAAATTACAGTTCTTGTCGGTTGTTAAATTACTCTTCCTTTGTTACAGTGAAATTTTTTTGTATTTATTTATTGGTTGAAGGGTCCGGGTGAAAGAAAAGGAATAATTATCCTTAACCCGCACCTATTAGCCTCCTAAAATATGTGCTTTTTTCTTATTGTTTTTTATAACTGTATGTGTTTTGGGGGTTAATAAAGGCATTTATTATTATTATTATTATTAAGTGGTTCCATATACAGGATCTCCCACGACGAGCTGCCATTAGAAGTATATGGAGAACCAAATGAAATGAGAGATTGAAAATTTGTGGACTTATATTGTTGAATACGATCGTCTCAACTAAAATATTTTGAGTTTTTGGTTACTTCCGGTTACACCGGAAATGATGTCAACTTTTATATTTCAAATGGAACACCCTGTATTTTATCGCATTTTTTAAATCTTCATTAAATTTTAGATCAATTTTATGTTACATTCCCTATACCGAACATGTGTCATTTTTGAGATATTCATTTTTTTCATTAAAAAATGACAGCTGCACGGTTACTTTCAATTACTTATAAATTATCCCCTGTGAGTGTTCGAAGAAATTTGTCCCGAAAAATTGTTGTGAAGGTAACATATTATCGACACATCGGTAGAATTCGAAAAGTTTTACAGAGTGTTCAAATTATAAGATCAAAGTTGGATTCGAGAAAAGTACTAATAGTCGATTTTTTTCAAATAGCTACCCTAACATATGAATACATTTATCAATTCTATGGAAAATTTTAGGTCAACTTTGTGTACAATGTCCTATACCTGAACTGTACTTGTACCTACTGAAATCGATTTTTAAACATCACAGTAGAAATTGCAAACATTGCCAAATCTAGATTGCGTTTGAAAACAAGTGTACAATTTGGAATAAACAGAACTTTATTAAACAAGTTTTTAGGTCATTTTTTCATTATAATTAATTTAGTATTTATAAAATTATAAGCCTACAATAAAACACAATATTAAAGATAAAACAAAATCGTAAAGTAAATTAAAAAAATAACTTCTTAATTCTATTTCCATAACTCTTAAAAGAACGTTGCCATTTTCCGCAAACATGCTTCAATTCTTGTTAACATATTATTGTTGGTGGCGTCCCTGATAGAGTTAGCACAACCCATTGAAAGCAGGTCAAACTCTGTCTTTCAAGTTTTCCTTATCAGTTATTGGGTCCTCAATAATTGGGTGGTTTCAAATGGACGGTGCTCCAGCGCACACAACTGTTGCAGTAAGAGGCTTGCTTAACGAGATGTTTGACGATCGGTGGATTGTGCTTCATAGGCCATACAGGTATCCACCGCGTTACCCCGACTTGACGCCAATGGACTTTTTTCATTTGGGGAGCATTAAAGACGTAGTTTATGAGGACCCAATAATTGATAAAGAGAACATGAAATAGTTCGAGCTGCTTTCAATGGGTTATGTGCTAAATTAATCAGGGACGCCATCAACAATAATATGTTCAAAAGAATTGAAGCATGTTTAGAGGAAAACGGCAACGTTTTTGAACAGTTACTGAAATAGAATTACATAAGCAGGTTTTTAAAATTTACTTTACGATTTTGTCTTATTTTTAATATTGTGTTTTATTGTAGGCTTATAATTTTATAAATACTAAATTAATTATAATGAAAAATGACCTAAAAAACTTGTTTAAGAAAGTTCTGCTTATCCCAAATTGTTCAATTGTTTTCAAACGCAATCTAGATTTGGCAATGTTTGCAATTTTTACTGTAATGTTTAAAAATCGATTTTAGTAGGTACAAGTACATTTTAGGTATAGGACATTGTAGACAAAGTTGATCTAAAATTGTCCATAGAATTGAGAAATGTATGCATATGTTAGGGTTGCCATTTGAAAGAATTGACTTTTAGTACTTTTCTCGAATTCAACTTTGATCTTATAATTTGAACACCCTGTATAACTTTTTGAAGAATTCTACCGGTGTCGATAATACGTTACCTTCACAATAATTTTGCCGGATAACTTTTTTCCAACGGCCACAGGGGATAATTTATAAGTAGTTGAAAGTAACCGTGCAGCTGTCATTTTTTAATGAAAAAAATGAATACCTCAAAAATGACACATGATAGGTATAGGGAATGTAACATAAAATTGATCTAAAATTTAATGAAGATTTCAAAAATGCGATAAAATACAGGGTGTTCCATTTGAAATATAAAAGTTGACATCATTTCCGGTGTAACCGGAAGTAACCGAAAACTCAAAATACTTTAGTTAAGACGATCGTGTCCAACGATAAGAGCCCACAAATTTTCAATCTCTCATTTCATTTGGTTCTCCATATACTTCTAATGGCAGCTCGTCGTGGGAGACCCTGTATTGCAATTTAATGTCAATATAAACGGGTCATATTTGATATAGTTTGCAAGGACACCATTTGTAGTAAAAGATATTACACTAATCACGTACATAAACAAACAATAACAATTTGCAGTAAGCACTTAAACAATTCATGGTTGTTTACAAACATATCGTATTACAATATACATGGAATGCTAAGTCAATAATGTTTATCTATATGAGCAGAATGATTTATGAACAATGGAGATGAAAGTATATGGATTTCACTACACAGGTGATGTTAAACAATTTACACAACTGTTGGTAGTTTGGTACCCATCAATCATAATTGATCATAACTTTGTCATTTTTCCATAGATTTTCATCGTAAATACGTTGTTCTCTTTGTAAAAGTGCAAACTCTACGTAAAAAATAAGAAACTGATCATATTTTCACGATTTCTACAGTTCCCCGGCGATTAAGTAACTGTTCAATTTACATTTGTGCCTAAAATTTTCCAAAATATCGTCCATTGCTCGGAAACTACTGAAGCGATTGGAAAACAATATTAATAACTTTTATTGGTGATTTAATTGGCTTTAATTTGATGTACCGTGCGACCAGAATGGATGTACCGAACTCGAGATATGCTCCAATTAGTCAAACTACAACCGAAAAAATATATCTTTTTTCAAATGTCACATCTCCAAAACGTGTCCATTCAAATTTTTTTAATGCAATTTTTTGCTTTAGCGTACCAAGGTATATAAGAAAAAAATAGTGGCACCTAATGTAATTTCTTTTTTAAATTTTGTTGACTAGTGTCTCATCTGGCGTCGCATCTGGGTGTCACTCACTCACAGACTCCAGACCGCTCTCCAAACACTCCAGCGCACTCACGTCATCGGGCGGCAAGTACACACAGCACTAAACAGACGACCGCGACATATAGATACCCATAGATCCTCCGCATCACTACACAAGTCAAGGACTGCCGCCGCACAAATATTGCTTCTAGTCGCGATCAAAACACCCCCCATCCCTCTTTGTTGAAGCACTGGATTCCTTATCTCTACGGAACACATGATAAATAATCATTGCAGAATATCTCTCCATCAAACACACTTCCGTTCAGGTATGTCTCAGTAAGATAAACGACGGCAAAGTAGGACTGAAGCGAGTGACAATATACAGTTCTGATTTTAGCGCGTAAACCGCGAACATTCTGATAATAAATCTGTAAGGTCATCGGAACAAAGACACGTCTATGCTAGCGTCTAGCAACTTATAATTTGTCTACGTCGCTCTCGGAGGATATACGGATAGCACGGGATTTATCATCTCTTCGAGCAAAAATCTTGCAGTCCCGCGTCCACACTGGGATGTAACGGGCTGCCCTTGCTGTAATCCTGGTTTTGGCAAGAAAGTTCTTATTAGCTGCTGTAAGGTGTTCGATAATAAAGCAACGATCAGATACATCGCAATCCTAAGACCTGGCGGCGATTCTGCTGGAAGCGACTTCCTCTGCTTCCTCAGCTGCCGCCAGAAATTCATCACACCGGATTTGGGGTTTGAGTTCGGTCCAAAGTGAGGCATACGGTGCAGTGCATCCACGTCCGACGTCGACACATTCACCCCCAGAAACTCCGCAACCCCGCTCAACAATGAGGAAACATTCTCTCCAGCAGTCTCCGGGATTCCTTGGATGTCCAGATTGCTCCTGCGAGAGTACTGTTCCAGCTCGCCCATCCTTCCCTTGAGGGTATCAAGGTCGCGCCGCAATGAAACGTTTTCCGCCGCCACCCTATCTATTGACTTACACTTATCGGTGAGTACTCGGTTTCTTCAAGTCGGATTCTTCAAAGTCCGATATTTTTTGGCTACAAAAGTTTACGGACGTCTGCAACTCATCGTAATTTTGTTTAACAGCTCTTACATCGGCTCTAACATGTTTTACAACGAGTCAACCGTGACGCCACCACCCCTAGGCGCATCATTCTCAAAGCTACCAGAAGTCCCGGAAGGGGCAAATGATCAGCGACGTCCGACCGACGGAGACACATGAAACACATCTCCAGGACGTTCCGGCGCGGGACAATGCTGACACAGCAGCGCTATCAAGGTTGACGCATCCCCCATGAAACATAGCGAGGCATCCCGCACAGGCAATCCCCGGCGACTTTCGGCCAACGACCTGCTTACATATCGAACAGCTGTTGGGTATGACTGTGTTGAGTGAAAAAACACGCTCCACTCGGTCTGCGGTCACTCAAACGCTGAAAATCTATTGGAGATTGCCACGATACCAAACAATGCAGCGACAATTCGGAAACAGCACCGACCGTATAAATGCACAATCACCACAATAACAAAAGACGAACAATGAACTCGCAATACTAGCTATAGAAAACTCGAAAAATTGCTTGAGATTGAGATTGCTTGCAAATTATGGGACAATGTGTATATTATAATATAATTCCAACGTTTCTTTTTATTTTTTTGGTACAATTTGTAACAAATAAATAGTGACAATAGTAAATAAATAAAGAAATACCGTACGTTTTATACGGCAAGATACCATTCTGTCGGTGAAGCTCAGGCAGTCCGCACGCGCGCCAAATCGCTCCGCGAACTTTCGTGTTTTCAGCGTTTTAGGTACTTGTGCGAACCCTAACCACTGTTTAGTGTGTTCTCAGTGCTATTAACACAATCCAGGGGCTTTGGGTGAGATTATTACTCGTATTTTTCGTTTAGCGAAAAAACTATCACTACTTTTACCGCGTGTCTTTACCGGTACCAACTTTTGAAGCGGAGTACGCCGGATGAGCGCCGATACCGGTGCTGGAACGCCTAAGGAAGATATGCGACCGGCCGCTAGGCGTGATGAAGGTGATTTCACCCAAGTGGGCTCCAGGAGAAACTGTCGCCGCCGTCCCAGGTCCGATGCAAGGAGGCGTCAAGATGCGGCCAACAAGACCGGCACCGCCCCCAATCAGCCCTCTACCTTGAGGTCCGGCCAAAGTGGTGAACCTCCTCCGGATCAATCCCGTCCGAGCACAAGTGTGACAAATAAGTCTCACTCTAGACCGAAGCACAAGGGCAACCAGCAACAAGAACGTCGCAGCGAACCATCACGTTCTGATAACAACGGAGGACCCTCACACCACGGTGGCGAGAGTCTGACCGGTTCCAGAACGGCAAGGAATTCCCCGTCGAAGCGAACATGACCCACTGCATCCACCGATCCCTTCCCACAGATCAACAAATGGGCCAGCCAGGGTACTGTGGCCAACTCGACCCGATTATCCTACAAGGCGGCGACTACCAGCCACCTCCGAGTAGGTATTATCGACAGTAGCAACTCCTTGGGCAAGCTCAAGGAGCCTGGCTACGTCATGCTTAAGGCTGACCTTTTGGACTTGGCTTTCCAGGAAGTCATGAAGCCTGCACCTAACTTCATACCACATTTTGCCACGATTGGTTTAAGGGGCGAGATGATGTGAGTCCACTGTGAATGCTTAGAGTTGCTGAACTGGTTGAAGGCAAATTTCAAGTGTGGACCTATAGCTGGAGTCAACCTTAGGATAGTCAAGGAGGCGTTCTTGCCGAAGCGTTCCACCTCCCTGAAACTTCTGATACGGGGTCTAGCCGTACAGAATACACACCTAGACATTCCCTGTTGGTGCCTTTTCTACTACGAGGAGAAGCCCGATGTACGACTCCTGGTTTTTGGAGTGGGGAAAACGGACCCAGGCTGGCTGCGGGCTAATGACGGTAAGCTTTGGTTTTTACTCAAGCCACTCAGAGCCCGTGTTTCTAAGTGGCAAGATTCCGAAAGCGCGGCTGGCAACCCAGCGCCAGGTTCCAAACCCAGTGCCACACCTACACCAATGGCGACAACCACCACACAGACAGCGATGAACACCTTGGAGTTGCCCCGAAAAAAGCCACTTCATCACGGTTTGATGTGGCTCTTGATTACGTAGAGTCACCGACTCCGAGCCCAGCAGCCCCGGAAATGAGGCAAAATCAAGATGCGGTACCCCAACGAAGGACGACACTTTGAGGGCAGAACAGTGTAACCTCCATCATAGTCGGACAGCGTCGGCTACTTTATGCAGGCACCTCGACGTGATGAAGAACACCATAGCTCTGATCCAGGAGCCTTGGACCGCAAGGTCCAGAGTTCTTGGTCTAAGTGGACTTACACATCAGACCCAGAACAGCTATCTATGTTCCGAGTCAGTTCAACGCCCACCTACTCCCGCACCACACTGATGGAGACTTAACCACCATAAGACTACATTGGTCCGAGGATGGCAGACCCCAGGACCTAGTGGTGGCCTCTGTGCACCTCCCGATCGAAGACATCCCCCATCACGAGGTTTGACCAGTCTGGTGGAGACCTGCGCCCTCAAGGGCTGGCAGCTCGTAATCGCCTGCGATGCAAACGAACACTCCACATCCTGGGGGAGCATCTCGGACAATTACAGAGGCTTTAGGATACTCGTTTTCATTTCCAGTAGTAACCTATAGATAGCTAACCTGGGTACGACTCCTACATTCGTGAATGCGTCTCACATTTGGTCCATACCTGGGTAGTGTCTGAGGAAGTCTCCATGTCCGACCACAGATTGGCTAAGAGCGCCAGAAGGACCGATGTCATCACCTACCGTGGACATCTATCTGGTGAGTTGCACAATCTAACAACTGGACCTATATTCATCCTTCATTAACAACGCCCTTATACTGTCATACAAGAAGGCCTGTCCGTTAAGGAAGGTGGCCGGCCCCGGACGCGCCGCTCCATGGTGGTGCCGAGAGCTCCTTAGGGTCAAGACCAGAAGGGCGTACAACAAAGCCAAACGGTCTAATACTGACGCCGACTGGACCCCATACAAGGACAATCTCTCGATGTACAAACACACCATTCGTCAGCAACAGAGGAACTCGTGGCGGAGCGTCTGTGAGGATACCGAGTGTCACTGAGGTCTCTCGGTTAAAAAAAATCATCTCTGCCGGTCCCAAACGGGAGATTGGAATACTACGAAGACTAATGGGCTCTATACGAACAATCCCTCCGAAAGCTTACAACTACTAATGGATATTCATTTTCCAGGTTCAGTAGCTGCTCCCCCTACCTACACCTCAATTGATGAGGAGGATGGGAACACCCCGACTGAGGAGGACTGGCTTCTCACATCAGTTAAGTGGACAGAATCAGGTAGGCAATCAAAAGTTTCTCGCCATTCAAGTCACCGGGACCTGACGGAGTCATTCCCGCCCTGCTTTAGTGAGGTTTGAAGGGCTCTACCAGGCGTGCCTTGCACTCCATTACATCCCTGTTCGATGGCGGGAGGTTAGCCACGTTCATCCTCAAGCCAGGTAGACAGGACTACTCCCTTCCAAAATCGTATCGTGCAATCAGTCTTTCATCCTTCTTCGTGAAGACCCTAGAGAGACTGTGCGATTGATACATCAGGTACACTGCGCTCACTATAGAGGCTCCACCCAGGGTAAATCAACAGACACAGCGCTCCACAGCAATGTCAGCTACATCGAGAGATCACTTGGCGCTAAGCAGTCAACCCTGGGAGTATTCATTGATATCGAACGAGCATTCGACCGCACAACCTTTGAAAGCATCAACGGAGCCCTTTCCGAGCGTAGGGTACCTGAGGTGGTAAGAGGTTGGATCAAGAGTACGCTTAGACATCGTGTGGTGAATCTAAGAGTGAGTGAGGCCACTCTCTGGGGGAAGGCTGCGGATGGTTACCCGCAGCGCGGGTTTCTTTCTCCCCTGCTGTGGAATCTCACGCTGGACAGCTTTCTCCGACGGCTAAACAATCTTCCCTACCACACAACTGACTATGCAGACGCCCTCGTTATCCTCGGCAGAGGCAATCACAATGAAGGGTGTCATTGTGATCCAATAGCAGGGATGCAGGGAGCCCTCACAATTGTATAATCATGGTGCGAAGAGCACTCTCTGTCGGTTAACCCGGCAACTACAAACATTGTGCTCTTCACGAGAAACCGGAATACCGGAAGCTTTATTTTATTATTACTATTTAACTAACGAGTTAAAAAAGCATGCATAGCTTTCGGTCAGTGTGAGAGAGCCATGGGACGTACATAGGGCCTCACCTCAGCTCACGTTTTGGATTTACACTGCAGTTATCAGACCCATGCTCACATACGGAGCGGTGGCATGGAGGTCCAGATGGCTTCTCTAAACGTCAGAGGCGCAATGAACTCAACCCCCACTGGTGCGATGAAAAACATGCTGTACCTGCCGTCGCATAAGAAGTGGCAACGCTATCCAGACTACGTACAGTGGGGTACTCCTGGGACAGACATGTTGGTGGCAAGAGGATCGAACTATGGAGGAAGATCACCAAGGGTAAGCCCTTTCTGGAGTGTCCTACAGATTACATCTCTCCCCACTATGTTTTCAGGAAACCTTATCTGACCCACACAACAGCCTTTGATGCTAATCTCAGCAAGAGCATGAAGATCTACACGGATGGCTCTAAGAGACCGAACGGTACAGGTGCTGGCATCTTCTCGCACGACTTCCAGGTTCGTCGGTCGATTCCGTTTAATAAATTCCCTTCTGTCACATAGGCGAAACTTTTCGCCATTAAAACAGCCTCATACATCATTAGTCGGTCTAACAAGTCAGGAAAAATACATAGTGATACTGACAGTAGACAATCCGTTCTGGCTCTTGAGCGGTGTCGTTCCACATCGGGGCTCGTACTGGATTGTCACAACTCCCTGGTAGAAGCAGCCTGGAAAGATACAATCACCATTAACTGGGTTCAAAGGAACTCAAAGAACAATTGAGGCAATCGGTGTGCTGATAGATTGGCACGAAGAGCTGCCGGTCACACAGCCGTTGCACCTGAACCCGTCATCCTGCCCTCAAACACTGCCCTAAGAGACATGGTGAAGGACATTACCCACAGCAGTATTACTCACAGGTGGAATACCGCACCAGGCTGCTCGTTGGCCAACGATACAGACCTGGCCACAACGACAGCCAGGAAATTTTCTGAACTTCCCAGAGGTAAGCTCCGGCTTATTACTGGACTACTCACTGGTCATTATAAAGTACGGAAGCAAATGTTCAATATGCGACTGACCGACACGCCCACCTGCCGAGCCTGTTTGCAGGATGAGAAGACGGTAAGACACATCCGTAATGCATCAATCCGCAATGCTCCTCTACCGTGCCTCGCAGCTTTTGCCCAGGGCCTGGGTTCGCTTACGAGTCCAGAGTGAGCATAAGAGGTTTGCACAAAGGGCCCAGCGGTGCCTAGGTGCTTTGGGACATCTAGTTCCTACTCACATACTTACATAGCAAGATATCATTGAGTATTCTGGTAGGTAATTAAACTTGCGTTTGTAAGTAGTTTGTCTTATTTCAAAATGAAGTTTGATTAAACTATAATGAAATTTTGCATTTTTTGTAATTAAAATAACGTCTAGTTACTTTCAGTTTCTCATATTCGCTCTTATTAAAATGTATCTTCAATCGTACTTCAATATATCCACAATAACTAAACTAATTAGAAATAATTTTCACCGCATATACCCGAGCTAATTTGGTTGCATATTCATATTATTTCGGGTTTCATTGATAACTATTACTTCGCATATTTCCCGCTAGGTGCGCCACTATGCAGCGAGCAGAAATTAGTGGAGGCGCTTTGGCTGACCATCTAACGAGTTATCTAAAATGACAAAGGACAGTTTGAATTTCCCGCCACAGTTTTGAACGTATTTAGTGTTACTAAGATGGTATGCGTGCAGGATACAGGTTATGATCGCTCTCAGATACCATAGTGGACTCGTCAGTAGGGGTTAAGTTCCTCTGCAACAAAATTTTATCTGTTGCTGATTTAATTTGTTATAAATACTATATTTATTTTATTTGATTTAAGATATGAGAGATGGTGATGAGATGAGGATTGTATTATTTGTTATATTATTTTTATATTTATTTGAAAATGTATTTTTAAGTTTCAAAATATGCTGTCTTGTTAACGATCGGCAACCGATTAAGCTGACCACACAGAAATCATGTAAAATACAAAAGTACAAGGCGGTCGTAAGATACAATTAAATTAATATCTGAATTGGCAAGATTGTTAATGAATATCTCATTTCAATTATCTCTATTTATTGATGATTTTTAAATATCAAATAACCGCATAAAATAGATACAATGGAGATAAAATAGAGATTTTAACATCCATGCTCTCCTATGGTATATACAACCATACTAAAATAAATTGTAATTAACGCGTCTTGTACATTAATCACATAAATAATGTACTGTAATCTGCTTGTTGACACTTGGCGCCATCTCGTCGTGCAAATTGTCACTACAAATTGGTTCTGTATTTACAGTTTAGATAGGTTCTGTCTGTTGTGATCTTGTTCGTTTTTGTTTCATTACGTGAATGCAAAAGATTTGGGAATAAGCAATTACAATGAACGGTAAAAAGGGATGATAATCATTTCAAGGTCGCCGTGGATAGTGCAGTTGGTACTATATTACCAACTTCTTAAAAACGCGTTTTTTTCGCTTCGCACCGACCCTTAAGAAGGAAGTCCAACAGCTGATCGACAGCAGCTCGGCTGTTTTTGATGAGTTTGGAAAATCAGTCGAGAATTGGTCTTTGCGTGGGGATGTCGAAGTTTTCGCTAAAGCTACTTTGGAACAAGATAGACTTTGCCGACGTGCGGTCAACCTTATACGGTCTAACGTCTTTAACGCTGTTTAAATTTATTTTTGCACACGTAATCAGACTGTCCGTTGTATAGTGACACAGAAAAGAGAACAAGCAGAACGGAAACTCTCGTTGGCGGGAAGATCTACGCAGACCACCGCGCGCATCTGACGCCATGTTGAAATCGCGCTGACTTTTGACCAATAGAAGACAAGCAGGAAGGTGTATATACGTGTTGTCATTTTGCATGAACGTATTTTATACCGACTGACCGGTTCAAGTACATTCAATCCATTATTTGCCATCTCTACCTCATAAGGTAGGTGATTGCTCGATGTATTTGTCAACGTATAATTACTGTAAAGTAAAATCGTAACGGCATATATTTGGTCAAGATTTTGAGGGCGCATGCCTGGCCCGAGGCCCAGGTTCGCCAATTTCCCGTAAGGTGCCGCTAGCCTATTTCTGCTTCCATGTTTTGTTCTCAAACATAATATTAGTGAATTTCACACTCAATTATCGAGAGGGAATCTTTAAAAGGATATTACATCAAATTTCACAATTTTTATGGTATTTATTTCATATCTGAACTGTGCTGGCGTCCTGGTAGTGGCGCCATCTAGTATCATTTTAACGAACCATATACCATAAGGGCGACACTAAATTATCGAGAGAGAATATTTAAACCCGTATTACATCGTCATTCGATGTAACAAAACGATATAACAAAAATGGCGGACGATGTCGAACTCGCGGATCCGAATCGGTGCAATTATTGTGCAAAAATAGTTAAAAGTAGACTTGTAAAGTGTACTAAATGTGGAAAAGGGTATCACCCAAGCTGTGCGGAGAGGCGTAATGTTCGTATAATTACGGAAGAAACAGGGGTTTGCTGCGAAATCCCGGAAAATGGAGTAAGCGAAAAAGAGCCCAAAAAAAGCGACATAACCAACGAGATTAAATTGCTAAACAAATTACTAAGTGCCAAGGAGCAAACTATAAGGGATAAAGAAGAAATAATCAAAACAAAGGACGAACTAATTGTGGAACTGAAGAAGAGCATATATAATCTTACACACCAAAAGAGGTTAGAAATCCAAAATGATAGTAAACAACATGAAGTTGCAGCAAAGTTGGAAGAAAAGAAGACACCAAATACCAGTGGTGCCACTACACATGGATATGATGGAACTGGCGTTAACCTCAAAAACGTCAACAGCCAACAAAACAAACAAGGAACAAACTTGCAGCTAAAATTGCAGAATCAAGAGAACAACTTTGTTCAGACCTACGGCTCGGTGCTCAATGGTTATCATAGACAAAGCATAACCCGAGGGACTATAACGGACACAAACATGCCAAGCACCCACAGCAACGACAACATAGCTAACACGGGCAGAGGGGACCGCCAAGCGGAATACACCATGGTAAAAGGCAGGCGCAAACACAACCAGCAAAGAAGACTTGGAACACCAAATATAAGTAACGAACAAAAGGAATCCGGTTTCTTAGGCGCAGAAAAAAAAGTATGGATTTACGTTTACTGAGTAAAACAAACAGGAAATGAGAAGAAAATAAAGGAATATATACAGAACAAGCCGGGGTTTGAGAAGTCGCCTATAACAGTCCGAGAAATACCGATTACAAAACCAGGAACCCAACCTCACTTGAAACGTTTTGTGATCACGGCTCCATTTGAACACAAGAACTCAATGTATGATACTAACTTCTGGCCTTTGAACGTGGGTATTAAAAGATTTGATTTTATAAAGCATAGAGACTTCCTACAACAGCAAGGTGGTGATTTTTTATAAAAAGAACCAACAAGAGTACTTTCCACAAGGCAGTAAGTAATAAATCAAACCTACAGATAAGACAGAACAAATTGGAGGAAGAAAACATTAAACCACATTTAAATTTAATGCATGTGAATATACAAAGTATTACGAATAAGCTAGCAGCACTAGAAAAGCTGGCAGATGATAATCAGATCCAGGTAATCTGCATTAGTGAGCACTGGCTTAATAATGAAAATATGCATATGTACACCTTGAAGAATTTCCGCATGATCAGCAGCTATTTCAGGAAGAGTCGCACTCATGGTGGAACCTGTATATTTGTTGGAATAACCCATGACGCCGTTGCAGTGGAATATGTAGAACAACTGTCGATTGACATACATGGAGAGATGGCTGCCTGTTATATGGAGAAGGAAGGTATGATCTTAATTTCACTGTATAGAGCACCAACGGGTGAATTGCGTACTTTCTTGTCGGTAGTTGAGGATGCCCTGATATATGTGTCATCACACTATGACCCCAGCACCACCATAATATTGGCAGGCGACTTCAATGTGGACTTTGCGGACTCGGAGTGCCCTCGGGCAGCAGAGGTTGCACGTCTTATTGCTGGTTTCGGATTGCAGAGAACAGTCCACTTCCCAACAAGAAGGACTGATTCAAAAGAGAGCTGTATAGACAACATCTTCTCGACAACCACCAGACATCGTGCGTTTGCTGCTGAGGTTACTATATCGGACCATGAGCCAGTAATCCTGGTTGTACCAGTACGTGACAAACCTATACCTATGCCCACCAGAAAGAGAATACAGTCCAAAGCAAGAATCCGGCGATTCCGGGAGCAATTGCAATCTGAAGATTGGCAGGAGGTCTTCGGTGCCCATGAACCTGAATATAAATTCAACTGCTTTTTCTCCATATTTATAACGCACTTCCACGACTGCTTTCCTGAGAGGACCAGTGTTCCCCCAACCCGCAAAGAAACTTATGACCCAACATTAACTCAAATGAAAGGGACACTAGGCATGATGCGCGACACTTACAACATGAACAGAGATCATGAAATGTGGAGAATATATACCAACTATAAAAAGTCTTATGTAAAAAAATGCGAAGAGGTTAGAAAGGCGCAAATTAATGATGAAATTCAAATGGCAGAGAATAAACCCAAAACCGTTTGGAATATCATCAAACATGAACTTGGACAGCACCTGAAGGAACAAAAACTGCCTGGGTGTGAGCAGCTCAGCAACCACTTCCACACTATGGTAGAGCAGATCATAGCTGAAATACCAAAAAAACCGAACAACCCTGGAATTACACCTGCGAATCACAATGTCACCATGTACTTGTACCCAACTGATGCATCTGAAGTTGAACAACACATAAAGAAGTTTAAGCCAAAGCCAAGCACGGACATATATGATGTTTCGGTAAAGACAATCGGGATGGTGTCGGACCTTATCTGCCAGCCACTAGCTGATATCATAAACGTTTGCTTTAGTGAAGGGGTCTTTCCAGAGCGCCTCAAGATGGGGAGGGTAGTTCCCGTTTACAAGAAGGGTGATCGTGAGTTGCCATCCAACTACAGGCCAATCACAATCCTGCCGGTGTTCGGAAAGGTCATTGAGTCGTTATTAACTGAATGCATCACAAAGTTCATAATCAGTCAAAATCTGTTAAATTCCCACCAGCATGGATTTCAGAAGGGGAAGGGTACAATGAATGCTTTGCTGGCACTGATGCACCATATCCACTGCACACTCGAGGATGGACTTCAGGGCTTGGCGGCCTTCTTTGATCTCAGCAAGGCATTTGACTGCGTTTCCCATACGATCTTGATCAGTAAGCTACAGCAATATGGAATTAGAGGAACGACACTGAACCTGATACGATCGTACCTGACCTGTCGCCGGCAGCTTGTGGAGAGTGGAGGTGTAAGGAGTGGTGTGCGCGCAGTGACACGAGGTGTTCCCCAGGGATCCCTGTTGGGGCCGCTCTTGTTCATTTTATATGTCAATGATCTCCCTTCCAGTATCACAACTGGGAAAGTGATACTTTACGCGGATGATACGACATATTTCACCAACTGCAGAAACAGAGGCGATGGTAATGACGACTTACAGCAGACAACATCACAGCTGAAGACGTGGTTTAGTGCACATGAACTAGCTCTAAACGTAGAAAAAACCACAACAGTTAACTTCTTTTCAACAAGAAGAGAAAATCTTGAGACTAGTAGTGCAAAGTTTCTTGGAATCACCCTTGATTCAAGGCTCACATGGTTGCCACATGTGGAAAATTTGGCAGACTCTTTGTCATCGGCTACCTATGCAGTGAGGAGAATTTCGCAGTGTGCCAACCAGGCGGCAGGGCTTCTGGTTTACCATGCACTGTTTCATGCCCGCATGACTTATGGCATCCAGGTATGGGGTATGTCTTGTCATGCTGATAGAATATTTATGTTGCAGAAGAGAGCGGTTAGAGCACTTGAGGGCGCGGCCTCAACACAGTCCTGTAGACCAATTTTCAAAAGACAACGAATACTGACCCTGCATTCCGAGGTCATTCTGCAGTCCCTTCTTTCCCTGCGTCAGCGGGACCAGATCCGACGGTGTGACACACACGATCACGATACCCGAGCGAAAGATCAGATTGTCACTTCTTTCACTCGCCTGAGATCATCCCAGACTGCTTCAGTAGCAGTTAGGGTGCACAATAAACTGCCCAATGAAATCAGGAACTTGCCAACCCCAAAGTTGAAACAAGCCCTGAAAAAACTCCTCCAAGAAGAAGCCTACTACAGTTTGGACGAGCTTCTTAATAAATGATTTTGAATTTTTGTGTGACGTAAACTGTAAATTTTGAGTTTTGAAATAAATTTATTATTATTATTATTTATTGGAATTCTCTGATACATCTCATTAAATACATTAAACCTAGATAATATAATTTAGATACAACATATAAATACTAAAATTACACAAATAGATTTTGACAAGTAATGAGGATCATCAGGGCAAATTGGTAGTACCGAGCTTCGCTGAAGCCTAGGGTACTCCCTTATTATTATTATTATTATTATTATTATTATTATCACAATATTAGAGGAATTGTGTCATAATTGAATGCAAAATCACTTTATTCTTAATCAATTCTTATTTAATAGCAGTTCCATTTTGCATGCGCCATCTAGTATCCTTTAACGAACTGGAGCCTCATCCCTTCCACATTTCTGAAAAGTTGGGACGCCGACTTCAAAGGAGCCGACAGCTAATCGACTACTCCTATAATATATATATATATATATATATATATATATATATATATATATATACATTGTATTTGTTTGGTCTAGCTTGTGTCTAGACTTCGTTCCGTGCAGGTCCGTATTGGCTGTTTGAATTAGGATCTACATGCATAACGCATATGTAGCGACAGGCCCCTCATTTTGCAGGTATTCCGGCCCTGTGTAATCCTCAGAAAAGATGGCGCGAGGTCATAGAATCTGGCCGAGAAAGATCAAAGGCACCGCCGAGAGTTTCCGTTCTGCTTGATTCCTGTTCCGTGATAGTGATTCTTTACAATGCTTACCAACAGAACATGGCTGTGTAACATGGTAACTCTAAAAATTACTGTGATAAATTGTTGACATAACGACAAATCCTACGTTGAGAATTTAAGATATTAATCATATATTTATATAACTTCAACATTTGTCTACGGTTTATGTAGTGATATCTGCAAAAACACACGTACTATGAATATGTGAAATATTTATTTTAAAGTGTAAGGTTATGTGCCCATTTATACCTAAAATATGTACGTAGCATTGTGTGTGTGTGAAGAAATACGTGTACACACGTCTATACATCAACAGCACAGGGATTTGATAACGTATAAGAAAAACAAAACACTTAATAAGTTATTCTTTATTTACCAATTTGTAATTCATATATTATAAGACAATAAATTGACAACATATTATATAGCTTTATTAAAACTATATTATAATGTCAACATAATATCACAAAAATGACGATGCTCGCTATCATCAGTCACGCATATGGTTCGTAATGCTTGTTCGGTTCTTCGGGGGTAATTTCAATAGAATCTGCGGTTTGTTGTCTTCAACATAAATTCTCCATACACTTTGCACTTGAGAAGAAAAACATCTGGACTCAGGTTGACAAGTCGACTATGTCCCATTATATAACATTTCACATAATAATATTATAGACGTCTTCCAGTAATATTATCAACAAATTTGATACAAAATCGGTAATCTTCAGCATACCTCGGTGATTTTATTGTGAGTTCATGGAAATTATGAAAATTAGTAATCACATCTCTCTTGTCTAGAAATCCTCTTCGATCAACAAAATAGTACACCACGATTTTGATTCTCCGTAATGTAATTTGAATCCAATTACAAAACCCGTAATGAGCTTCTGCATCATACCATACTTGGAGCTTGAATTCTCTGATAGTAGAATGGATAAAACAGCACTGTTTATATGTATATTCTGCTAGCTAACCTAAGAATTGACATGGTGTTTTTGATGTTTTTTTTTATGTCTGATACAATGGTAGAATTTTTATGTAATGTCCTAATTTCGATTGGAATACTGCTTTGTGCCGTATTCTCTTTATTTTCAGATTATATCTGATTTCTAGGTTAGAGCTCTCGAAATCTGTCCAGTAAAGTATAAATGTGAATTTTAGCGAGTTACATAGTGGTGAGTCGTGATTTCGGTAACGTGATTTTGTAACGTTACTTTTACACCACGTTCCGGAACGTTCCGAAGTCTGCCGGAACGACGTGACTCGGTACGGTTTACGAGGCGATCGTCCCGCATTAAGTTCCGTACCGGCAAACGTTCCGGTACGGTTGCAGAAAATACATGCAGTCTATATACATATGTAGTAGATGGTACACAGGGTACACAGTGTACCGTGTACAGTGTACACAGGGTTCGGAGCGAGGTAGAATGTAACTCATTCCGGAGCGCGGGCAGGTTATTATTATTGAATCTTAGTTGTCAGATAGTTTGTACGCACTTACTTACTATAATTAGTTTGGAAGAATAACTAATCACGCATAATACGTAGATAATACTACTTCGTACAGAGAACGCGTGAACGTGAAATAAGTAGCAATATAAAACTTGTTAACAATTGTTTAAAAAAATAAGTATACATACAAAATTTTTTGTTTCGATATAACTATCCAAAAAACTTGATCGGACTTTCGCCCAAAAGTACTTTGTATTTTAGAGAATATACAAGAACAATCCATAAAGCGTAGTACAGCTTATAGGAGTTAATTATAGTACGTTCCTAGTAAATTGTTTTCGTCCTGTAAAAAAGCAACACTGTAACTGTAGGTATAATATTCTCCCTATATTTTCCTTTAATATTTGTTATTAGATATAAAGATCGCATTTCTCTATAACAGTGTTAATAAACAAAACATGGTATTTTATCTATTCACGGAGCACAGACAGGAAATCCTTCAATAAAACTTCCCAAAAAATATGTATCAATAAGTGGCAAATGCGTCAAATTAGTCAAATTTCTGCAACGGAACGAACGTCACCATTGGCGCAGTGGGCTTCCAGCCTGAACCGTTCCGAAATCACGTGATTTTGTACGGTTCGATAACATTTGGTGCGCCTCGCACTATGGTCGCCGCGCCGTTCGTTCCGCCAATCGTTATCGTACCGAAAGAGGAACGGTTTTTCCCATCACTAGTCAGTTACAGACTTTTTTTGTGGTATATGGTAGCTAGAGATAGACCCATTACTATTATCTTTGTCTAATGACGACTAGTTCTCGAGAACATCGTAGATGGACACACTGTTCAGACTCGAACATGGATGAAAAAATTGGGAAAATACGACGCCGATTCTTCAAAGGTGTGGCTTTATTTCTTTTCATTTATTGGATTTTTTTCAAATTGTACATTGACATAAAGTGGAACTACTGCGGCGAATCGCAAAAATACATAATTGTAATGTTATTCCTGAAATCGGGATATTACCCGTCCTCCAATTATACGTCTATCTTTGAGCAGCAATTGTTTAAAATTGGGCATGGGTATAATAAATATGGAAATTTGTCGAACTAGAATAGTTAATTCAGATTGTTGTAATCTTATAAGATGCTATCATTATTCAATAATTAACCCACAGGAGCATTGAACTGTTTGAATAATTGGACCAATAAGGGACCACCGAGCTACTTTACCAAGACTAACTAAATTTCCAAAACCTTAGTTGTTTCAATTTATATACTAATTATAATCAGAGTATGAATCCCTATACAAGAAAAAATACCTACGCCACTGAAGAAAAATAACAGCTGTCATTAGCAACCATTACCAACATCACAATTATTCAATGTGGCGGGGAATTCAACCTGTCCTTCGTCATTTTAGATTACTCTGTATATTATAGTATATATAATCAAGGCTTATATTGTGGAATAACTACAATAGATGGTATTAGATATAAGATCAACAATCATAGTTTTATCCACCTTTATTACTTTTACAAAAATAGAATAATTTCTTTATACGAAATAGAAGAGTTTTCTACAATACGTCATAACCCGCCGATAATAATGATATTGCATGTAACCGGCGCGGCATAAATATTAAATTGAAAACGTTACGGAAAAGTTCTTTCTTATCATATTTACATAAATATCTATTGTTTGTCACGAACACCTTTATATTTCGTATCTAAACGCTTTCCGTTGCAAAATTCATGAACTTAAACACCTTAAACGTATTGTTTGTTTGAGAACCAGAACATTGCGGAGTAATTACTGCCATAGTGCCATGAAATTTGATGATCTCACGCTCTAATTTTCTCATTTCCGTTGAACCAGTTGTCTAGCTAGAATATGATTAAACGTCGTACATCAAAACAAATCGTGTGGTAAAAAATAAATAATATAGAAAGTTGAAACTTTAAAAAAACGGCTGCTTCTGATCTAATTTGTATTTATTAGCAATGTCAAGAACATGGTCTAAGCGGATAAAATGGGAGTGTATTTAAAAAGAGGTATGTAGTACCTACTTATGTGCATCATAATTGAATTAGTAAAGTTTCTATCCTTTCTTTCCAGCAAAGAAATATAGTTTCCTACTGCATCAACACGAGCGACAAAGATAGAGAACCGCTAGGCGTTCTGACGTTTGACAGTTCGCCCAAAACATGGAGGTTGCGTAGTTGTCAAAAGCAACAATATCACTGTTTTTGTTTTAAAAATGTTCATGTGCTTTTTGGAAAATTGCCTGTGATCACTAAAACAGAATGTATTTCCCGATCGGCTGGCCAAAGGTGCTCAAAATACCCGAGTTGGGTTCAGCACACATTAAACAGGTCACTTGCAATCGAGATCGGGTTTTATTCGCTATTTTAACAGATGATTCTATAGCAGTTTGGTTTTGCAAGGTAAGCATAGTTTCTTCTTTCGGCTGTCTCATCTAATAAATTTATTAATTCCAGCCATGTGTTCCTATCGTATATCACAAACGATCAAAAGAATCCATAGAAAAATTAGGTTCAAATTTAATAATAGAATGGAAACCGGACTCATCTATGTTAGTCATTGCTGTAAGTATCTAAATGAAAATAAATATGCACTAACTATAAGATTATTTCCTTTATTTTCTTCCAGACAACAGAAGGGCATCTTTTATTTTACAATTTAACCGTAAAACAGGAACAAAAGGGTTTATATATACAAACAGATTCCCCTCATGCAAATTTTCGCAGAGACAGTGCAGAATTATTTATAAAGGAGACGATACCTGCATTGCAATTATCTCTGGTATGTTTTTAATTAGGTACAAAAGTGTAATTAAACGACTAAACTTTCTATTTCAGGCTGAAGAGGTTATGGTCTGGGATGGGGAAATTACAAGCATGGTGTGTATTACGATGACAGAATTGATGGTGGCGACAACCCGAGGGCACGTTCTGCGGTACAGATGGGACGGGACGCAAAATCGGGATTATAATTTGGATTTGCGTCGGATTCCCTTTTGTATTAACCAACAGGTCTCTAAAGGTGATACAGATGAATTAATTGTATATATACTTGGTTAATGCTAAAAATACGTATGGTAGTTGAAATAAATTTGATGTGAACTATCAAAAACGAAGAATATGGAAAAAAGTATCAAAACAGTTTGTAAAGATGATCATCTCATATCTTGGTCAATTATTTACACAAGAAGCTGTAAGCACAACTTAAGATACATTCATGGTAGCATTACAAATTAATTTTTAATAATTATCTCTGAATCAGGTGTATTCGTAATGTTGAATACGATTAGTTCATGACCAATTTAAAATTACTAATAACTAGTAAGTGTAATTTTTTGTATTATCCTGACAAATGAAATAAATCAAAGTAGAGGATCATGTACATACTTCAGTGATAATCATGATAATTTGATAAGGATCATTACAATATTATATATATATATATATAGTCAACTTTCTTTTTTTTTTGCCTATAACAAACAGCGGCTAAATGAACCAATTTTGCTAGTCCCTTGAGGTTCGTTATAACCAGGGCTGCGGAGTCGGTAAAAATATTCTCGAATCCGACTCCAAATATTTTTCGTGGACCGACTCCGATTCCGACTAAAGGAAAATTCCATACAAAAACATTTTCAAATATTATTGTAATAAAATTTCTACATATGTAAATAATCATAAATTTGACGCAGAGTAATACAACCGAGCAACATTAAATATGCTATGAAAACAAAAGCACTACCAGGAAAAAAGAAACAAATTTAATAAATTAAATTTATAGTCTAGTATTGTATCTGATTGTATGAAACATAATATATGGATAGGTTAATAATATGGTGACATACAGGCGGGATGTAAATTTTAAATAAATCAAAAATTACAGCCACAACCTGGATTTGAACCAGGGACCTTTGCGTTTCTAGCACAATGCTCTAACCTATAAATATTAATTTGACAATTTATGTCGTTAAACATTTTCATTCATAATATATGGCTTGTGCATATCCAATTACTCACAAACAAATGTTGAAACCATAAGCAAAACAGAAGTTTAATTTGTGTCCACTGTCCAGCGAATTTGTTGGCAAACATATTTAAACTGACAATCTAATTGTAAATAAAAAGCGGCCTATAAGATGCAAGCAAACAGGCCAACTGATCGGACCACAAATAAAAAAGTTATGACCACATAATTATAATATGTAATTTCTTTCTGTAATTTGTTTACTCAAAATTTCTCCAGAGAACATACAAATCGGCACTACTATGTTCATTTAACCGACTTTCTATCTCTAATAATAACAAAATCACCCATAAGACAGTGTATAATACAAAATAAAATTTATTTTAATAAAAATAGTATTAAATGCAAAATACGTTTATAAAATTGTTGTGAGGAACAGAATAGCTCCAAGCATCCTGCAAGGGTGCCCTGACATATTTTTAATTATTTTCAAAGCAGCATAATTATGGCTGCAACAGGTAATCTGGATGAATGATTATTACTACATTGAACACGGCAGTACTTTCTCAATCTCATTTAAAATCTTTTGTTCAAATTACCTTTTTCAAATTTCTGCCGGATTACTTTTGTTAATCGTCTTCACTTTCGTTTGAACAGTGTGTTTTGTAATTTTAATATTTACATATGTATGTAGGTAGGTACTTTGTCAAAGACCTAATAGAATGTTAAGTTTTAGTTGTTTACTGTCTACTGAGGCAACGTCCATCTCGCATGTTTTTCTTTTTCTACAAAAATTAAACCTGGACTCGGAGTCGGTAAAGTCGGTCATAGGAGACCGACTCCACGACTCCGACTCCACGGCCCTGGTTATAACCGAAGTTGACTGTATATATATTTTTTATTTTTTTTTTAATCAAGATCTTGTTGTTTTTATCTTTAAATATTATTTATGAAAGATTCTTGTGGGTTTTTATCTTTCTCAAATTTGTTTATGACATAATCTGCTATGTAATAAATAATATTCTGATAGTATATCAAAACAGCAAGGTTTTATACATCTGACGTAAAAAGTGTACAGTACAACCTCCAGACTACCGGATTATCTGTGCTCGTCATGATGGTGACTACATTGTGGAATAAACTAACAATAAACAACTATTTTTCTGTTTTATATCTTGGAGTAATTAACCCAATGAAAATAATTCCGTGTGAAGATAATAATAAATATATGATACAATATTTAAAATTTGTCAAAAAACATATCTTCTATGATATTTTTTAATGAACAAATAAAAAAAATGATTATCTTTTAAAAAGCCAAAAATGTTAACTTAATTTTTTGCGTAATGAATTCTATTTTTTAAAGAATTTCCAATCTTTCCTACATACATTAAATCACTAACAGAACATAGGTGGGGGTGCGGATTTTTCCACAGCACCTAGCCTCATGTATGGGCTCAACAATAAAATTTAATATTTTTTGTATCATATTAGATGTTAAGCGCATACATGGGGCTAGGTGCTGTGGAAAAATCTGCACCCCTACCTTCCACATAAAATCTTTTCTACAAAAGTGTAACTAACACAATAACATAATCAATTTCAGCGGTACCAATTGTGGAAGAGAACATTTATATTGTCGACATTGAGTATTCACCTTTAGTAGGCGGATTTGCGATTGTTTTAAACGATGGCAGAGCAGCTTACCTAACTGCATCATCACTAAGATTTGATCCAAATGTACGTATATTTCGCAATTGTATCCTTTAAATCCTACATTATTTATTTGATTTTAATTTTCTCCCTTTTCGTTTTGATAACATTTTGGAATACATATTTTTATTTACTTTCAGCAAGTTCAAGGTATATGGGCCCAAGGTATAGAGGATGCTACCTGTGCCTCTGTGAACCACAAATACCGATTGATAACTTTTGGCAGAGCAAAGTATGTAACATAAATCAAATAATCAGAAAATTTTTGTTAGCAATTTTTTTTACTTTTTAGCTCGGAGTGTATTGTGTATTGTGTTGATGAAACGACTGGTGGCTTGGCGGTCTCGCATTATTGCGTTCTGGGTAGTAAAGATTATCCGGGATGCCCAGGTTCTGTCAAAAGTATAAAATGGACACCAGACGGTTGCGCTCTGGTGGCCGCTTGGAGCCGCGGGGGAATAGGTATGTGGTCGACGTTCGGAGCTCTCCTCACCTGTTCCCTCGGCTGGGATTACGGATTAAATGTTGACCTCAATAATCTCAATCCACTTCATATAATTTCCATGGTAAGAATTTTTTTGTTATGGGTTCATTTTTAATTTTGGTTTTGAATTTATAGTGTATTTTTTTTGCGAAAAATAAACAAAATTATTTAAAAATATTAGTTTAGCATAAGTTAAGCTTCACGAAAACATCTGATGTGGCCATGCACATGACTTTATCATACTATATAGCAGTGTCAAACGCAGATCTGCTGACAATAATAATAATAATAAACTTTATTTGCCCTGTACAGAGTATTGTCAGAAAGGAACAATATTGCATTGTATTCTGTATTGTTATAATTTCACACGGTTTTCTGCTTTCCGTGAAGCCTTGGATGCTGTAAGGTGCTAGGCTGACCAGATGATCTGTCAGTTTTCTATCAAATTCTCGTAACGTTGCTGATCTCCACCGTGGCGGTAAGACGGTATACAGGTGGATGGGAACGCCTTGTGCAGCAGTCGTAGTTAGTCGGGCATGATCTGTTTGCAACAGCTCAGCTGATCTGGTTTGGTAGTGGTGATGGTCACCTTGTTTAGGCCTGGTATGCCTGTCCTTATGGACCTTGCATAAGCATCTGTGGATGTACGCCGCGGTTACAGTCATCACCTTATTCCTCCGAAACAGAGGCTTGCAGGGTGTGATGTGGCTTTCGCGGGTAAGGCTTCTTACAACTCTCTTCTGTTGGACCAGGATGGTTCGGACATGACTGCTGTGTAGTATCAATATAATCAAAATATCTGTCAAATCCTGGCTAACTAGTTTTAATGCAGTACGAGCGATCTCGGTGATATAGAATTTGCTCATGCAGCTAAACTATTAATGTTACCAAAAAATATCATAGACATAAATTATACAAAACTTCCTCTACTTTAATTTATTATTTAACTATTTTGACAAAATTGCAGAAATGGCGGTTCATTTGCAAAATTGTTGAGAAATGCTAAGAGTAAACCTCCAGTTCCTTTGGACCCTTTTGAACAAAAAGCTTTTCAGTTCTAAGTTTGGTCATGAAACTTTAAATATAAAGTCTCTACAAAAACGGGTATACACATACACACACACACAGACTTTTTTTGTACCTTGGTCAAAAATGTTTAGGGGACCCAAAAAAACATATTTCCGCTAAAATCTCAAATTTTCTTTTCTGCATGATTACAATACTTTATAATACTACGTGATAAAGTAAAAAATCATGTGGCCAGGCACATGACTTTATCATACTATATATAGAATTTATAATTTAGCTGCATGAGATTCTATTTGATCGAGATCGCGCATGTCTGCATTAAAATAAAACTAGTAGAACTAGACAGATATTATGTCGATTAAGCTGCGTTCGGATATTGTACACCGTTGACACCGGGTACACCGTTGACACCGGGAACACCGTTGGCACCGGGTACACCGTTGACACCGGGTACACCGTTCAAATAACACTTACGTGTTATTGGGTGTAAAAAGTGACGGTGTACAATATCCGAACGCAGCTTATATTGACAGTAGGTGTTGTCAAAATCATGTCAAAACATTAGCCTGACATTACCTACTGTCATTAGAATCATAATTTCTGACATATCCTGACTACTAGTTTAAATGCAGTATGACCGATCTCGATGAAATAGAATTTGCTCATGCAACTATACTATTGATTGTACCAAAAAATGTCATAGTCATAAATTATTCAGAATTTCCTCATCTTTAATTTATTATTTAACTATTTCGACGAAATTCCAGAAATGGCGGCTTATTTGCAAAATCTTTCAAAAATGCTAAGACTAAACCTCCAGTTCCTTTGGACCCTTTTCAACAGAAAGCATTTCAGCTCTAAGTTTGGTTATGAAACTTCTAAATATGAAGTTACGTCCCGATACCTTTAGTAGTTTCTCCGGAATCGTCGTCACAAAAAACGGGTACACACACACACACACACAGACATTTTTTTGTACCTTGGTCAAAAATGTTCAGGGGACCCAAAAAGTCATATTTCCGCTAAAATCTCAAAATTTTTTTTTGGCGCGATTACAATACTTTACATACAGGGTCATCAAAATGGAGAGTCTATGAAAACAATACTGTTTTCCGCTAACCGCATACCAAAACTTCGTCCATTTGCGATCCGAACGGAGCGACTCGTCTCTAGGGGTACTGAAGCAAAAGTGTGTAGTATATGCAGCCGAAAGTACATACGCGTAAATATAGTTCCCTATACAAAAATAAAATTATTCCCATAAGTTCAGAAATGAATAAAATGAAAACGCATGTTCAAAAGAAAATACACTATTACTGATCAATACATTTATTAACAAGATATAACCGATATAACAAAAAATAATGAAATTGACGTAACCGCTTAAATGAAACCACGCTTCATCCGAAAAAAAGGAGCAGTTAAGGACATCATCTTCCAGGGTGTCCCTAGCCCAATTGCAAAAATGCACTCTTCGACCAAAATCAAGGGGATACAGTTCCTGGACAACCGATATTTTGTACGGATGCATCTTCAGCTTTTTCGCACTGCAGTATGCATCGTTCCATAAGATATTCCTACAAAACAACATTAATTATTAAACATTAGTAAAAATCTCATGGTGATATTAACCAAGAAAAACTAAAGACTGCCGTCCATTATTTCCGATGCTATACAATGCTGTGCTATGCTATGCCAGCAAACATGTTAAAATGTATGTTTCAATAAGCATCTACTTATGCCATGCTGTGTTTACAACAAAAGGAGTCCCACAGCGTAGCATAGCATCGCAAGCAGTGGGTGTCGGGCTTTAGCCAGAAAATGTGCTATACAATTATCGTTATTATAATTTAACCAGCAATAAATGTGTGCCTACCAGCTTGTTGCGCTCTCCTATGCACTGATTTGTTAGGGCTGCGTACAACATCAGCTCTTATATTTTGTAGCACTTCTTCGGTTAATTTTTGTGGTGGTCATCTGCCTGGCCTCCTATCTATTGACCCTGTCAATCGAAATTTGTTTACAAGACGATTCAAGACGATTTATATGTCGTCGTAACGAAGAAACATTGAACTGGCCCGGAAACTTTTGAATAAGCTCTTCGGCGCACAACGTAACCGAAAAGGACCATTCCCCATTCTCCGGCAATTTCGGAAGTAGGCCTCCACAATAAACGTGTCTTGTTCATTTGTGTAGGGCATCCTGAAGAACAATCATTCACAAACACATAGTACAATGAACTGCAACGAACTAAAAATAACAGCCCCTTAAATCAGCTGACTTGCACTCATGATACGCCAATGGCGTGTTCCTAGTAGGAAGAGGATAAGCAGACAGCCAATCAGATCGCTCCTAGCATATGAATTTGTTTCGCGCCCCACGTGAAAGTAAATTTTGATATGCGCTTAGCGGAAAAAAGGTTTTTTTCCATAGACGCTCCATTTTGATGACCCTGTACTGCGTATGATAAAGTAAAAATGTGTGTGTGTCTGTCCATTTTTTGTGGCGACGACTCCAGAGAAACTTCAAAAGCTATCGTGACGAAACTTCATATTTAGAACATGACCAAACGTAGAGCTGAAAAGCTTTTTGTTCAAAAGTGTCCAAAGAAACTGGATGTTTACTCTGAGCAATTTTCAATGATTTTGCAAATATGCCGCCATTGCTGCAATTTCGTGAAAATAGTTTAATAATAAATTAAAGTAGACGAAATTCTGAATAATTGGTCTATGACATTTTTTAGTAAAATTAATAGTCTAGCTGCATGAGTAAATTCTATTTCATCGATATCGGTCGTACTGCAATAAAACTAGTTAGCCAGCATTTCACAGATATATTAATTCTATTGACAGTATTGTCAAAACATTAGAGTTTGACACATTTGGCATTGCTGTATAGTATGATAAAGTCATGTTCTGGCCACATCAGATTTTTAATAATGCAACACTTAAGTATCGTTTACATCCACTTAACTTAACTTAACGTACGAAAAATTATACGTAACGTACGAAATTTAGAACGGTTCCATTTACATTCACTTATGTTGGGGTGCTGGACAAGCACATTTGACAGTGACACAATAAGAAATCCATCTATCGCTTTTATCATACAAATATGTGTATGTACAGAGAAGTTAGATCAAGGTCCCATCATGCATGTTAATAATCCGTAAATCCAGATAAAAATATTGCAAAACAACACAAAGCCAACAAAGTTAAAGTCGCACGAGTTAATTTTTAGGTTAAGTTACTGTCACCATCATTCGTATTGTCAAAAGCGAGAGCCTGTGATTGGTGCACTTAGCACACGGATTTTGGTAAGTTGAAGTTGAGTGAACAAATCTGTACGTTACGTTAAGTTTTTCTATGTTAAGTGAATGTAAAGAAACACATATAATTCCATGGAGGTCAACTTTCACTAATTTTTAAGTTCCATACGTTAAGTTAAGTTAAGTGGATGTAAACAAGGCTTAAGGCCATTTGCACACGCACCGGAAAAACCGGATCCGATTCCGGCTCCGGCCGCCGGATGCAATGCTTTTAAATGAAAGATGGCACACACAGCCGGTTTACCGGCCCAGCAAATTCATATATGATTACATTGCATCCGGCGCCGGAGCCGAAATCGGATCTGGTTTTGCCGGTGCGTGTGCAAACGGCCTACTGCTAAAGAAATAATAAGGCTAGAGAAACTGAGAAACGTCAAAACTGTCCTCACAAATATGAAAATGTTTACAATCCTTATCTGGGTTGCAATGATCTTTCTAAATACTTAATCATTGGTTCAGGTCCAGTTTTTCAATACTAGTTTATTTCTGAGTTCTGTCATTCTATTCTTGAACGCTGTTCACAGTAAATGTGTTTTCAATACCATTTTTGCAGTAGTTTAACTAAACTGACAGCATACGTCCGAGTGAGCATAATTCAAACGTAATGACATTCATGCAAGTAAAACGCAAATTCACTGCGCTTTGGTTTCCTTGTAAACATCAAAAACCAAATGTCGCAATGGTGAACACGTAAAACTAGGACTTGACTGTGACATTAGCTTAAGATGTCAAACACTTTCTCGTGATTCCTTGATAAACAATCATGAACGGAACATGTGTGGTCGACATTAACCGTTTATTGGCGAACTGCGATCAAGTATTGAACTGTCATCGAAAAGCACCTAAGTTCCTTGAACGGAGAATGAATGCTGTTCAATAGTGTTCCGTCGCTTAAACAGTTATTGAAAAACTGCTCTAAATATGAATTGGTGCAATTGGTATCTATATACTATAGCCCATACACCAATAACTTAGTAAAATAAAAACTTTTACCCGCGTGCCGTAACCCTAAGATTTTTTGTTGAAATCTCGAAACCTCGAGAATGATCGAGAAATTCGAAGTCTCCGGGTCAAAATAACAGGGGTGGCAACCCTATATGTAATGCTAAATTTTATAATGTATTTTTTAAGGAATGGGCAACAGAAGGTTATCAATTGTGGATGGTACGTAAACAACATATAACTTCCCTTGATAATGACACAACCAATAAATCAAACGAAATTCCGGATTCCAACGGAAATACTCTTGATGACTCCGTAGTCACATCTATGCTTCAATTAGATTTCGTAAAGAGTGCTTTAACAATAAATCCATGTATGGTAAGTGACACAACGTAACTGTAAATTGAGGATTTTCTGCACACTGTTTTATTGCAGAGTCATCAAAGTAACCTGTATCTACAAGGCGAGGACAAACTCTACATAAACTCTGCCGATACGCTCATTAAAATTTTCTCTGATCGTCAATCAAAAGACGAAGGTGTCTTCAGCGAATCTGTATTCAATTTAGGGTCCAGTACCCTAGCGGAGGGCAGGCAATGGCTTGTTGTTCCAATTCCGTCCACTTACTCTGCTACTAACTGGCCTATAAGAGTGAGTAAATACAAAACTTGTTAAATCAAAGATTTTTTATTTATTTTAAATGACTTACAATGCAAAAATGATAATAATAATAATGTTTATAGAATATAAAGTATAATAATGTACATTTACTGTACTGCAAAAAAGTCAGATATGATATTTCATGTAGTGTTATTGGGTTGGTTGGGCTCTCATGTATTGTATGAACTCTGATGGTTTGTAGAAGCTCTCTGTGATAAGAAAGTTTTTTAGGTCCCTCTGGAATAGTCTATCCGGTTTCTGGTGCCAGCTTTTTGGAAATAGATGAAGGAGTTGATGATGGTGGTGTTGGGCCATGGTCGTGTAGGTTCGATGGTGTGGTATATCTACTCGGAAGGCACTTCAAAGGTTCAGTTGGGTCACTTCCGATCTTTTTGGCAGGCCATTTTGTTTTTTTTTGCTGCTAGTGAAATTGTTGGTATATGTACGTGCCTGGCAAGGTCATTATATGGAGGCTGCGGAACAATGGTTTGCAATGGGTAGTACCCGACACCTGAGCCACTGCTCTCACCGCTCTCTTTTGTAGGATGAAAATGTCTTCTGCATGTGGTGAGTAGCTCCATAGTCTTATACTCTTATGCCATAGCTTATTCAACTATGGAAGAATGCGTGGTAGGCAAGAAGAGCTGCATCCTGTCCCACTACCTGCCACAATCGTAGTACAGCGTATATGGCTGTTGATAATTTGGAAGATATGGTATCAATCTGATCTTTCCATGTAAGGCGAGTGTCAAGTACAACTCCCAGCAAATTTTGCTGAGGTCTTTGGGATTTCTGTGTTTCTTTTGGTAGTGATGTGTATTCGTGCTGTTTTGTCTTCATTTAGGGTTAGTCCATTTTCTCTAAGCCAGTTCACGGCTTCATTCAGAACCAATGCTGAATCCTCAGCAAGTGAGTTGTAATTGGAGTTTCTTACGAGTAGGGTGGTGTTGTCGGCAAAAAGCACACACTCGGTTTGGATGGAATCGAGTAGGTTATTAATGAAAACGCTGAACATGAGGGGTCCTACCAGTGATCCCTGAGCCACTCCGGAGCACGTTGGCAGAAAGGAGTTTACTCTGTCATCTACCTGGACGGCCTGCCTCCGGTTTGTGAAGTAGGATTCGAGCAGACGCAGTGGTTGGCCCCTCACTCCATATCTTTCCAGCTTTTCTAGAAGTGTCCTGTGGTTGATAGTGTCGAACGCTTTGGAGTAGTCATAAAGGATGGCCTCCGTACACTCACCGCTCTCCATGGAGTCCCATACATAGTCTAGTAGGCATCGGATTGTATCTACTGTACTCCTTCCTTTTTGATAACCAAACTGCTTGTCTCTTAGGATCTTGTTTCTCTCCAAGAACAAAGACAGCCTTGAGAGCATGATGGACTCAAGTACCTTAGAAAATGCAGGCTAATCGCTATTGGCATGTAGTTGGTGCAGTTCAAAGGGTCACCCTTTTTGAGGATGGGGATTATTTTAGCCATCTTCATCAGGTCCGGTACTATTGCACCCTGGAAACAGGCATTGATGACGTGAACAAGTGGGCACTGATATATTGTGCACTTTTCTACAGTAACTTGGTGTTCAGGAGATGAAAGTCCATTGTTTTTTTTGTTTTAAGGATTTTATTGTCCAATATATTTCATCCTCAGTGACAGGGGCCAGGTAGAATGAATGTTGCAATGGGGGTATTTTGTATAGGACTTCTTGTCTCACGTCCAATCCAATTGTTCCTATGGTGGAAAAGAATTGGTTCAATTCATTTGCTGGTGGTGGGGGAATGTTTGTCTTTCTGTGTGGACAGGTTTCCGTATTGATGATCTTTCATAGTTCGGTTTGTCGGTTTTTTGATGTTTGAATTTGGTTCAGGTAGGTGTTTCTCTTTTGGTCCTGGGTAAATTTTAGATAGAATTGTTTATAGCTTTTCAGAATTTCCTTTAGATCCTCACCTCCTTTAAGGTTGTAGGATTCCTGTATTAAATTTAGTGTTTCTTTTACCTGAGTTGCTTCGGTGTTAAGTTTTCGTTTGGGTTTTTGTTTTGTATAAGGTCTAATTGGAAATGCTGTTGTTTACGGAATTTAGATAAACGTCCAAAAACCTTTGATATTTTTTATTTGCTCTCTTGACGTCATGAAGGAACGCCATTCTGTGTTTTGGAGGATTTACTCAAAATAATGGTACCTGTCGTTAGAGAAAACGGAAGTTGGCTTTGCTTCAGAATATATACGTGCACATTTGAAGAAAATTCCATGATGGTCCGATATTCCACAAAAGGATATGTTGGTGTATATATTATATGTATATCATCTATTGATGTTTTTGATTTTTTCACGGTCCAATACGATCTGCCGACGCGCATCGGCCCCGCCTACAAGTCACGTCAGTGCGAAAGGAAGCGGAAGTACCGTTAATATGGCGTTAATTTCATGGCTGCCTGAGTAGCCAATTGTTGTTGTCACGGTTCTAATGACATTTATGCGCTGACGTCATTGCGAGAAGTAGCGTTCGTTGCCATGGTAGCTAATATGTTGTTGTGACGTTCAAGCCTTTTTGACAATTAAAGCGTTGGCATGGTTGTCAACTTGTTAACCTAAATCACCTACAAAAGTCAAAAACTTACGGATGTATTTGGTTGCCTAGCGCAGAAATGAACGAATTTGAGACGCGTAGTAAGCAGACCGTGTGGACCACAGTGTGGACAGTGGATTTTTTTGCTTCACATGTGTATTCAGTTATTGTTGGTCTAAGTCAAAAGCTGGTCATTGAATTGGTTAGGGATTTGGCTGCAGCCCGTACAATAATGTTTTCTTTTACCTGATAAAATTCGCACAGCTCGCATTTCTACGGAAAATGAGGTTATGGTATCAATGTCGGCATAAATCAGATCTGAGCAAACGTATATGCATACACCTCCATGTTTGAATGTTGATCTAGCAAAGCAGCTTGATTGAGTGTACAGTTCGATGTTGAAGGCATGTCTATGATGGTTGTTAAGCCAGTGGTCAGCAATACCCGGAATATCTACTTCGTTTGTGGGTGCTATTCTTTGTAGAGCTTCTATCTTGTTGGATGTTTATGAATACAGTGTAAAGGGTTTGTTCTGTCTGGCCTTTGATATTGGGTGATACCTTGTTGATGGTATTATTTAATCTCGTTTTTGTCTCGAGAAGGGTTGTCTAAAAAATGTTGACCTGCGGTAAAGTTAAATCTTTGGAAGGCGATGCCACTTGGCCAGAAATTTTCCGCGTATACCTTGTCTTTTAGTTCCATGCTGACCCCCACCATAAATGCATTGCTGTTTGGTTTAGATATTTAATTTTTAAAACTTATATTTTGTTTTTGCTTAAGTTTTTCTAATTTTGATATATTACAGTATTCCGCTATCGATAACTCGGGGCAAAACTTGGGTGTAGCTGGTCGTACGGGTATTGCTCATTACTCGATGTCAACTCGACGCTGGAAATTATTTGGAAATGAGTCACAGGAGAAGGATTTTATAGTTTCTGGCGGACTGCTGTGGTGGCGTGATTACCTGGTGATGGGGTGCTATTGCATCCTGGACAATAGCGACGAGCTGAGGTTCTACTCGAAGGACTGTAAGCTGGATAATAAGTTCGCAAAGATCGTGAAGGTTTCCTCACCCGTCCTGCTGATAAATAGCCTGCAGGATCAACTGATCACTTTTGGATCAGATGCTCAAGTTACTATTTTCAATTTGAATTATGTTGACTCTGGTAAGTTTTTCTGCTTGAATTTTGATATTCAGTGTTTCGAATTTTGTCAGAATTTGTTTTATTTATTTACAGTAGGACATCCAAATTATTTATTGCGCTGGTTGATCTGGATTTACAAAATATTCATATTAAGGGCCGTTTAGACGCTCCGTCTTTTTACTACGTCTAGCTTGCGCAGGCAAAACGTAGCGATTTCTGTGTTTACACGGTACCGTCATTTTGATAATTTTACCTGTGCAAACTACATTTTTTTCGTTGTTGTGTCCGAAACAAGCGTATATTTATTAACTGTTATGAACGATCAGTTGCATCCCTGCAGAAATATTAAAATTATCACTTTTAGCGGCTTGTATTTATAAGAAAAACAAACAAAAAACACTAAAAGACGGCTAAGGACTGTACAGTCTAAAGAATGGTTATTAAACAGAAATCATTATTCACACGTCAAATGACTCCGAGATTACGTACGCAGAATTATTACATGAAGATGGATTTTTTACCATACAGAAAGTTATTTCGGTTTGGTGAATAAGAACTTCTTAATTCTAGCTTCACTTTTATTTTTATTTATTTATGTAAGGTACATGTTTCGGCTTATCATAGCATTCATCAGCCTTAAATCTAAAAAGACAAAACAATTAGCACGTGAAACCAATAATTAAAACATGGTAAAAGATATATATAATTCAAAACAATTACTCACTGTCAAACGGAGAGAACAAAACATAAAAAACTTGTAACGACTTCTGTTCATATAGGTGTTGAAACAATATATGTATCAGAGAACTACTGCTGTTAATTATCCTTCTCAATGGAGAAATATGGGAACGTATGGGGACAAGACACATATTTTAAAACTACTGTATATTTCATAAATATAATAGGTAGAAAAATAAATTCTCAAACATAACAATAGTAATGTACCAAATAATAAAATCCTTCCATATGTAATCAAATGAAAATAATCCATTATCTAAATATCAAATAAAAATCATCTCTTATATCTTAAATCAAATTAAATATAGTACATATTTATAACAAATGAAATCCCGAAAAGATAAAATATTGTTGCAGAGGAACGTAACCCTTACTGACGTGTCCACTATGGTATCTGACAGTGATCATAACCTGTATCCTGGAGCCTTATTCTACAATTATAGCGATTAGCGACATCAGTATACCGTTTCGATTCGACATGACGTCACGGGTATCGATATCGCTAAAATTCGATAAAAAAATATCTTACTGACAGTACATTTGCTGTCAGATGTGACAGCAGTTTGATTCGTAGTCAGGAGGTTATGTTGTACGTTTGAGGCAGTGAAATGTATATACTACGTATTTCCAGTAAATAGGACCCGTATCGGTCAATAATTTTAAAAATTTTCTATCCAATGACTATATGCTCTTTGTATTACTGAATTAAGGAAACGTATTCTCATATAAAATGTAGTCCACATGATGCTGATTATATATTTATTGGATAATATTGATTATAAATAAAAAACTATTTATTCGAAATGTTGTTATTTAAAACTACAATACTTACTTACTCAACAATATAAAAAGCAATGTTCTTATTAACAATATTAACAATATAATTCGACGACCTAGCTGCAATACCACGTATCATCTATAACACTTGGCAAGTTTCAAAAATGTCTTGCTACATCCTTCCAATGCAGGTTTTCGAAAGGCAAAATTTCCATTGCGCATGCGCAAGAGAAAGAATAAGTGCTTTCTGCACTTATTTTGGTGCTGCTCGAACAAACCTATTATATTACTACATATTTGACTAAAACGCTGGTCGCTTTTTACTTGTGAAATGAAATTTTTTGTCTTGGATTATGCTCATTGCTGCAACCATACGCAACACACTGCTGAACCATTATTAGCTGGATATTCTACACCTTTGACACACTGGTTGTCACTGGGTTCACACATTCCGTACGCGATGCACGTAAAGTGAGGTTACATGCGCATATCGATATCAAATCAACTTATCGACACACATGTCAGACATGTCGGAAAGTCATGACGTCAGTCGATATCGACCAAAATGGTAGAATACGGCTATCGATATCGCTAAGTATTCGATATGACGTATTGCGATATCGCTAAGTGCTGCAGAATAAGGCTCCAGCACGCATATAGTTGGGCCAACTTAAGTAGACGGGTCCGAATATAGCTATATAGCTAAGTGTATCACGCTTTCATTACCAACTTCAGATAAATTTAAAACAAAGGAACAAAATGCAATTAAAGCAATCAGTAGCGTGCCCAAAGTATGCGTCTTAAATTGCTATTTAATGTTATCATTATATTTCCAGACAATTCCTGCAAAAGATCTAGAAAAAATGCATATTTATACAAATTTTGTTAGGTTGAATTTTGCAGTTTGACACAAGGGAAGACCTTATACGAGGTGTGATCAGAAATGTTGTATATTGCGCTAGTAGAAATAATATTAAATTGCCGCGAGACCGTAGCAAACAGTGTAAAAAGCTGATTGCTAAATTAATCGCACATTTCTTTTAAGCCACCGACCTCTATCCAACTTAGTTTTCACCAGCAAAAACTTGTTATACCCACCCTATAGACGTAAATTGCTGCAAAATATGAAATGTCACTATCTCTATTTCTGTCACCCCTCTACTAATATTGGCTCGACTATACCATCTTAGTAACACTAAATACGTTCAAAACTGTGGCGGGATATTCAAACTGTCCTTCGTCATTTTAGATCACCTGTACATATCAAAAGAAAATCAATGTTGCAAATAACTTGATATTATGAATTTTTAATTGAATCTTGGCATGTCTGCGGTGGGACTCTGTGCACTGTCGCTTTCATGCGATATATCGCTTTCTACCTTGGTGGCACTCTGTGCATATTTCGACTATCGTCTTGGTTACCCCTTCTACTACCCAAACATCGCCTAGACACGACAGCTAGGGAAGTGTCGCTAAAGAGAGAGACATATATCGCTTTTGGTTGGAAAAAGATAGAAACCACAGGCATTGCTTTGCATTCTTAATACATTGACACTGACATTCATATAATAAGGGTTAATCAGTGTCATTAGGTTTTTGTCTGGACAAATGTTCGAAATTAATTTAGCAATCGTTTTTGTATATTCATATAAACAGGGTTTAACAAAATTATTTGGTTAGTTATACATAGGTGGATTCTAGAACAAAAATAACAGAAAAATAAGCTTCGGTAAAGCAACTGTCAACACGAAAAAAAACTACCTCCTGTCACTGTCAATACAAAACGTCCAGTATATGCAACCTTGAAATCTTAAAATCACCAAACATTTGCACCAATAACCCAAAAATTACTAAATATTTCCGAAGGCACCCGAGGGCTTGGCGATGCTGTCACGGAGTACCAATTATGGTGACTGTCGCCGGAGATGATCGGTTGCGATAGTAGAAAGCGATATGTTGATATCGACAATGCACAGAGTCCCACCGCTGGTTTGAATTCGATTCTGAACAAGTTTTTCTAATAACATTTTTCGATATCCCTAATCAATTGCAAAATATCTGAAATTTGCCCTATTCGCAAAGTTGTAGGAGGCAGTGTTTACATTTTATATTTAAATGAAGTACGAAGAATTTCTGAATTCATAAACAATATCACATCTTATTACAATGTTTATTCACTTTGTTATTTATGTGCACTGTACAGTAGAACTCCAATTATCCGGACCTCGATTATCCAGATATCTGATTATCCGGATTAGAGAAATTTTAAAATTCTTTTAACTAAAACATTATTTTGTTTAATATATTTTAGGTTAGAATACCAAAAAAATATTAACAACAAAAAGTTCTTTGTACAGTATAAAAGCGACTATAGCTGATTTGTAACGATGGATTCCTGAAACCCCGCGATGTATCCGTGCTCAGTTATAAAGTGTGATACTTATATCACACGTACACCCTTACTTGTATATACCGGGTGGTCGTTTTAACTTGAGTCTCCTAAATATCTCTACGTTGTACCATGAGTAGACATGACTGTCGTCGCTTTGACTGCCAGACGGCGAGGGCATTATGCAGCGCATCCCATGCAGTGGCGGCGGTTGTAACTACCGCAGACGCCACAAACTTCCATCGTCAATAACTTTTGATAGCTGCATCGTAGGAAAAAAATGTTCAGACAAAAGATTCTAAATTGTAGAGTGATGCCACCAAAAAGAAAACGTCTTGTTTTAACCGCGAAGGAGAAAATGATAATTGTTGACGGTCTAGCAAAAGGTGAATGCGCGAAAAAGTTTGCCGATGAGTATGGTGTCGGAGTTTTAACGATTTTAAACATGCGGGAAAAGGCTGATTCGCTCTGCGCACATGTTTTGCAAGGCTTTAGTGTCTATGTTATCTACTCTGGTATCGATATTGAAATCTCCAGCAACCACTAGGGTTGTGTCTTGCTTGCTGTGTTGCACTATCTCTTCAAGCGCCTCTTCCAGTGTTTTTATAAAGATTTTAGCATTTCCCGATGGTGACCTATATAGCGTCAGAACTGTCACGTTGCATGTTGGTAAATGAACCCCAGCGATCTCGCATTCCATTTCCAGTGATTTAATTTTTATGTACTTTAATTCTTGAGCTTCCAGTTGTTCGTCTATAAATGGCCTGTAAATTAAAAGTTGAGCATGCGGTTTACACTTGGTTTGTACAAAACCGTTCTCGATGCTAGCCGTAGTTTCAGAAAAGGCATTATTGTTTAATAAAAAAAAAATAGGAGGGGATTTGTAATTTCAGGCAATAAGGTTGCCTTAGAAAATTTAAAGAAAGGCATGGTATTTGTGAACTCGTAATTCACGGCGAAAAAATGTCTTTCGGCAAGCATTCCGCAGATACGTTAGTTTCAGTATTTACAACAAAATTTTCGGGACAATTAGATCAAGATTTTATCTACAATGCGGATGAAACTGGTTTGTACTGGAAAGTCCTGCCTAGAAGACCACTGGGTAAAAAAAAACTTACTTAACCTGGGTATAAGGGCAAAGATTGTCTCACAATGAAAAATCAGTTATCCGGATTTTTGATTATCCGGATCGGGTCTGGTCCCAATTAATCCGGATAATTGGAGTTCTACTGTATTTACTTTGAGTGCAAATAAATTTCTTTTTCTATTTCTATGTAATGCACTTCATTTACCTCTGTATGAAAATTCAAATCTCTACACCTAAAAATAAATTAAATACTTACAGTAAACCTAATGTGTGTCACACTGTATATTTATCACATTTTTTTGATCTATTGGTACTCCAGTCCAGTTAATTTTCACTTAAAAAAAATTATTTATGAAAAGTCGTCACCAATACCAATACTGCCAAAAGTATATCGGGAAATATTGTGTTTTTTGCAATTCACTCAGAAACTGTAAATTATTTTTACATGAATGTTATCAAACGTAGTTTCTAAAGATTGCCATACAAATAGAGCATCTTTTTTTTTGTTCGAAAATGGTTAGCTATCTAAACCACCTACAATTTAGCAAATACTAATGATAAGAGTTTTTGTTTACAAAAACAGAACTACATTTTCAAAAATATTCACACTGAATTTTGCCCTTGTCCACTTGCTAAAAGTTAGCAGAGTCGTTGGAAAATAAGAAATATAACAGCATTTAAGAACCTTATTTTAAGAACTAATTATCCATTTTTTTTATTAAGCAAAGAACATACAAATTTACACACACAGTGCAGAATAGATAGATGTTTTTTAATCAAAATAAAAGAGTTAATTCATGTCACCTTTTTGTCATCAAACAATCGAAAGCTGTATCTACATACATACATATTTCAGTTTCTATGCAAAAATGGAACACGTGTCACATAACCCTAAACTATCAAAACATTTGTAAGTAATATACATTTCTTTATCAAGTAATAACAAAAAAGGCGAATATTACAAAGACATATTTTGTTCTTTATAAATACCGCTGTTTGCCTTTGGACGGCAAAACTTGCTTCCATTTTACTTGTTCATTGTTATTTAATGTTAAAAATCATCGATAAGTAAAAACATCGACAGTTTCAGTCCAATGTTTTTGAAAAATTTTACCATCGATGTCAAACATCAATAGTTCTTACTTCAATACCCATCCCTACTGCCAACATTTTGCAGCTTCTGGCCTCTAAGTAATGGTTAGAATTAAAGTATAATTTTACAAGGGTTGTTATTTTTTTTTATACTGGTTTCCTTTAAGTTTGACGGATCCATCAATTTTCTCAACATTACAGTGGGTAACGTGGACGTAACAAGAACGCAGATTGTCGACATCTCCTCGATGTACGTGCCGCCCGCCTGCATAGTTTCCGTGACACTCACTTCATTGCGGACGGAGACTGTCAGAGGCCACAATTCTAACCTCGAAAGCATAGTCTTCAATATCAGCGGACGTCTGTTGATGGTGCAACGCGAAACTAACGACGGGGACAGGTTTACGTGCTCTATGCCCACGGTCCTCGCCGGGTATGTCGAAAATGTTTGGGTACCCAACAGGAGAAAGCCTGATAAGGCACACCTTACTGAGGCTCTTTGGTTATTCTGCGGGTCTTACGGAATGCGCGTTTGGTTGCCTATTTATCCGAGAGATGGGGATAAGTCGCATACATTTATGTCGAAGAGGATTATGTTACCATTCCATTTGAGAATCTACCCGTTAGGTAAATTTTTGTAATTTTTCTTTGATGGATTTTATTTTTAAATAATTTTTTTATTATTATTTTTTTAGCAATACTTTTTGAAGATGCAATAATTTTAGGCGCTGAAAATGATACTGTTTTATATACGTCTGATTTCAACTCGCCTTTTTCTCTGCCTTTTAGCGTCCTGCAAAGAACTGTGAGTTTTATTTTTCCGATGTGTTGGCATATGTACTGGGTAATTTAAAATAAGAGGGATATGTGAACCGTATACAGAGGGTTCATACTATAGACTAAAATTTGCTAATGAAAAAAAGACTTAAAACACACTAAAAAACTTTGTTAGAAACAGTATAGGAAAAGTAGTTGTATGATAGGTAAAACCTTAAAATAAAAAAATAATATTGGTACAAAATTGGGACAAGAATGCTACAAGAAGAAATAACAAACAAACGTTCTTATTAACTATCTTCTAAGACGTTGACAAAAAAAAACTCAAGACAAAACTTACGTTGTTTAAAAAAAACATCCTTCTTAACTCAATGTTAACTTGTCCTGTATTTCTGAATATTTTTTATTAGCACGAGTTAGTTTACTATGACCTCTGTACGGTTTCAATATTTCCTCGTCATTTTAAATAATCCTGTATTTACTGTTTCCTTATTAGTACTTGTTTTATTGTTGTTGTTTTCTAGAGTCAAGTGTATCTACATCAAATTTTACGACAACTAATTAGAAGAAATCTTGGCTACCATGCTTGGGAGATTGCTAGAAGTTGTACAAATTTACCATACTTTCCGCATTCTCTAGAGCTACTGTTACATGAGGTAAGCCATTATTATTATTTTAATTATTGAAATTGGTCAACTAAACCTAATTTACATAGAAAAATAGTGATAAAGTTGAATAAAAACAGTATAATGAGTAATTACAAGAATAAGAACATATATTTGCAACTTTGTACAAAGGAAAATCAATACATTTGATATTTCAATCTATTTCATCGCTTCAATGAAATCCTGGATGCTGTAGGGGCATGTCGCTTGCAGGTTGTCTTTGAGTATCCTGGCGAAACTCTTTTCGTTTTGTGTCTTCCATTCTCCAGGGAGGGTGTTATATAACTTCACTTGTGTGGCAGTATTTGCGGTCGTCTTCAGTCTTGCAAAGCTGCTCTTTAGTTGCTTTCCATTACGAGTAAAGTGTTCATGGCAATCTTCATTCTTGGGGTGGGTCCGGCTATTTTTATGGATGGTGGTTAGACATCTGGATATGTACTCTGCGAAGATGGTCAGGATGCCAAGTTGCTGGAATAACGGTTTGCAGTGTTCGGTCTGATCAGCTCCTTTTATTGCTCTTATTGCCCTCTTCTGATGAACTAGAAGGGTTGCTGAGTGCGCGCTGTGTCCCCATATCTCGAGTCCATACGTCATTTTCGAATGCACTAGGGCAAAGTAGGCGACTCTGGCAGCAGCCTCTCCGGTTGTCTTCCTTATTCTTCGTACTGGTGTGTACATGGTCGCCCCATGATAGGCGGGCGTCGATTTTTATACCAAGGAAGCTGACGGGGGGGTCACACTCTTGCCATCTGTCCATCTGGAAGGTTATCGTTTGTGTTTTGTTCTCGTTGAGTTTTAGGTGATTTTTCTTAAACCAACTCTTTGCTTGAGAGAGCTGCATCCTCATAAATTTTTTTAAATCATTAGTGTTATTTGCTTCAGCTATAATTCAGCTATAATAACAACAAATAATACAATATTAGAGTACAGCATTTTAATTTTTGTGTCCAAACAACAGATACTTGATAGTTCTCTACTTAGTTGGAATTTATATATTTATTTTATGAATATATCTATGGCAATGGTTTATCCCATATTATGGTACAAAAATAATAATAGGATCCGGAGGAAACCAGGCCTTTGAGACTCAAGGGGTTAACAGGAGAGGTCTTGCTGTACATAAATATAAATTTGATGTTAAATTAAACAAATTTTGTGATAGTTGTAATAGTTAATGTGATTTAATTAAACTGAAATATTTCTTACTTCAACTTAGTAATAATGTTTCATTGATTACCATTGAGCCAGAAATACCAGAGTACCAACTATTTCTTTCCTTGAACTTTAGTAGTGAGAAAAATCTGGCGTAAATCATACTAATTTTTTTCATATATTCACCTATCTGTATTTGAGAAGTACCATAATTTATTTTTTTTATTTTTATTGTCCGGGAGAGTCCTGGTAAATGAATGTCTACTTTTGTGGCCATTGTTGGTACATCTGCAGTCTCATCTGCAGACCCAGGCAAGGAAAGGAATGAGGTTCAGGCATTGGTTTTGTTCTTTAACAACGAGTACAAAATCTTCCTCGCTGTATTAAAAAAATCTCTTGGGCACTGAATTGTGTTGTTGAGTTTTTATTAACTACTAGCAACCAACTGCTAAAAACTACTTCCTACTACTAAATTTTACCAATGGCTACCTATAAAAAATACTTCAAAAAAGTATTTCCACTTACAGTTTAAACGTAAATTGGAAACCGATCTCCTCCTTTTGCCATCGGAATTTCAAACAAATCATTTCTGCTAATATCCAACAAGCAAACATTTCCCACCCTGCCCTCATGCACAAACTGAAGGGATTGTGTCTGCGTTTTCGCGAGTGATTGTTTTGACTTTTGGTTTGTTAAGTTTACATTAGTGTATTGAATTTATTTTTGTTTTCTTTTTATATTCATATCAATTGCACCCATGATTTTTTTTAGTTATATTGTAACACAAGGCAGTTTTGCCGTTTAAGTTTTTAAATAAATAAATTTTTTACCGAAAAGGATTTCTTTTTGCTTTGTTAGTATCCGAGATATAGGGGTGCGCCGCTTACGTGCGGGCACATCAGCGGCGCACTATGTAAAATCAAATGAATTTAAAAATGTGAGCAGCCTATATTTTCTTGTTAATTTTTTGCTAATTTTTTACCAAAAAAGATTTTTTTTTGCTTTGTTACTATCCGAGATCGAGGGGTGCGCCGCTGACGTGCCGGCAACTCAGCGGCGCACTATGAAAAACAAAATGAATGTAAAAAATGTTAGCAGCCTATATTTTTTTGCCATATTTTTTATAATTTTTTGTCAAAAAAGATTTTTTTTGCTTTGTTACTATCCGAGATCGAGGGGTGCGCCGCTGACGTGCCGGCAACTCAGCGGCGCACTATGAAAAATAAAATGAATGTTAAAAATGTGAGCAGCCTATATTTTTTTGCCAATTTTTTTATAATTTTTTGTCAAGATTTTTTTTTGCTTTATTAGCAACTTTCTGGAACTCCAATTTCCATGTTGGTGTGTTTGCTCAGACCGTGTTCACTGGTGAAGACCACCTGCTTTTGGTAGCTCAGGTACGAGCCGAGCAGCTTGAGAGCTGTTCCACGGAAACCGTAGTTCTCTATTTTCTTGAGGGAAGACGTGTGTGGCATTGTGTCGAAGGCCTTACTTAGATCGCACAACTGAGACACACATTTTTGTTTACGTTCTAGAGACTGGCAGACACATTGCACATTGCACATATTTTTTCGGTATGCAAATTGTTGTGCACAATATAATTTGTTTTTTCCACAAAATTCTCAGTTCACGTCAATATGATCTGCTCAAACACCTTGGAGAAAGCTGGGAGGATTGATATTGGCCTGTAATTACTGCAGTCTGCGGTATTACCTTTCATGAAAACGTGTATTAGTTTCACAATTTGTAGGCGTTTTGGAAAAGTTCTGTGCAGAAGACATTTGTTTAGAATTGTCAAGAGTGGATCAGAGATTAATTTTTCCACCAGTTTCATGGTTGTCGTGGCAATCCCAAATATGTCCTCTGAGGATTTTGCCTTAATGCTTTTCAGTGTGGATTCTACCTCAGTTTTATTGGTGGGGAAGGAAAACATTGAGGGTTGACCAGAGTTTCGCAAGATTTCCTCCTCATAATGTTGCTGGCATTTGTAACAAAATTACTGAACTCTTCTGGCATATCGACTTGTTTCTTTTGTTTTCTTCCGGTTATTTTTGTTTACTTCGGAGTGAATTCTCTTGAGTTTATAGGTTGGATGTGGATACTTAGAGATGTGCATTCATTGATGTGGACTGGTCCCCCAGTCCATCATTAAAAACTCTAGCGTGAATAAAGGTTTCTATGAATATGTTGTCTATACAGGACTGCTGATCTTTGAATATTCTGGTGTGCTCATGGGTTGTTTGTTTGAGATCAAAGGCGTTTATGATGTTGATAAGTTGATATGTTTGTTCTTTTTCTTCGCTTAGATTCACGTTGAAATCACCAGCTACCACTAACTTTGTGTCTACAGCAAATGTGCTGAGTATGTGGTGCAGGAAGAGTTCCGCATTATGTAGGAAGATTTTGAAGTTACCAAGTGGTGATCTGTAAGCGAACGTTATCAAATAATTTCTGTAGAAATGATGTAAAATGTCATATGTCCACCGAGAATCTGAAGGCTTAAACACATTAACCTGAGAAGGCAAATGAGCACTCAAGAAAATCAAAAGTCTAAAAATCAAAAGAAAATTAAAATCTTAAGTTATTTGACATTTAGCAAACCTCCAGTTATTCGGGATGAATCATATTGTAATTGCAAAACAAAAATAACTGTCAAAAAGTAAGATATTTTTAGTATCTAAAATAAGTTCTTTTCTTTATTTATCCTTGTTAGTTTTTCAGAAATATTCAGAATTTTCCGACTTATTTTTTGAAAAAATGCGTGTTTTTTACATTCATTTCACAATATCTCAGAAATAGTTGATAAAACTCAAAACGATTAGGATACAAATCTTCTGTTCCATTGAAAAAAATCAATCAAGTTTGTGTTGGTACGTCATTGTGAAAATATGTTCTGTCTGCATAGTGAATATTCCACAACTTTTCGATACGGAAAATTTGATTTGATTTTAACACCATTAATGTACTTTGCATCTAGCGTGGGACAGCCTGTATATCTAGAAAACTAAAAATATTTTTTATAAAAAGCAAGAAAAATGGAAAACTGCTCACATTTTTCAAATTCATTTGTTTTTAATTAGTGCGCCACTGTGTTGCTGGCACGTCAGCGGCGCACCCCTATATCTCGAATACTAACGAAGCAAAAAAAAACTTTTTTAATATATTAGCAAAAAAATAGGAAAAATATATTGGGTGCTCACATTTTTTAAATTCATTTGTTTTTACATAGTGCGCCGCTGAGTTGCCGGCACGTCAGCGGCGCACCTCTCTATCTCGGGTACTAACAAAGCAAAAAAAAAATCTTTTTTGGTAAAAAAAAAATTAATAAAATAATATAGGCTGCTCACATTTTTAAAATTCATTTGTTTTTACATAGTGCGCCGCTGAGTTGCCGGCACGTGAGCGGCGCCTCAGTACCTCGAAAACTAACAAAATTGATTTTTTTGGTAAAAAAATAGCAAAATGGATATAATGATTTTCATTTTGCAAAAGTTGCGCCGCTGACTTGCCCGACTTACTGATGTACCAGAACAGAACAAAGAATGGTGCACAGTTTCTTGCCATACCAAAACATTAAAAAAAGAAAATACTGCATCCTAAATTATTTCCTATTTTTATAAATAAAACATACTAATAATTTGCAATTGTCAATAGTACCATCAAAAACAAACAATGACTTGATCGAAGAAATACTTTTAGGTCCTTGAAGAAGAGGCGACGAGTAAGGAACCAATCCCGGATGCGCAACTCCCAAGCGTCATAGAATTCATCATGGAATTTCCCGTATACCTCCAGACTGTTGTCCAGTGCGCCAGAAAGACAGAGATTGCTCTCTGGCCATACTTATTTTCGGTTGCTGGCAAACCAAAAAACCTCTTCCAGGAGTGCATGTCAAAACGACAACTGGATACTGCAGCTTCGTATCTCATTATTCTTCAGGTAAATTGGTTTTATTTTATTTATTATGTAGAAACTATCAGACAAATGTCCGATAAATGGTACTCTACTTATCATTATGTAACTGTTGTAGGGCTTTACTTGAACGTGTCAGTCTGTATGTGCACAATTTCTGCTTACAGAATTTAGAGACATCAGCTGTTAGTAGGCAATACGCAACGTTGCTTTTAGACACCGCTTTAGAACAGTCCAAGTGGGAACTAGCCAAGGAGTTAGTTAGGTTTTTGCGGGCAATAGGTAATTATGAATTGGATTTGCGATTAGATTTTAGCAGTTTTATTGTACATCTTGTAGTTTCTTTTACAGTAACATGTTTTTTACTTTAGAGCAGTGATCCTTAACTTTTTTGAAGTCAGGGGGCACTTGTGATCATAAGAAATATTCACGGAGCACCAAAATCAAAGAGACAAAACACATTAAAACAAGTTTTATTAAAAATGAAACAGATTATTACATAACAGTGAAAAATAAAATTAATTAAAAAATATGTAAATATACAGGATGTCCCACTTTTTTTCCTACAAAATTAATTCTTAGAAGTCAATGTCATTCTGAGTATGTTTCATGTGGACTTATTGGTTTTCTCAATTCCTTAAGAAGTTGGAGCTATTTAAAATACAGATTTGTTGATAACAGCTGTAGTTGTTTAATGAATTGTAAAAACTAATACTTACTCGAAGAAATATATTTGTGGCAAAAATCATTAATGTGAACAAAAAAGATAAACCATGATAAAAAAGATGTATTTGTGCATAAATTCCGAAAATATACGGGAATTTTGAAATTTATTACTCTAAATGAACTCTTCTAAATATATTTAAGAGAAAAAGTACCAAATTGCTTCCGAAGTTTTTTGTGAATGTTTTGATTTTCTTCTTCCACAATTTTTTTTCGTGAACTATCACCTGGTGATTATAAATGTCACCATAATATACCAACTAGGTTATATTGTGATAGCTCCTCCAAGTATCTGACATTATAGTTGTTCGGGGTAATATAAATCTAAATATAATAAAACTTTCAAAACCTTTCAAATTTGTCAAATATAGCGGCTGACCCACGCCATAGGTACTCCTGTTTATTGTTTTTGTTTATAAAGCTGGACAAATGAAATTGGGAAAGCGTTAATAGACAAAAACTGCCATTTTTTGGGGTACTCTTGAGGTTAATATGACTTCCGGTTTTCCGGAAATGAGGTCATCATTGTATTTTAAATGGCACCCTATATTCTTTGTGTGATATTTTCAATCAGGATGACATTCTGGAAACAAAAACATATCGATCGTCAATTTTTATCACCAAGGCAACGCAAAAATAACTTTTTTGTGTATTAATCTAGGTGGCTATGAATTAGTGAAAATAGCCGGAAATTGACAAATAAACACTAACTAAATTGATTTTGGCCGACATTGCATTACTGGCGACCTCTAGCGTGGTTTAATTGGTTTTTGACCAGTGACTCATTTTTTTCACGGGTACCCAATGGCCACACCCTGATTATTCGATAGCAAACATCTTTCCGATTACAATGATACCAAATAGTTGATACTTTGTTGAAATTTGTAGCGTACAAATGTTGTTAGACGCCAGGAAATCAAAAAAAATATTGACCCAATGATCAAAGTCAGCGTACAAGTTAAAGTCACTCAATGGACTACTCGAAGGAAGTACCCTTAAACGTTATTTTCACGCTACGATTATCAGCACAATATCAAGAATTTGGTATCATTGTGTCGGAAAAATGTTTTTCCTCGAATAATCAGGGTATTTACTTCGAGTAGTCCATTGAGTGACTGTGACTTGTACGCTGACTTTGATCATTTGGTCAATATTTTTTTTTCTTTTTCCTTGCTTCTAACAACATTTGCACTCTACGAATTTCAACTAAATATCAAGTATATGGTATCATTGTAATCGGAGAGATGTTTTCTAACGAATAATGTGAATAATGCGAAACTCGTGAAAAAAATGACTCATTGGCCAAAAATCAATTAAATCACGCTAGAGGGCGCCAGTAATGCAATGTCGACCAAAATCGATATAAGGCGATTTCGCGTGGCTAAACGGTTCGATTTGGTTCCGGTTGGCGGTTAGATGTGGTTGACAGAACAGTTCTAAATCGTCATCATATTTGAAACGTCAGTAACCGCTCGACGGAAAATGATCCGGTTCGATTCATAGGTTAGGTGCCCCACTTACTGTTAAATATGACAGTAATGACATACGCAGTGGTCTACCGCTCATTCCGCCAACGACATACCTATCCTTTTTACCAGCATTTTACAACTTATAACCTAAAAATGACAACCCAAACGAACCGATATTTCGAACCGTCTTGCCAGGCAGATTCAAGATTTTGACGGACCGAATCGAACCAACTGCAACCGTTACGTCATCAATCGCCATGTGAAAATGGTTGGTTCAAATCGGTAGTCGAACCGCAACCGAACCGTTCCACGTGAAATCGCCTTTAGTTAGTGTTTATTTGACAATTTTCGACTATTTTCACTAATTCATATCCACCTAGATTAATACACAAAAAAGTTATTTTTGCGTTGCCTTGGTGATAAAAATTGAAGATCAATATATTTTTCTGTTCAGAATGTCATCCTGGTTGACAATATCACACAAATAATATAGTGTGCCATTTGAAATTACAATGATGACGTCATTTCCGGAAAAACCGGAAGTCATATTAACCTCAAGAGTATCCCAAAGAATGGCATTATTTGTCTATTAACACTTTCCCAAATTTCATTCGTCCAGCTTTACAACAAAAAAAAATAAACAGGAGTACCTATGCCGTGGGTCACACGGTATAACTAATTTGGCTGGATTCTTTGTATTAGCATTATTATGTACCTACACAAGTAGTTTTGATAACCTCATTTTGATACACCTTAATAGTAATATAAAGCTTAAAAAATCCACACACAAAATGTGGATGGTATGTAGATGACGGCAAAAGTATATATTATTATCAAAGTATCATATTTATTATGTTTAGTTTAGGAAATATATTTCAAAATTCTTGCATATGTAGATGCAAGAATTGTGTTCAGAATTCTTTATTTATTTTCACTGTTTGATTGTCGACCTATTTTATATCAGTTGTTACTAGTCTGATCGTTTTTGGTTTTACTAATGTGCTAACTATATACCTGATGACGAGAGTATTTATTGTCCGTAGTTTTCCTCCATATTTGACAATATAGGGCTGAAGGTGGTTTAAACAACCGCAACATGTTCCCTATATAAATTAATTTTTATTAAAGCAAGGATAAATATAGAGGCTTCTATTTATTTGTATTAATATTCATTTGAACCTTGCAATATGGAGCCAATACATATTGTTGATTAAGTTCAAAATTTTACGGTCTTGATGTCAACACACATTTTTATATTTGACGTTGTAATCCGTCAATTCTTGTTTTCTACTTTGAAGGTAAACATTTGAGCAGATTTAAGGGCAAAAGATATTGTCCGATAGTATGACCAAGATAATAATTTTGTCGTTTCTTATTGATAAAGGTTTATTCCATATTAGCAGAATACAGTTGTAGATTACAGAAACTATAACAACATGGAATCAGTGTAAAATAATCACAAGCTTAAAGTCATGAGAGGGTCAGGGCACAACCAGCATCATCAGTGCCTGTGTACATGTAGGAACAATAGACGATAGCTTTTTTATTGACCTAATTAGGCAACATTTAGTGCCCCTGCTATTTGGATCCGAGAATTTTCACTATTTTCACTCTACTTTAGTCAACCTTAGTCAGTAGATGAGCCAACATTAAATTTCGGCTTTCTTTTGCGGAGCGCTTGCAGCAAGCTCGCCAAGCCCCGGTTAAGAACCACTGCTTTAGAGAATTGAATAACTTATAGTTTTTTGTAAATTCTTACTTTTTTTTTCAAAAAATTGAATAGAGTTTAATTATAGAAGAAATTTGCACAACTTTGTACGCCAGCTGATATTGTTTCAATTTTTGAATTTCTATGTGACAGTGATATATGTATTTACAACATACCAATTCCTCAGATCCTAACGACGTGGAATCACCACGTACTTCGTTCATCTTAACAAACAAACTGGGTATCACGCAGCAGACCCCTCCTGTCAGTCCAAATGCGGAAGATATTTCTCTGGTTCTCGGGAATGTCCAACGAGTGCGCAGCTACAGTACAACAATCACTCCAAAGCTGCCTGATGGAAAGTTAGGCACAAGCGCTCCCGTTAATTCCATCGCCGAGTCGCCAGTTGTCGGAAGGAAGAAGTCTATGCCGGTTAACAGTGTAAATACTCAAAAAAGTGACAATAAGTAAGTTTTAATATACCACATTGATAATATGTTGAATTAAATTAAACAGAATTTAAATTAAAGACATACAAGGCTATAAATGTGTGCTCCAAGGATTCCGTTTCAACAATTGTACGATTAGCTTAGACATTTTGGACATCTTGCATTTTGTTACTTAGGCTGTAACCCTGTAAGTAATATTGTGTAATATTTATTCTTTTTTATTACAGAGACGGTAACAGTAATAACAACACAGCAGAAGAATTCTTTATTGACGTAATACTCCAGAGACATGCAAGGCGATTATTATCAGCTCCTCGCCTTGCAGATTTAGGTTATTTTGCGGCACATCTTGACTTCCACTTGGTAGCATGGCTAGGCAAAGAACGCGACCGCGCTGCCCAAATAAACGACGCGGTAACAGCTTTGAAACAGCTCCACGAAGACTTCAGCTGGCCATACCCAGTCCTAGTAGATAACATTTCCCAACAGCAACAATCTCCACCTTTAAGCCCGGTTGCAGCTATCGAGGACAAAATTAAAGAACTCCATGTGGATATTGCCACAAATCATCGAACTACTAGTCACGTTGGAGATAGCGGCTATACCAGCTTCCCAGGGCTTGCCCCTTCTGGTTTAATTACCGCTCAGAACGCCTTGGAGCTGTCGAGTCAAATTGCGGAAACGGAAATTGGTGAGACAGATCTCGATCAGACTGACGTCGAGAGCCAACAGGGTGGACCTTACTTTAAGAATAAGTATGAAAAGAAGGTTAGCTTGCCACAGGTGCAGAGGAAGGCTTCGTCACACATTGGGAATTTCCGACTGTTGGAGACACAGATCAGTGCGAATGAGGATGGAATGATGAGCGTGGCGAGCAGTGTGTGGGGTGGTGAGGATAAGGAGTTGATGGCTCACAGCCCCACCGATCATTGGGAGGTGCCGTCGCCGCAACTACTTGAGCAGTTGTCGTCTAGCGGAAGTAAAGGGTCGCCGAGGTCTGAGGTGCAGCTAAGGTGAGTTTTAGGTTATGGGCTTAACAATTCTTTATTAATGAAATAAAATGCAATCTCTTTTTCCTTGCGTAGTTTGATTTATTTTATCGAGACATGTTTCGATGCCTTAGCATCATCCTCAGTCGGGAATCTACAAAAATTTTGTCTTAAGATAATATTACAATATTTGTTACATCATAATTAAACCCTATACACAAAATGGTGACAGAGAGAAAAAAACAAACACTGTTTATGATAGAGCGTATTATAAACTTACGGTCAGTTTCCTAAAATCTCACAAATTTCATTCTAGTGTACCCCTTTCACTTATAGCCTGTGTTTCAACCCAATTGCCTATTAATTTAATAAAAGTTTGAGCCTAAGATGATTTTTCGTCGTGTGAGAATCACGCTTGTTGTTGGTATGAGGTTAGCTATGTAGATGTATATGCGCCGTGAAGCCAACTTGCATCTCACTTCCTCCTGTTTTCCTTTCTCTGTCGTTCGCTTGCAATTCTGGTGGTGGTTGCGTTTGACCTTTAGGTATTTTTAATGTTTCGGGTATGCAACCAACATCACAGAGATCTTTAAAATATTGGCGGGTTATAATATTGTATTGAGACAGGTATATAGAGGCACCTTATAAAATTCAATTTGGTCATTGATCAAGTTTTTATTTGCGTCTTTTTTATGTCGGTCTATCTCCAGCTGTTCCAATAGGTCCATCTTATATCCCTTTTCACACTTATGGAGCAGTTTTGCATCTTTATAATTTATTTTATGTCCCGTTTCTATAGCGTGCTTGTATATGTTTGATGAACTTCTAGAAGCATGCTCAGTTAGTCTTTTTGATAATGGTCTTCCGGTTTGTCCTATGTAAACCGAATTGCAGTTACTGCATTCAAGGGAGTAAATTCCATTCCGCTCATTATCTGTCTTGGCTTCGTACTTATGTTGTGAAAGTAATTTAATAATTTGACATGGGTTGGTATATGCAGGTGTTATATTAAATTTATTCAAGGTTTTATGTAATTTCATATTTGTGGAATTATACGTGAACGGTCTGAAGATTCGTCCCTCGTTATTTGTCTCGGTGGTGTACAATGGGTCTAGTTTTTCTTTGCCCTGCTTATGATTAACTTTATAATTTTTCTTGGGAAGCCATTATTTTCTACTAGTTTATAGATATGCTGCAATTCAGTTGACCTAGCCCCCGGGGTAATAGGGTATTTCATTAGTCTGTCTATGTAGTGTTGAAAAGCCGCTAGTCGGTGATTTATTGGGTGAGCTGAATCAAAGGGAATGATTGTATTGACACAAAAAAAATAATGGCTTCCCAAGAAAAATTATAAAGTTAATCATAAGCAGGGCAAAGAAAAAACTAGACCCATTGTACACCACCGAGACAAATAACGAGGGACGAATCTTCAGACCGTTCACGTATAATTCCACAAATATGAAATTACATAAAACCTTGAATAAATTTAATATAACACCTGCATATACCAACCCATGTCAAATTATTAAATTACTTTCACAACATAAGTACGAAGCCAAGACAGATAATGAGCGGAATGGAATTTACTCCCTTGAATGCAGTAACTGCAATTCGGTTTACATAGGACAAACCGGAAGACCGTTATCAAAAAGACTAACTGAGCATGCTTCTAGAAGTTCATCAAACGTATACAAGCACGCTATAGAAACGGGACATAAAATAAATTATAAAGATGCAAAACTGCTCCATAAGTGTGAAAAGGGATATAAGATGGACCTATTGGAACAGCTGGAGATAGACCGACATAAAAAAGACGCAAATAAAAACTTGATCAATGACCAAATTGAATTTAATAAGGTGCCTCTATATACCTGTCTCAATACAATATTATAACCCGCCAATATTTTTAAGATCTCTGTGATGTTGGTTGCATACCCGAAACATTAAAAATACCTAAAGGTCAAACGCAACCACCACCAGAATTGCAAGCGAACGACAGAGAAAGGAAAACAGGAGGAAGTGAGATGCAAGTTGGCTTCACGGCGCATATACATCTACATAGCTAACCTCATACCAACAACAAGCGTGGTTCTCGCACGACGAAAAATCTTCTTAGGCTCAAACTTTTATTAAATTAATAAGCAATTGGGTTGAAACACAGGCTATAAGTGAAAGGGGTACACTAGAATGAAATTTGTGAGATTTTAGGAAACTGACCGTAAGTTTATAATACGCTCTATCATAAACAGTGTTTGTTTTTCTTTCTCTCTGTCACCATTTTGTGTATAGGGTTTAATTATGATGTAACAAATATTGTAATATTATCTTAACACGAAATTTTTGTAGATTCCCGACTGAGGATGATGCTAAGGCATCGAAACATGTCTCGATAAAATAAATCAAACTACGCAAGGAAAAAGAGATTGCATTTTATTTCATCATTAAACAAAACCTTGCAATATGGATAATACCAATTACCAATTCTTTATTAGTCCAGTCATTCTAGATTGTGCTCATTAAGATCAAATAAAGTAGATAAAAGTGATATCAATTGATAGCTTATGGTTCCCGTTGTAACATTAAAATGTTTAGAATCCTAGGTGATTGGAAAATTTATAATTATTGAAATGCCGTCGAACAATTGTGCCTGACCAACTTTAATCCTTCATTCCTCTGACTCTCACTCACTTATGCCCGTTTGCACGATAGCTAAGCCAGAGCTAACTTTAAGAATGACTTAAACCTAAGTCGAGCTTAAGTAGGCGTTCATTTGCACCACATATGTGTAGGACATTCCTATCTTAAGTTATGCATGATTTGGCAACAAGGTAAAATTCTAGTAATATTGTGCGATGTTGGTACCAATCTGAGTAGTATTCTGTCAATTGTGAAGTTTACAGTCATATTTTTTCACTAGAATATTTTGGCGGTAAATTTGAATTACTTTGATATGGCAACAAGTACTGCAGTTGTTAGCAATATACAAAATTTTAAGGTTAAATTATAACAATTTATTTTCCTTTCATAAGAATAGACTTTAAAGCCTGGAAATTATGAGAATAATTGACCAAAATCGTTAGATCAGGTTCATTGAATGACAGCGGTCATAATTTATTTTGACAGATGTTACAATTCAACCTCTATTCAGCCAATCACAAGTACGCAATCCGTTGCCTATAATTAAGCCAGCTTTAAGCCCCCGATTTTCGTCGGCCTAACTCGACGAGGTCGTTCTTAACCTCAGTTAGGTGACGGATTGGTGACCGTGCAAATGAAATTGGTGACTTAAGTACGATCCCATACTTAAGTCAAGCTTAATACATACGGTGCAAACGGGCATTAGGCCTGTTCCTACGGCCTCCTGATATATCCTTGGCAATTTTAACCACCTGTCCTCTCAAAAATTCGCTCCTACCAACGTGGTTATCTTCCCACTAATGCTATTACATTGCTAAGCGACGAGATAACAGAGACCGCCAGACAAATTTGTTAAGTATAAAAACCCGCTGTTAATTTGCTGTCAGTGTCAATTGACTGTCAGTTGTACAGAAAGTGATTATATTGCAAAGTACTTTTTGTGTTAATTATGGTAGTAATGCCATGATAAAACGTTAAAGTAATGCTTTAACTATTTACTAGCTGAAATTGATCTCTCTAAAACTTCAGAGTCAGAGTAAGCTTGGTTGAGTAGTTCAATCTGGCTGTCTTGTAAGACATTTTACGTGAATTCAGCTATATCGTCTTTCTTGCTACAGGAAATAAGTTGTTGGCTGTAGCTCATTTTTGTGGCATATGCCAATCATCAGCATATCTTATAACTAAAATAGTAAGCTTTGCAATTGTTACCTTATGACCACGGTATTGCAAAATACCTGATGAGCATGGTATCAGAAAAAATCAACTAGAGTTTTACCAGATAGCTCATTTTCCTTCAGTTGGTGGTGCTATAGAGTATAGACTGTACTCACATTAGGATTCAGTCTTCGGGTAATACCAAACTTTTCTAAAGATGGTGATTGGATGTATTAAAAACTTTCCTAAAGATAGTGAAGATCTTTAGCAGTATATTTTTGTATTACTTGGACACTTAATCATAATGACACATGATTTATTATTACATATGTAAAAGTAAAACATTTTTTATGGCGATGATATTGCAGGTAACCTTAGGAACAGAAAGGGATCTTGGGATATCCCTTAATGTTCAAACAGTTTCCGATTCCAATTTGAGAATTTTGGGCATTGTTGCCAAATGGCATGGAATTACTCATGTTCAAACCATTTGGAATAATTGTAGACTCATTGTAGGCTCATTTTGAAAATGGAAATTTTATGATAATTAGATTATACAGTTGCTTTTCTTGTTTTAAATTTTGTTTGCCAATCAAAACAATTACAGTAGTGCCTCGCATAGTCCGGCTTTGAACAGTCCTCATTAAGTATAGTCCAGTTGTAAATAAATGCGTCTTTTTTAGTCTTTGGGTTTAAAAATTAATATTTTAAATTTTCGGTACTTTCCCGTTATATATGCAGGTACCCAGAATCGGCGAGATTGTAAACTCAACATTATGTTTCGGTTTTAATGTAAACACAACATTATGTTTCTGTCTTAATGTGTAAGGCCGCTCCCACATGACGCGATGTATGTCGCAAATGTTCATAAAAGTGCTTCGTGTAGCGTAACCCAACTAAAACTGGATCAATGTCAACATGTTGGCGAAGTGAATGCGCGGAGTTGTCGGCGACACACATCGCATGATGTAGGAATAACCTAAGCTATTCGGTGGACGTTTAACTTCTATGATCAAAGCTTATGTAGAACGTGAGGATAATTAGACAACTAAAACTGTGTTGAAGTTCAAGTTCATGCAGGAGAATTAATATCTGAGCAAATATCAACAATTATTGGAATCGTTGAAAATCTGTCAGACAGAAGTTGATCCCAATATCGAACGTAACCATGCAATACGCCGAACAATAAACAATGGTCGTTGCTATAAACACTTTTTTATGACAGAAAAGTGTGCCACATCGATATTGCAATTTTTAGAGAAAAAATTTTTTTTTTTAAATATTTACTAATTTATTTTTAATAATGACATTTAGTTCTATTAATTTTCTTTTATATACTAAAAAACAGGTAGACATTTTTTTGGAATCAATTATTAATTTATCCATATATTCAATGCCTCGATTAATCCTATTACAAACACCGGCACATCAATGGAACCGATTACGTGGACTTTTTTTATTATTAACGATTACCGAGATATTGCTGTAACTTTTCAATTTCTATGTTTTTAAAATTTATTGCTCGTTTGCGTTTACCTGCCATTGCAAAAAGTGGAGTTGCAAACGAAATTAGCACCAATCATCGCTGACATATAATTAATGTCAGATATCTGATAATTGCCATTTTCCGATAAAAATCACTAGGCATGTTATTTTAACAAAGGAATAAGCTAACCCTTGGTTTTATGCGATACTAGTAAGCAAACCCCTGCTATCCCCTTTGGTAAGTCTTATTCCCTTGGCATCTAAATAGGACGATAACAGAGAGTTGGTAGGAGCGGGCCTAAGTTGGCTTAACTATAGCTAACACATTGCACTTTAATATGCACATTGCACTATGAATAGAAAAGCCACGTCCCTTTGTCATACAGCACTTGTTGTTCTACCGATCAGGAGCTAAGATTTTTACCCTTGTTTTGATAGGAAGGTAATATTACTTCACAGACTCGTAACATTATTTCTCTCTTCCTAGCTTATGTTCAAAGTTTAAGCTTTCAGTCTGCCTACAGAATTCTATTAAGTTGCATTAATTTTTAGGGTATTAAGCATGACGTGACTGACATTCTGAGCCCATTTTGTATAAAAAGTAATTGCTTAGAATTCTGTAGGTACACTGAAATAAAACCTTGAACATTCAGGCTATGAAGAGAAAAACTAGTTTAGTTTAATTTCTTCATTCAGAGTGCTCTCTGAAATCACATTTCTGCGGACATCACACTATTAGTAATACACAATATATTTAAAATAAAGAACTTTCGTATTACAGAAATTTTTTTTAGAGTATACTAAAACATCATTTTAATCACGAAATACTTATTACATCCCGTAGTAGTTTTAGTAATGTTTAGAGGCTGCTACTTTTTTGCAAATGCCACACTTTAAAATATTGAATCACGTTCCCTACAGGGTTGTTATAAAAAACGTTCTTTTTTATTTAAAACAAAACAAACATGTTTTTTTTATAAAATGACGTTTTTTTAACGAAACAGTTAAACAGTTAAAATGTTTAAACATGAAAAAACATCTTTTAAATCACCCAAAAAAAACATGTTTTAAATAAGGAATCAAACTTCTTGTAAACATGACTAAAACACAATAGTTTAAAATGAAATAATTGTTCTAAAACAATATTTTAAAACAAAATGTTTTAAGCATTTAAAACAAAATGTTTTAAGCATTTAAAACAAACTGTTTTAAACATGTGTAAAACAAAATATTTGTTTTAAACATGTTTAAAAAATTGTTTTAAAACAAATTTTTTAAAACATAACAACCCTGATTCCCTATCATCACACATATCGTTTTAAATATTTGCCCTATTACCCTATAAACTCAATACATCAATTTCTGAAATTGAACCAATGTTGACCCAATCTAAATCTATAAACATTACAAATTTACTTTTTTTTTACGGTTAAGACATGTACATTTACAAAAGGAAGTAAGTTGTCTGGTTGAAGAAAAATAAACACGATAACAATTAACACAAAAATACTCTTATTTTCAGATATTTATTGCAATTATTTATGGAAGCAGGCTGTTTGGAGTGGTCGCTTCTGATCTCGGTTTTGTTAGGTGACGCCATGGCTGTGTTACGAACCGTCAACGCAGCAAAATCTCCCGACCAAACCATCGAATCCGTATCTCGTCTAAAACAGAGTTTACAGATCTTATACTACTGGACGAACAAAGAATGGTAAGTTGTTAATTTTGTTCAAGAAAAAAACTCTTCACATTGTTTTTCTTTCAGTTTGGGATACCAGACATTTATGTTAGCAATACATAACCAAATTTCCGTCCTATCAACAATCCTAGCCACAAAGATCCAGCATCAACAGATACTGGACCATCAGCAAGCCATTTCGGTGACACTGAGTAAGGTGACCGCTGCAAACGTTACCCAACGGGTGCGGACGATCAGCGTCAGCGTAGAGACGACTAGTCAGGGCGGGTCGAACAAGGATAAGCTTTCTAGCGTGAGCAGCAATCCCGCAACCAGTGAGAGGATGAACCAAATTGCCAGCGCAAACGCAATCTCCGTGAAGGAAAGCTGCGATAAAATTGTTACCAACGATAATAACGATAATTCCACTAGTTCAACGTGCACCATTTCGTAAAATATTTTTTTGTTGAAGCCTAAGTACAAGTTTCTTTTAAGTTAAGTACATTTTTATAGCTATGTCAATTTGAAACAAACATAATTTTGTTTATACTTCATTACGTAAACTGAAAGTAAATCATAAAATTGAGGTATTATTATAAGTTTGTTTTGGCGGAGAAATAAATTGACATAGGTATATTTGAATATATTATATGCAATTGTTGAAACATATCGAAAGGGCGTAACTATTATTTTCTGATTAGCAAGTTTCTCAAAATTCGAAATTTTTGCAATTAAGAAGTGCCTTCAATGAGTTTATTTAAAAATAGTTATTTTGACAGATGCAGTATTTTTAGCCAACATGTACATCTGAGAGCAATAATTTATATAACATTTATTTTAGTTCTAATGAACTCCCAATATTTTTCTTGACTTAACTACAGAATTGTAGTACAATCAAATTGGAAATAATATAAACTGAAAATCTGTGCAGCTTTGTCCTCTTCAATTCTACCTTCTCAAATTTTACAACCTATATAATATAGCATTGTTAAAAAAATCTAAAAAATTTTTATACCGACATTAAATCCCCCCCTGGTGCTGGTCGTTATATGTTTACAGCTGAGGCGGTACAATCGTCTAACGACTTTGTCAGTCAAGTGGGCCTCCTCTATTTTCCTTCTCTAGGCGGAACCACGTGACTGGTACCGCCTCAGCCTGTAGATTCCAGCTAAATAATTTCGCCTCGCTCTAGTTATTATGCCTATAATGCGTGCATTACATATAATAATAATTTTACAATATATAATATCAGACAAAAACAATGTTTTGGGGAGTCATGACAAAAAAATACAATTGGCATAATTATGTACCTATATAAACTTTTCAAATCAAAAGATATTCACAATAATTTACAGACGTATATGTGCATTTATGATAATTTATATCCAAGAAACAAAACAATATGTGCCAAAAACACCATAATTTTAATGTTTCTTTCATCTGATCTCCAACTTGCTTTGCTCAAGAAATATTCTAAAAGCATAATATATAATTTTTAGGAAATCACTGCATATAAAATCCTATTTTTTCAAGAACATAGTGATAAAATACTCCTATTTTGACAATTAGCTGTTTTATTAAACTGTAATTCAAGTTTCAATTGTCAATATTCTTGCTTTGTTTTATCACAAAACTTAATTTTTGGCAAAGAGATGGGACTTATGTAACATTCGTGGTAAACGTCAATTTTTTTACTATCGTAGACTTTAGGTTCCAATAACTGATAATTATAGTTGAATGCAATAACCGTTGCGCTATAAAAAATGTGTAATTCTAACAATACTCTGGATAATTTTATTGAATGTATATTTGTATTATTCTGTTTGTTATATATTTAACTAGTAAGTTTGTTAATGAATTATATTAATGTACGGTAAAAGTGAAACAAATATAAGATTAACATGAGAATTAATTTGTACTTAATTAAACTTATAAATAAAAAATAATATATGACCTCTAAGAGCCGTTTTACATGACCGAGAATTCTATCGAAAATAATAGTGAAAATTATCACTATAGTTTTGAGGTGTTTTCCAATTACATGTATTAAGCACTCACTACGTTTAACTCTAGCGTACGCTGGGGCAAACAGCGCTGGCCCGTTCGGCATCGTAATGGGAACACAGCAACGTCAAGCATAACATCAAGTGAGAAGTGACATAAAAAAAACAAATAAAAAAAGTGACACCTTAAAAAATAATACAAACCTCATAGATAAAATACATATATACTAATATAGATGGACGACTCAAGGCAATCTTTGTGGCTTCTATTTTTAGTTCACCCCCATCCGCTAGGAGGCGCTAATAGACTTCCCACTTCTAGCATTTTCTCATATTATATTTTAATTAATTCATAAGATCAGGAAAACCGCGTGATGGAACTAATACAGAACAAAAATTACCACAGAAATTTGAAAGTTATATACATCACCCATATATAAGTGAAAAATATGCGTTTAAATGTCTGTGGTAAAAATTAGCAGTGTCACTAGACAGTTAATTGAACAGAACGTAATGATTGTTTATGGTTTACTAACGCCATGACTACGCAACACGCGACATCCACAGTGACGGTTTGAACGAGCCAATAGGTATCAAGCATATGATTCGGCCGGTATAGCAGGGCGCTAGCCAGAGATAGCGCGTGGGGGTGAACTAAAATTTTGCTATCAACGCCTGCGTATGGGAAGTGAGCACCTCATGACAAACCTTCAAGGGCATCGTCATAGTCCTGTTTATTCAAATATATCGAATATGTTTCCGTCGTTAAAGGTCTTTTAACAATAATGTTCAAGATTGACCGGGTAAAACCATTTTTACAATAAATTTTACGTTGTTAACAAGCACCTAACCTATTAGTAATCGACAAATGTCACTGATATCAGTTGATCGGTGTTAAAAGCACCACTGAGCACCACTCGAAAACTAAGCGCATAGAGGAAAGGAGAAGGGAGACTTTCGGCGAGCTGCAATAACTGCAAATTATAATAGGAACGCTCTGTCATTGACCATAGAGTGTGCCAGGGTTCAACAGAGCATAATTGGAAAAGAGCTAAGGTGAGAATTGTTGACATTTGACAAAAGCAATAAATATTGCTACAATTCTGGTGATGTGCGTGTGTAATAGCACGATTTTCTCAGATAATAACATCTTTGTAACCTGAAATTAGATACGTAAATATAGCTCTGCTGTATCTCAGCCATATGACTCCGACGGAGATGGAACAAATAATTAAAATAATTAAGCCAAAACACACCCTGGATATATATAATCTCAGCACGAGGATTGTGACATTGGAACCAAAACTGCTGTCGGGACCTTTGACTGAGGTACTAAATAGTTTTTTCTGCGAGGGTGTGGTGCAAAAACGGATGAAGGTTGCAAAAGTAGTACCTATCTATAAGATGGGAGATCCTAGCATGCCCTCTAACTATCGCCCAATATCCATCCTTCCAGCCTTTTCAAAGATTTTGGAAGCAGCAATTCTTCATTGACAAAGAAGAGATTATCTGCAAACAGCAATATAGATTCCAGAGGAGAAGGTCTACAACTGGCTGTGCAACACTTATTGCATTTCATCTGGGAAACCATGGATAAGGGGCTAGATACTGTCACCATATTGTGTGATTTGTCGAAAGCATTCGACTGCGTGGACAGATTCCGCCTGTTGAACAAAGTGGAAGCCTATGGAATAAGAGGTATACCGCTGCAGCTGCTCCACTCGTATTTCCAAGCCCGTAAACAGGCTGTCAGTTACAACCACCAACCATAGGCTGGCCAGGGATCTCTTATCGGACGTTTACTGTTCTGCCTTTATTTAAATGATCTCCTAGAAGGCATATCTGCTCACCCAACCCTTTTTGCCGATGACACAACCCTGACATGTTAGGAAGATTGTCTGCAACCACTCATTGTAAAGATCGGTTCTACACTTCAGGAAGCAAAAGCGTGCGTTACAGAAAACAAACTCGTTTTAAATAAGGAAGAGACAAAGATCATATACTATGCCGTTGGAGTGGAGGCGGCCCTGATGGCATACCTGTCGGCTTTTTGTAGTCGCATGGCGTATAGTCTGCTGCTCTGGGGAAACTCTGCACATGCGAATACTATATTTACACTCCAAAAGAAGGCTGTGAGATCTATCGCAACAGTAAGTCAACAATCAACTTGCAGACCCCTATACAGAAAATATTCGATCCTAACATTGCCATCAGAGTACATCTTCCTTGCTCTCATACATGCCCGGGAACATCTAAGTAATAAAACGAACATGTTTCCAGATGACAGGAGTAAATCTTCGTCGTGGAGACCGAGTGACCATTCCATTCCATACCATTCCATACATCAGCAGCGCAACACCACCACCTCCATCTGCTGAACTTATTGCCTGTCTCCTAGATATCTAGGCCATTACAGAAACTTAAACATGATCTTAGAATATGGCTTACAAATGAATGCTTTGATTCTGTGAATGAATATGTTGAAGCCGTCAGAAACAAACTAATTAAATATGTTTCGACTTTTCACAATATGCTCCGGTACATTTTCTTTACGTATGTAATCACTAGTATTATCAATCATTACGGTAAGTCCAGAAAGGTACGGTATGTCCGTATATTTATATCTAGTTACTAGTATTATTGTTGAATAAAGGTTATTATTATTATTATAACTACCCAGGTGGCACACTGATTTTATTTTTAGATTTATAAATCATTGATCTTTACCCAGGTACACAAAAATCACCTACCTATGTATGCAATAAAATTTCCATAAAATCACCATAGTTTGGAAATCACTTGGAAGCAGAAAAAGCTATGTAGACCAGGCAATAGAGACTTTTTCGTGACAAAAATAGTATCAGCAAGCCGCCGGTCCCAGGTCACGTGGAACAGTCCGTAGATGTATTGTGATGTGTTTTCGACTAGCAAATATCATTACTTAATTTGTTATAAACAAAAAACCTAAAAAATCGTGCTTTTTTCCGTTGTTCGCTTGTAAAAGCTGAACCGATGGAGCAATCTTGATACTGTCAACAGACGAATTGTAGAGAATGAAAAGACGAAAAAAATGAACCCTACACGGACCCGATCGGATTAATATTAACGGAGGAAATTCGGAAGAACCGGAGAAATCTGCGTTTTTTTCAAAAATTCATAACTCCGCCATTTTTAAAGTTGTAACGCAGGCTTTTCGCGAGAAAGTAGCGATTGATGGGTACTTTAAGGGTGCGGAAACCGGGCGACTTTTAGGCCGCGTGACCCACCTACATCTCCCCTACATGCATATTTTTCTGTTTTATTATACTTATTTCAACGTTGTTGAACGGCAGCGGCCAGCGCGACACTTCGGATGACGTATTTGTCACGTGCTCGCTGCTGGCTGCTTTATACCGAGGCTGTGCATCGCGCTAGTGAGTAGTGGTAGGTATTATTTCGATACCTATTTGACCTAATCCTCGTTATTTCATATTTCACACTCTGAGTGTGAGGGTGTGCGAACTGCGGTTGTACGCTTGGCTCGCCGCGGCACGGCGTAAGAATACACCGGGAAAGTTATCCTTTTTTTTCAACCGATTTTCATAACTGATACGGTTTTGGAAAGCCCGCAACGTGTTGAGTTTAAAGTAGTTATTACAGATGTATTAAATTTAAATTGCTACGCACAAAATTGAAAAGAAAGTATATATTTGCTTAATTTGACGGATTTTTAGAAATCTATATATTCGCCAAACCTTTACAAACTACATCATTGCCTAAAAAATGGCCTAAAAAATATGAATACTCTGTCATGCGAGTACAGTTTCAGAAAAACAAATCGAAAAGGTCATTTTTTTCATTCGATTGTGACAAAATGTACACCAAGTCAAAGAAGACGCACTTATGCTAGATATATCAACTCAAAATTACGCATATTAGTTGTCTAAAAAATTCATGAACTTTAAACATTTTTAACCTCGGAGATGTGAGGGACAAATAGTAATAATAATAATAATGTAATTCATTACTACTAAAATTAGGATTTAATACCTATGAAACTAACAACAATTATCCGGAACAGTCTAATAAATAATATAAGGCCGCAGTAGTTATTAAAAATAACCTACAGTTCAGAGAAGAAATTATGAAGTTGGGAGAAAAATTTATGACACCACAGATATCGATAAACATTTTTAAAAAATTCATAACTATTAAAATTAGGATTTAATACCTATGAAACTTACAACAATTATCAGGAACAGTCTAATAAATAATATTAAGGCCACAGTAGGTGTTGAAAATAACCTAGTTCAGAGAAGAAATTATGAAGTTGGGAGAAAAATTTATGACGCCAAAGATATCGATAAACATTTTTAAAAAATTCATCACTACTAAAATTAGGATTCAATACCTATGAAACTAACAACAATTATCAGGAACAGTCTAATAAATAATATTAAGGCCACAGTAGGTGTTGATAATAACCTAGTTCAGAGAAGAAATTATGAAGTTGGGAGAAAAATTTATAATGCCAAAGATATCGATAAACATTTTTAAGAAATTCATAACTACTAAAATTAGGATTCAATACCTATGAAACTAACAACAATTATCAGGAACAGTCTAATAACTAATATTAAGGCCACAGTAGGTGTTGAAAATAACCTAGTTCAGAGAAGAAATTATGAAGTTGGGAGAAAAATTTATGACGCCAAAGATGCCGGTAACCATTTTTAAAAAATTCATCACTACTAAAATTAGGATTCAATACCTATGAAACTAACAACAATTATCTGGAACAGTCTAATAAATAATATCAAGGCCACAGTAGGTGTTAAAAATAACCTACAGTTCAGAGAAGAAATTATGAAGTTGGGAGAAAAATTTATGACGCCAAAGATATCGATAAACATTTTTAAGAAATTCATAACTACTTTTTTTTTTTTTTTTTTTTTTAGCGCATGAGGAGGAGAAAATGCTTTATGCACTGAGCCCCGATCAGATATGGCGCCACTGACCTGATCGGGAGTGTGGGACTCGGCCTGGCTAGGTGTTATGCCAGGGTTACCTCACTAAAAACTCCCCCTCACTTTAGCATGTTTTGACCTTGACGGCCGGGAACCGCGGAGGCATTGCTTCGCGGCCGTCCATGCTAGATGTTATACGTAGGTCACTCTTTTAGGCTGCTCGCTGGTCTGGAGGGGCCTGCTGCTCCAGCTCTGTCCGGTGTTTGGTGGTCATTGTCTGCCTGAGGAATCTGGCTATCTCCAGCGCGTGGTTACCGAGGAGGAGACCCGCCACGTTTTCTTCGTCCACTGGCTCTCCCACGCTCAACTCTAGTCTCCTTCTTGCTTCCTCGAAGCGGGCACACCGGAATAAGGTGTGGCGCGGTGTGTCGGCCGCGTCACAGTCGTACCAGCACCGATCGGATGTTCTCTTCTTGTATTCCAGGAGGTAACTGCCGAAACACCCATGGCCGGTAATCGCCTGGGTTATGAAATAGTCCGTTGGGGGGCCCCTTTTCATCCACTGGCGGACATCCTGGATGAAAGTTTTCGCCCATCCTCCATAATTGTTCCACCTGGCCTGCCACGCGGTCATTAGTTGTTCGCGCATCTCGTCTGTGCGTTGTCCTCTGGTCTCCCAGTTTCGGGCGCGTTCCCACGCTAGCAGGTCGAGGGGAGGGCACCCCGCCAGCACTCCGACCGCCTCCGTTGCCACCGTCCTATACGCTGATGTTGCGGCTATAGCGTACCTTCGCTCTATGCCCCTCAGCATCTGGGCGTACTTCTTGTACTTCAGGGCGCTCTCCCAGGCTGGGGCCGCGTACAGGACAACGGAGGTCACAACCGTCGCGAGCATCCGTCTCTTGTGGTTGGACGGTCCCCCAATCCGCGGCATCAAGCGGGCGAGGTCATTTTGAATCTTTGCCGCTTTTTTCGTGATCCTCTTGATGTGCTCGGTCATCCTCAGGCCATCCTAAGGCCACAGTAGGTGTTGAAAATAACCTAGTTCAGAGAAGAAATTATGAAGTTGGGAGAAAAATTTATGACGCCAAAGATGCCGATAACCATTTTTAAAAAATTCATCACTACTAAAATTAGGATTCAATACCTATGAAACTAACAACAATTATCTGGAACAGTCTAATAAATAATATCAAGGCCACAGTAGGTGTTAAAAATAACCTACAGTTCAGAGAAGAAATTATGAAGTTGGGAGAAAAATTTATGACGCCAAAGATATCGATAAACATTTTTAAGAAATTCATAACTACTAAAATTAGGATTCAATACCTATGAAACTAACAACAATTATCAGGAACAGTCTAATAAATAATATTAAGGCCACAGTAGGTATTGAAAATAACCTAGTTCAGAGAAGAAATTATGAAGTTGGGAGAAAAATTTATGACGCCACAGATATCGATAAACATTTTTAAAAAATTCATAACTATTAAAATTAGGATTTAATACCTATGAAACTTACAACAATTATCAGGAACAGTCTAATAAATAATATTAAGGCCACAGTAGGTGTTGAAAATAACCTAGTTCAGAGAAGAAATTATGAAGTTGGGAGAAAAATTTATGACGCCAAAGATATCGATAAACATTTTTAAAAAATTCATCACTAGTAAAATTAGGATTCAATACCTATGAAACTAACAACAATTATCAGGAACAGTCTAATAAATAATATTAAGGCCACAGTAGGTGTTGAAAATAACCTAGTTCAGAGAAGAAATTATGAAGTTGGGAGAAAAATTTATAATGCCAAAGATATCGATAAACATTTTTAAGAAATTCATAACTACTAAAATTAGGATTCAATACCTATGAAACTAACAACAATTATCAGGAACAGTCTAATAACTAATATTAAGGCCACAGTAGGTGTTGAAAATAACCTAGTTCAGAGAAGAAATTATGAAGTTGGGAGAAAAATTTATGACGCCAAAGATGCCGATAACCATTTTTAAAAAATTCATCACTACTAAAATTAGGATTCAATACCTATGAAACTAACAACAATTATCTGGAACAGTCTAATAAATAATATCAAGGCCACAGTAGGTGTTAAAAATAACCTACAGTTCAGAGAAGAAATTATGAAGTTGGGAGAAAAATTTATGACGCCAAAGATATCGATAAACATTTTTAAGAAATTCATAACTACTAAAATTAGGATTCAATACCTATGAAACTAACAACAATTATCAGGAACAGTCTAATAAATAATATTAAGGCCACAGTAGGTGTTGAAAATAACCTAGTTCAGAGAAGAAATTATGAAGTTGGGAGAAAAATTTATGACGCCAAAGATATCGATAAACATTTTTAAGAAATTCATAACTACTAAAATTAGGATTCAATACCTATGAAACTAACAACAATTATCAGGAACAGTCTAATACATAATATTAAGGCCACAGTAGGTGTTGAAAATAACCTATATATCAGAGAAGAAATTATGAAGTTGGGAGAAAAATTTATGACGCCAAAGATATCGATAAACATTTTTAAAAAGTTCATAACTATGGAAATTAGGATTCAATACCTATGAAACTAACAACAATTATCTGGAACAGTCTAATAAATAATATTAAGGCCACAGTAGGTGTTGAAAATAACCTACAGTTCAGAGAAGAAATTATGAAGTTGGGAGAAAAATTTATGACGCCAAAGATATCGATAAGCATTTTTAAAAAATTCATCACTACTAAAATTAGGATTCAATACCTATGAAACTAACAACAATTATCTGGAACAGTCTAATAAATAATATTAAGGCCACAGTAGGTGTTGAAAATAACCTATATATCAGAGAAGAAATTATGAAGTTGGGAGAAAAATTTATGACGCCAAAGATATCGATAAACATTTTTAAAAAGTTCATAACTATGGAAATTAGGATTCAATACATATGAAACTAACAACAATGATCTGGAACAGTCTAATAAATAATATTAAGGCCACAGTAGGTGTTGAAAATAACCTATATATCAGAGAAGAAATTATGAAGTTGGGAGAAAAATTTATGACGCCAAAGATATCGATAAACATTTTTAAGAAATTCATAACTACTAAAATAAGGATTCAATACGTATGAAACTAACAACAATTATCCGGAACAGTCTAACAAATAATACAGAGCTTGCAGTACGGAACAATTTTAGAATTCAACACATAAAATCTTACCTTTTAAAGAACGAGTGCAACTTGGGCAACACATTATCGCCCATTGAATCTCTCCTTCCAACCAAAGGAACTGCCAGCAATACCTTCAGCCACAAATCCAACAGTTGCCTTCCAAAAATCTCAACAGGCAGGTGCGGCAATAACCTCAAAAGCAGAGCCTTACCCTTCCTGATATTAAAAAAACTCGTATACTTCTTCTCATAAACGGAGAAGGTTCTCGGTTCATAAACTTTGAACATTTTTACACGCGGATATGCGATTAAAAATGACTGGATGAAAAGTTATGAATATGTGTGCAAAGTATTTCCCAGAATGACATTTCCTTTTTTGTTCTTTTCCACACACCGTAAGATATTCAATTTTTTTTTTCAATTTTTTTACATTCACAAAATCAACTTTTTTAGTATTCGGCATAATGATTTATAACCTGAGACAAAAGATTAACAAGTAGATTTAGCATTAAAATAATCAAATTTATAACTTCGATCTGCCTTCGTGATTTGGGCTTTCTTCGATATATTGCAATTCGAAGTTTTAATGACTTATGGCTAAATGAATATACAGTATTAAAGGTAAGTCATGGACTTTTTTTTATCAATATGTAATTATTATTATTTGTAAAACAGTAAATGTGACAATAATAAATAATTTCTTCCAACATGAAAACGCGCTTGAATAAAATAACAGTTTGTGGCTAATATTTGGCGTATTTCTTATTATTTAATATTTATTTATTATTTATTTATTTATTATTTATTTATTTATTATTTATTATTTATTATTTATTATTTATTATTTATTATTTATTATTTATTATTTATTATTTATTATTTATTATTTATTATTTATTATTTATTATTTATTATTTATTATTTATTATTTATTATTTATTATTTATTATTTATTATTTATTATTTATTATTTATTATTTATTATTTATTATTTATTATTTATTATTTATTATTTATTATTTATTATTTATTATTTATTATTTATTATTTATTATTTATTATTTATTATTTATTATTTATTATTTATTATTTATTATTTATTATTTATTATTTATTATTTATTATTTATTATTTATTATTTATTATTTATTATTTATTATTTATTATTTATTATTTATTATTTATTATTTATTATTTATTATTTATTATTTATTATTTATTATTTATTATTTATTATTTATTATTTATTATTTATTATTTATTATTTATTATTTATTATTTATTATTTATTATTTATTATTTATTATTTATTATTTATTATTTATTATTTATTATTTATTATTTATTATTTATTATTTATTATTTATTATTTATTATTTATTATTTATTATTTATTATTTATTATTTATTATTTATTATTTATTATTTATTATTTATTATTTATTATTTATTATTTATTATTTATTATTTATTATTTATTATTTATTATTTATTATTTATTATTTATTATTTATTATTTATTATTTATTATTTATTATTTATTATTTATTATTTATTATTTATTATTTATTATTTATTATTTATTATTTATTATTTATTATTTATTATTTATTATTTATTATTTATTATTTATTATTTATTATTTATTATTTATTATTTATTATTTATTATTTATTATTTATTATTTATTATTTATTATTTATTATTTATTATTTATTATTTATTATTTATTATTTATTATTTATTATTTATTATTTATTATTTATTATTTATTATTTATTATTTATTATTTATTATTTATTATTTATTATTTATTATTTATTATTTATTATTTATTATTTATTATTTATTATTTATTATTTATTATTTATTATTTATTATTTATTATTTATTATTTATTATTTATTATTTATTATTTATTATTTATTATTTATTATTTATTATTTATTATTTATTTATTATTTATTTGTTATTTATTTATTATTTATTTATTATTTATTTATTATTTATTTATTATTTATTTATTATTTATTTATTATTTATTTATTATTTATTTATTATTTATTTATTATTTATTTATTATTTATTTATTATTTATTCATTTATTATTTATTTATTATTTATTTATTATTTATTTATTATTTATTTATTATTTATTTATTATTTATTTATTATTTATTTATTATTTATTTATTATTTATTTATTATTTATTTATTATTTATTTATTATTTATTTATTATTTATTTATTATTTATTTATTATTTATTTATTATTTATTTATTATTTATTTATTATTTATTTATTATTTATTTATTATTTATTTATTATTTATTTATTATTTATTTATTATTTATTTATTATTTATTTATTATTTATTTATTATTTATTTATTATTTATTTATTATTTATTTATTATTTATTTATTATTTATTTATTATTTATTTATTATTTATTTATTATTTATTTATTATTTATTTATTATTTATTTATTATTTATTTATTATTTATTTATTATTTATTTATTATTTATTTATTATTTATTTATTATTTATTTATTATTTATTATTTATTTATTATTTATTTATTATTTATTTATTATTTATTTATTATTTATTTATTATTTATTTATTATTTATTTATTATTTATTTATTATTTATTTATTATTTATTTATTATTTATTTATTATTTATTTATTATTTATTTATTATTTATTTATTATTTATTTATTATTTATTTATTATTTATTTATTATTTATTTATTATTTATTTATTATTTATTTATTATTTATTTATTATTTATTTATTATTTATTTATTATTTATTTATTATTTATTTATTATTTATTTATTATTTATTTATTATTTATTTATTATTTATTTATTATTTATTTATTATTTATTTATTATTTATTTATTATTTATTTATTATTTATTTATTATTTATTTATTATTTATTTATTATTTATTTATTATTTATTTATTATTTATTTATTATTTATTTATTATTTATTTATTATTTATTTATTATTTATTTATTATTTATTTATTATTTATTTATTATTTATTTATTATTTATTTATTATTTATTTATTATTTATTTATTATTTATTTATTATTTATTTATTATTTATTTATTATTTATTTATTATTTATTTATTATTTATTTATTATTTATTTATTATTTATTTATTATTTATTTATTATTTATTTATTATTTATTTATTATTTATTTATTATTTATTTATTATTTATTTATTATTTATTTATTATTTATTTATTATTTATTTATTATTTATTTATTATTTATTTATTATTTATTTATTATTTATTTATTATTTATTTATTATTTATTTATTATTTATTTATTATTTATTTATTATTTATTTATTATTTATTTATTATTTATTTATTATTTATTTATTATTTATTTATTATTTATTTATTATTTATTTATTATTTATTTATTATTTATTTATTATTTATTTATTATTTATTTATTATTTATTTATTATTTATTTATTATTTATTTATTATTTATTTATTATTTATTTATTATTTATTTATTATTTATTTATTATTTATTTATTATTTATTTATTATTTATTTATTATTTATTTATTATTTATTTATTATTTATTTATTATTTATTTATTATTTATTTATTATTTATTTATTATTTATTTATTATTTATTTATTATTTATTTATTATTTATTTATTATTTATTTATTATTTATTTATTATTTATTTATTATTTATTTATTATTTATTTATTATTTATTTATTATTTATTTATTATTTATTTATTATTTATTTATTATTTATTTATTATTTATTTATTATTTATTTATTATTTATTTATTATTTATTTATTATTTATTTATTATTTATTTATTATTTATTTATTATTTGATTTATTATTTATTTATTATTTATTTATTATTTATTTATTATTTATTTATTATTTATTTATTATTTATTCATTATTTATTCATTATTTATTTATTATTTATTTATTATTTATTTATTATTTATTTATTATTTATTTATTATTTATTTATTATTTATTTATTATTTATTTATTATTTATTTATTATTTATTTATTATTTATTTATTATTTATTTATTATTTATTTATTATTTATTTATTTATTATTTATTTATTATTTATTTATTATTTATTTATTATTAATTTATTATTTATTTATTATTTATTTATTATTTATTTATTATTTATTTATTATTTATGTATTATTTATGTATTATTTATGTATTATTTATTTATTATTTATTTATTATTTATTTATTATTTATTTATTATTTATTTATTATTTATTTATTATTTATTTATTATTTATTTATTATTTATTTATTATTTATTTATTATTTATTTATTATTTATGTATTATTTATCTATTATTTATCTATTATTTATCTATTATTTATCTATTATTTATCTATTATTTATCTATTATTTATCTATTATTTATCTATTATTGATCTATTATTTATCTATTATTTATCTATTATTTATCTATTATTTATCTATTATTTATCTATTATTTATCTATTATTTATCTATTATTTATCTATTATTTATCTATTATTTATCTATTATTTATCTATTAATTATTTATTATTTATTTATTATTTATTTATTATTTATTTATTATTTATTTATTATTTATTTATTATTTATTTATTATTTATTTATTATTTATTTATTATTTATTTATTATTTATTTATTATTTATTTATTATTTATTTATTATTTATTTATTATTTATTTATTATTTATTTATTATTTATTTATTATTTATTTATTATTTATTTATTATTTATTTATTATTTATTTATTATTTATTTATTATTTATTATTATTTATTTATTTATTATTTATTTATTATTTATTTATTATTTATTTATTATTTATTTATTATTTATTTATTATTTATTTATTATTTATTTATTATTTATTTATTATTTATTTATTATTTATTTATTATTTATTTATTATTTATTTATTATTTATTTATTATTTATTTATTATTTATTTATTATTTATTTATTATTTATTTATTATTTATTTATTATTTATTTATTATTTATTTATTATTTATTTATTATTTATTTATTATTTATTTATTATTTATTTATTATTTATTTATTATTTATTTATTATTTATTTATTATTTATTTATTATTTATTTATTATTTATTTATTATTTATTTATTATTTATTTATTATTTATTTATTATTTATTTATTATTTATTTATTATTTATTTATTATTTATTTATTATTTATTTATTATTTATTTATTATTTATTTATTATTTATTTATTATTTATTTATTATTTATTTATTATTTATTTATTATTTATTTATTATTTATTTATTATTTATTTATTATTTATTTATTATTTATTTATTATTTATTTATTATTTATTTATTATTTATTTATTATTTATTTATTATTTATTTATTATTTATTTATTATTTATTTATTATTTATTTATTATTTATTTATTATTTATTTATTATTTATTTATTATTTATTTATTATTTATTTATTATTTATTTATTATTTATTTATTATTTATTTATTATTTATTTATTATTTATTTATTATTTATTTATTATTTATTTATTATTTATTTATTATTTATTTATTATTTATTTATTATTTATTTATTATTTATTTATTATTTATTTATTATTTATTTATTATTTATTTATTATTTATTTATTATTTATTTATTATTTATTTATTATTTATTTATTATTTATTTATTATTTATTTATTATTATTTATTATTATTTATTTATTATTTATTTATTATTTATTTATTATTTATTTATTATTTATTTATTATTTATTTATTATTTATTTATTATTTATTTATTATTTATTTATTATTTATTTATTATTTATTTATTATTTATTTATTATTTATTTATTATTTATTTATTATTTATTTATTATTTATTTATTATTTATTTATTATTTATTTATTATTTATTTATTATTTATTTATTATTTATTTATTATTTATTTATTATTTATTTATTATTTATTTATTATTTATTTATTATTTATTTATTATTTATTTATTATTTATTTATTATTTATTTATTATTTATTTATTATTTATTTATTATTTATTTATTATTTATTTATTATTTATTTATTATTTATTTATTATTTATTTATTATTTATTTATTATTTATTTATTATTTATTTATTATTTATTATTATTATTTATTTATTATTTATTTATTATTTATTTATTATTTATTTATTATTTATTTATTATTTATTTATTATTTATTTATTATTTATTTATTATTTATTTATTATTTATTTATTATTTATTTATTATTTATTTATTATTTATTTATTATTTATTTATTATTTATTTATTATTTATTTATTATTTATTTATTATTTATTTATTATTTATTTATTATTTATTTATTATTTATTTATTATTTATTTATTATTTATTTATTATTTATTTATTATTTATTTATTATTTATTTATTATTTATTTATTATTTATTTATTATTTATTTATTATTTATTTATTATTTATTTATTATTTATTTATTATTTATTTATTATTTATTTATTATTTATTTATTATTTATTTATTATTTATTTATTATTTATTTATTATTTATTTATTATTTATTTATTATTTATTTATTATTTATTTATTATTTATTTATTATTTATTTATTATTTATTTATTATTTATTTATTATTTATTTATTATTTATTTATTATTTATTTATTATTTATTTATTATTTATTTATTATTTATTTATTATTTATTTATTATTTATTTATTATTTATTTATTATTTATTTATTATTTATTTATTATTTATTTATTATTTATTTTATTTATTTATTATTTATTTATTTTTTATTTATTATTATTTATTTATTATTATTTATTATTTATTTATTATTTATTTATTATTTATTTATTATTTATTTATTATTTATTTATTATTTATTTATTATTTATTTATTATTTATTTATTATTTATTTATTATTTATTTATATTTATTTATTATTTATTATTTATTATTTATTTATTATTTATTTATTTATTTATTTATTTATTTATTTATTATTTATTTATTATTTATTTATTATTTATTTATTATTATTTATTATTTATTTATTATTTATTTATTATTTATTTATTATTTATTTATTATTTATTTATTATTTATTTATTATTTATTTATTATTTATTTATTATTTATTTATTTATTTATTATTTATTTATTATTTATTTATTATTTATTTATTATTTATTTATTATTTATTTATTATTTATTTATTATTTATTTATTATTTATTTATTATTTATTTATTATTTATTTATTATTTATTTATTATTTATTTATTATTTATTTATTATTTATTTATTATTTATTTATTATTTATTTATTATTTATTTATTATTTATTTATTATTTATTTATTATTTATTTATTTATTTATTATTTATTATTTATTTATTATTTATTTATTATTTATTTATTATTTATTTATTATTTATTTATTATTTATTTATTATTTATTTATTATTTATTTATTATTTATTTATTATTTATTTATTATTTATTTATTATTTATTTATTATTTATTTATTATTTATTTATTATTTATTTATTATTTATTTATTATTTATTTATTATTTATTTATTATTTATTTATTATTTATTTATTATTTATTTATTATTTATTTATTATTTATTTATTATTTATTTATTATTTATTTATTATTTATTTATTATTTATTTATTATTTATTTATTATTTATTTATTATTTATTTATTATTTATTTATTATTTATTTATTATTTATTTATTATTTATTTATTATTTATTTATTATTTATTTATTATTTATTTATTATTTATTTATTATTTATTTATTATTTATTTATTATTTATTTATTATTTATTTATTATTTATTTATTATTTATTTATTATTTATTTATTATTTATTTATTATTTATTTATTATTTATTTATTATTTATTTATTATTTATTTATTATTTATTTATTATTTATTTATTATTTATTTATTATTTATTTATTATTTATTTATTATTTATTTATTATTTATTTATTATTTATTTATTATTTATTTATTATTTATTTATTATTTATTTATTATTTATTTATTATTTATTTATTATTTATTTATTATTTATTTATTATTTATTTATTATTTATTTATTATTTATTTTTATTTATTTATTATTTATTTATTATTTATTTATTATTTATTTATTATTTATTTATTATTTATTATATTTATTATTATTTATTTATTATTTATTT